>OY731406.1:23610336-23928829 GCA_963425845.1 Sphenostylis stenocarpa
AAGCGCCTTTACCAAGAATATTAATAACAAAGTTTGCTTCAAAGGTTCCTACATTTCTTATCTTCTTTTACCGCTTTCTTATTACATCTACCTAAGCATTAGCTGTTAGGGCCATGTAGTCAACACTTTAAATTCTGCAAATGAATAAATACGGTTAAAAGCATAATTTTAGAGTTTTTATTTATAAAATACCTTCCCTACACGTAACTAATTCCCTTACCCAACTCTGGTTATAATGGCCAAAGTTGGTTTTTCTAAACCAATGCCTTCTTTTTCTTCCTTTTCCAATGTTTCTGGATAAAACATTGGTAGCAACTCGAGAACCCTTTTAGAAAACCTCACCTTTAGGTCCAGCCCGATTATCGGACAACCTAAAGGCATTGTAACATCTTTTAAAAGAAACGCGAGTCGAAGCAAAACCATCGCGTCGCTTCGACCGCCTCTTTTGACGACAGCGACAGATGGCGACTCCACTGGGGAAGCTAGAGAGTTGATCTCATTTAGTGATGGACTAGTTTGATAAATAAAAGACTTACAAATTTCGCTTTTACCCTGCCTTGTTTTATAACATGCTTTATTTGCTTGGCTTTAATAACTGTTGTTTGTTTATTTTATGCAATTGTTTGAAATATAAACTGTACACAAACCCTTGCACACAACAGTTCCCCCTATACCTGGGGGCAAGTGGGAAATCCATAGGGAGTGGGTGACAGGTACGATTTGTCGTAGTGAGAGACATGAGCCCACCGGTATGGTCGGAAACCACCACTCAAGGTGCTAACCTTAGTGCCATGCATGGTCGGAAGGCTGGAGAGTGGGGACCCTATAATAGGGGCACCTTAGAGGCCTGAACTTGGTGAGGAAAACTAGAACTACCCTGAATATGCACTCTTCTGTAGGAAAACCCTACCTCGTAATTAAAAACATTGTCCTACTTGTTCACGGATGAGTGAATTGTGTGTGCATCTGTTTGCTTGCATTTGATTGTTGCATAGCATAACCATACAATATAAAAAACAAAAGAAAAATCTCAAAAATCTTTTCGCAATAAACACCCTTATCTCGGACAGTTTGCCTTTTAGCTAGTCTGGTTTCAGGTTTTTTGTAAGCTAAGTAGCCACGTAGTCCGACAGAAGAGATAAGGGACGTTAAAATTATTCTTTTGCAATAAACCATTTTATCTCGGACAGTCTGCCTTTTAGCTAGCCTGGTTTCAGGTTCTTTGTAAGCTAAGTAGCCATGTAGTCCGACAGAGGAGATAAAAGGTCATAAAAAATGAATAAAACCAAATAAACCAAATAAAAATAATAATAAAACAATTTTTGACAAAGTCAAATCATTCATATCGCATCATGTCATAAGTGGAAAAATCAAGAGAGAAAATAAATGCATAAGCAAAGTACGCATGAGCATCATTTTAATAAAATCTCTCATGCATAAACACATTCATGCTAGGGGGCATTAGATATCTCTAAGACAAAGACGAAAGAGGCCCCGAGCACATTTGTAACCATTCACAAGGAAGGGACAAATGTACTAAGGTATATGGTGACCTTCGTTATACTTGTCAAAACCATGACAGGGAAGGAATCATTACACCAAAGTGGGTATGGTACTCTGCAAAGCGTAAGCTTTAAGGACAATACCTAAGTCATTGTCTTAGAAGATACTAATCCCACACCTATCATTCATTTTCATTAATAAAATTCATTCTTGGGCATCTTAGAAAGTGGTTGGTCCTCTTCCCATCCGAGCTCGTGCACAGAAGGCTAGAGCTATGGAGCATTTAGAAGAACAAAACCGTAAACTCACCGCTGAGGTTAGCGCCCTCCGAGAGCAAATGGCGCAATTAATGGAGGTCATGCACCAGCAAAACCTAAACAAAGGGTAAACTCATGGCGATCGCGCCTCTCGCCATGAGGAAGAAGAAGAAGAGGAGTTCTTCTTCGAACAGAAAGCCCCTGTGCAATCTGATGCCAAGGCAATGCACATTTACACCCCTGAGGTGTCCAAGCAATAGATCTCTGCCTTGGAGGAGAGACTGAAGGCAGTCGAGGGACATAGCTTCGATGCCAAAGAGGCAGTAGACATGTGTCTGGTCAAGAACATCCAGTTCCCGCCAAAATTCAAGGTCCCAGACTTCCCCAAGTATGCTGGATTGACTTTCCCCAAGAGTCATCTTACGATGTACTGTCCTATGATGGTTGTACATGCTGAAAACGAGAAACTTCTGATCCACTGCTTCCAGGAGAGTCTGGCTGACTCAACCCTCAACTAATACATGCAGTTGGAGAAGGGGCAAGTCCAAAATTGGAAGCAGCTGGTGAATGCCTTCCTCTGTCTTTACCGATATAACATCGATCTGACCCCAGATAGGTCAGATCTTAGGACTTTAAGCAAGAGGAACGACGAGTCCTTCAAGGCATACGCCCAGAGGTGGAGGGAGATGGCTGCCCAGATAGAGCCCCCGCTGACGGACAAGGAGACGGTGACTATGTTCATAGATTCATTGACAGGAGCTTATTATAACAAGGCAATAACCAGTACATCCAACCTTTTTTCGGACATAGTCACCATAGGGGAGAGAATGAAACAAGGGTTAAGAAGCGAGAAGATAGCGCAATCTTCCCCTTCTAGTGTCTTATTCAGAAAACCCTCCAACAAAAAGAAGGAGGAAGTTGTGCATGCGATTAACCTCGCTACTCCTTCTTCTGCTCTGCAGACGGTTTGGCAGCCACGTAAAAAGGAGATAAAATTCACCCCTATCTCAACCTCCTATGGGAAGCTGCTGCCCCAGCTGCTAGAAGCCAAGGTCCTGGCCCGTGCCCCTCCCAAGAAGGTAGAGCCTCCTTATCCCAAGTGATACAAACCAAATGAGAAATGCGACTACCACTCAAATTCACCCGGACATTCAATGAAGAATTGCTTGACCCTGAAGTATAGGGTTCAAGAGCTAATCGATGTCGGGTGGATAACCTTCGACGCCTCCACCTCCGATGTAGATGCCAAGCCGCTAACGAAGCCAGAGTGAAAGGAGGGAAGGATTGGGAGGATCAGCTCTTAGGGTTTCTTTTTTTAAGCTTTTTCTTGTATTGCCTGCGGCCCCTGCCCGTGGCCGTGGGAACACTGACTAAAAGGGCATGTAAATATACTTTCTTTTTAATACATGAGGCATTCTTCGTCATATCATATTCATTCTCATTCTTTTCCCTCTTCTATTTATTATTCTTCCAAAAATAATTGAATAATAAAATCTATGACTAAAACAGAACCTAAAAAACAATTATGTCTGTGATTGATGAATCTCTGTGGGACCCGGAAGCCGAAGGCGAATGGGTCAAGTCAGACAGTGAGCAGTGGACCATTTCCTCAGACATGCAGAGAATGCTAGAGAAAAAAACTCAGATCATACACCCACATCAAGAGGAAACGGAAACCATCAATTTGGGACAAGGAAATGATAAGAAAGAGATAAATATCGGTACCCAGATTGATAGTAACATAAGGGGGGAATTGATACAACTTTTGAAAGAATATGTGGATGTGTTTGCCTGGTCTTATCATGACATGCCCCGGCTCGATACAAGCATAGTGGAACATTGGCTGCCTTTAAAAGAGGGATTTCAGTCCGTGAAACAAAAGCTCAAGAGAATCAAACTTGATTGCTCCTTAATGATCAAGGAGAAAGTGCAAAGACAACTAGACGCCAACTTCATAATAGTGTCCAAATAACCCGAATGGCTAGCAAACATAGTACCCGTCATCAAGAAAAGCGGTAAAATCAGAGTATGTGTGGACTATAGGGACCTAAATTGAGCAAGTCCAAAGGATGACTTCCGCCTACCACACATTGACACATTAGTAGATCACACCGCTACAAACACACTTTATTCCTTCATGGACGGATATGCGGGGTATAATCAAATTAAGTTGGTCGTCGAGGATAGGGAAAAAATCTCCTTCATCACATCGTGGGGTACCTTTTGCTATAGGGTAATGCCTTTTGGGCTCAAAAATGCAGGGGCTACCTATTAGAGGGCTATGGTCACATTATTCCACGACATGATCCATAAAGAAATAGAAGTATACGTGGATGACATGATTGCCAAGTCCAGAAACAAGGTGGACCATATTCAATATCTTAAGAAGCTGTTTGATTGACTTCGCTAGTACCAACTTAAACTGAACCCAACAAAATGTACTTTCAGAGTACGGTCAGGAAAACTCCTAGGGTTCATTGTCAGCCAAAAGGGAATCGAGGTAGACCCTGACAAAACAAAGGCAATCTTGGAAATGCCCCCACCAAGCATAGAAAAGGAGGTTAGAGGATTTTTGGGCCGAATCAACTATATTGCCAGGTTTATCGCACAACTGACAGACAAATGTATACCCGTCTTTAAGCTATTGCGTAAAAACCAGCTAACGATGTGGAATGAAGAATGTCAACAAGCATTTGATAAGATCAAGATGTGCTTGACCAATCCACCAATATTGGTGCCACCCGTTGAAGGAAGACCTCTGATCTTATATTTGTCAATACTCAAAGAGTCCATGGGATGTGTGCTCGGTCAACAAGATGAAACAGGGAAAAAAGAACGAGCCATATATTATCTTAGTAAAAAGTTCCTAAACTATGAGACCTGCTATACATCATTCGAAAAAGCATGTTGTGCATTGGTGTGGGCAACTCAACGTCTCCGACAATACATGGCTCGACACACGACATGGTTGGTCTCCAAAATGGACCCAATGAAGTACCTTTTCGAAAAGCCCATCTTGATCGGAAGAATAGCTAGGTGGCAAGTGCTCCTCTCAGAATTCGATATCATTCATGTCACCCAGAAAGCTATTAAAGGTATCCCCCTAGCAGACTATCTAGCACATGGATCGACAAACGAGTACCAATCCCTGCAAGACGACTTTCCCGATGAACATATCATGCACATTGCACACGAAGAGACCAAAGAAGATGCATGGACTATGTTTTTCGATGGAGCCTCAAACATGCTTGGACACAGGATCAGAGTCATCTTGATATCCCCAGAAAAGAAATATATCCCGGTAACAGCCAGGTTAAATTTTGATTGTACAAATAATATGGCAGAATATGAAGCCTATGCATTGGGAATCCAAGCAGCTCTAGATCATGGGGTGACCAAACTCAGAGTTTTCGGTGATTCATCCCTTGTCATATATCAACTCAAGGGTGAATGGAAAACCCGAAATTCCAAATTAATCCCATATCTAGAGCATATTCGCAATTTTATCTTGAGGCTGGAAAGTGTCACTTTCAAATATATCCCTCAGGAAGACAATCAATTTGCAGACGCCCTTGCTACTTTTTCATCCATGTTCTCTTTAGACCAAGAGCATGAGATGCCGACTATTCAAATCTGTTAGAAAAATAGTTTTAGATTAAAAGGGGGGTGAATTTATCTTTGAAAGATTTTCGCAATTAACAGATTATCTATTTGTAAAAATAAGATTTCAGATCTGTTCTTGAATCACAAAGCAATCAATCAATAATAAACGCAACAACAGAATTAAAAGAGGAGAAAGGTTTAGAAAGATATCACCGGTGTTTATACTGGTTCACCCAATACCAGGGCTACGTCCAGTCTCCAGCCAAATTCCAGCTGGGTTCCACTAGATCAAATGTTTTACAGATTACAATCTTACACTTAATCTATCACAAGAACCACAATTCCAGTTCCTGCACCTAACCTTTCACCAAGAACCAAATTCCAGTTCTTGACAACCTCTACAACCAAATTCCAGCTGCAGAGAAACCAGTGCCCACAATTCCAGGCACCAAACAATACAAAAAGAATGTAAGGAAATGAAAAGAAGAAACTAGAATGCTCAAACCAGTTTTATGCAATTCTACAGTGTGTTTCTTCTCCAAAAGAAAGCAATTTGCCTCAAGAAAGAATTTCAAAGAACTTCACAAAAACTGGCGCGAATCTTTCTTGAAAGTGTGCTAAAGTTTGCTTGCTTGATTGCTAAAGATTGATGTTCAATGTGTGTTTTAAATGTTCAAGCCAAACTGTTTTTATAGAAGATTTTCAAAACTGTTGGTTTAATCAATTTGTTAAAATAATCTTTTAATCTGTTAAAAGTGTAGTTTTAATCTGTTAAAACTTCTTTTAATCCATTAAAACGTTCTTGATTCTTTAACAGATTTGTTTTAACTGATACGACAACGTTTATATCAATTAAAACTCTTTACAAAAAATCTTCTAATTTGTTTTAATCGATTGTTTTGTGTTTCAATCGATTAATATACTGCAAAACTTTATTGTAAAATTTTCCAAGTGATTTTAACTGATAGAAATAAGTTTTAATCGATTAAAACTCCGTGTAGAAATTTTCTAAGTTGTTTTAATCGATTGAAACGTGTTTTAATCGATTGAAAAAGCTCTGATCGGTCATAACTCAATTCTAATCGATCATATCTGATTCTGATCGGTCATAATTGCATTCTGATCGGTCATAATTGCATTCTGATCGATCATCCTGAACACTAAGTGGATTTAATCGATTAAAACCAAGTTGTATCGATTAAAATACTGCAAAAACACTTCTCTTAACATTTTAAGTAATTTTAATCGGTTATATCGAAGCTTTATCAGTTAAAACACTAACAGAAGGTTTTCAAAACTTTCTTTAATGAAAACAACCGGTTATTTCGAAATTATATCAGTTAAAAACTTGTTTAAAAAAGCTTTTGTTAAAATAATTTGTTTTTAACTGCTTAAACGTTTTTAGAGGCATTTTGCAAAATCTTTTAAGTGAAGAAACCTCATGCAGCAGAAAAGATAAAAATGATTATACCTAAGCATAGCTGCGGACACACTAATCTCTCTACTCTTTTATCTAAGTGACTATTGACCGTTACAAAGTTGACTTTGACTTTATCTTTGACTTCATCAAATCAACAGGATCTTTGTCACAGTATTTCAATAAGATCTTCATCACTTTCAGTCTCCTCCTATTTGATGAAGACAAACACCACTTTGAATAATAACTCTGCAAAAGAAGTCACTTGATAAAACAGATTAGTTAGAAATAAAAAATGAATTATTTTCCTATTTCTCCACCTAAATTGTTGCTTCCCCTAAATAATCCTAAATTGTTTCTGATCAACAGTAAAGCAACTATTCTCCCCCTTTTGACTTCATTAAAAATAGGGACCAGAAGAGAAATAATGCAAAGGTATGTAATAAGTTTGAGATTTTGAAAATAATAAAAATGAATACGATATTTTACTCATGTAAAGATTAACCAAAGTTGATTCAAACTTATCTTTATTAACACGTTTGTAATGAATACAATTAACACGTGTAAAGATAAGGGAATCACGCTTTAGTAGCATGTTGCAAGAACAACCATTAACTAAAGCCTCTAATTTTTCTTTCCAGAATAAAAATCGATTAAAAACAGGACAAAATCGATTAAAAAGTTATTGTTTAATGATTTTAATCGATTGAAATAAAGGTTTAATCGATTAAAACAGTGAAGGACTTCGAAAGTATGAAACATAAGTGCATTTAATCGATTAATTCGATATTTAATCGATTAAAATAGTAAAGAAAAATGTTGTATAAATTCTTTTAATCGATTTAAAAGATTTTTTATTGATTAAAACAACCAGTTTTGCAAACTAAGTAATGTTTGATGCAAATTTATCATGCCTAATCCAGTGTAAGTTTTGAAAAACCGATCATTTAGAAAGATGCTTTACAACAATATCAACTACATCGATTAAATTTTAACCAATAGATCCATCAAAATTAGAATAAAATCTTATTTAGCTAATTTAACTGATGTAAACTGGTTTATATAGATTTTAATCGATTGATACGCAGTTTAATCAATTATTTTGTTGTGAAAGTGTTTCCTTTAATCGATTTAATCGATTAAGTCCATTCTGTATCAGCTAAAAATATCAGGGATCTATGTTAAATTCTATCTAGGCTAGTTTGATTCGATTTAAAACCTACATTATATTAACCAAAGCTAAAAATATTGTACCTGGTATACAACCAGTAAATATTACAGACCAGAAATTGAAATTAGCATCAAAATAAGAAATAAAAGAAATATAAGAAGGGACCCTTTTAATCCATAAAATCAATCATCCCAGTTTCCTTGGTTTAGCTGCATATCTTCCAGCTTGGTGTAGATATCAACAATTTGGTTTTCAAGGGATGCGAATTGATTGTTTGTTTGCTTGGAAGTGTTGGAATGTCATCTGCATATGCTTTCTCCGATTTTCCTGCACTGCAGACCATTTGAGAAAGCATTGTTCTTTCAAACCGAGATAAAGGAGTCCCACGGTCGAGTCTGCTCCATGTAAGGAATGATTTCCATATTTTCATATGAGGCTTGACCACTCGGTTGACTCAGGAACCTCTGTAGCAGCTGGAGAGGGAGGAATTTGGCCTTGTTCATTTTCATCTTCATCTTCTTCCTCACCCTCAGACATCCCAGCATCAATTTTGGAGATCCATTCATCATCAACTTTTATATACCCCATTTTTCTTAGGGTGGAGTCGTCAATTTCATTTGATGCCTTGGGGGTTTCTATGCTCTCCCCGGAAAGATCAACTTCAAAAAATCTAAAGAAATTATTGATTAACATAGCATATGGCAATTTGAAATCTGCCGACCTTTTAGCTTTCAACATGTGATCTTTGATCACATACACCCAGTTTACCCGAACATTGTTAAAAATACAATACATGAGGGCAAGATCTCCCTCATTAAGAATAGCATGATTACTCCCCCTTGGAGTAAGCATCCATGCCACAATGAAAGCAAGTAATCTATGTTCAAGTGCAAGTTTTCCAACATTCAGAATTCTTACCGAGTCATTTGGATCCTTAAGGCAAGACCAGAAAAACTGAATCTTGTTGAACTCAGGAATCTCAGAAATATTCCCCCTTGAGACTTTGACACCTCTATCCTTAAGGCCAGCAACTTGCTCCCAAACAGCAGGAGTAATTTCCATGTTCACTCCCTTCACTTGAGATCCGATTGTAGAACCATTCACTCGTTAAATTTGAGTAGAAGACCTAAACCAGATCAGGTTGAATATTCCCTGTGAACTCCATGAAGGTTTTCGACTTTTGACTTTTTAACTTTCTTCTCGAGACTAGTAAAACCTTCTTCGTCTAGCCACCTAAATTTGATAAATTTTGGAATAACAATTTGTTTCCGACTAAACTCGAGAGATGAAGGTGTTCATCTTTCCTATATCTCCATCAAACCAGGCTTCCGGATGGCCACTGGGATTAGCAGCGAGAGGAAGATTCCCCTTTTTGCTTCTTTCTTGACTTAGATCTTCTCGGCATCTTGTTGTATTTTTAGAGAAGAGTTTCGAGACGTGTGTACAAGGAAAGAAGGGAGAAGCACTTTGAACCAGGAAGAGAAGAATGAGAACAATGAGCTACAAGAGAACAAACTGAAGATTCACGGATGTCAATTTTCGTGAATTGCAGTTTACTTTAGACAGAACCTGCAAAATCAGCTTTAATTGCATATGTCCCCTTGACTGAGAACACGGGCACAGATTCTTGGACAGTGGGTGTATCAGCTAAACTGTTCTTGGAAGATGTTTGACTTGGTCAAACAATATTTAAAAGCATTGTAGACCCCAAATCTTGCCCGGCCTCCAAATAAAGAATAAAAGACCTCCTATTCGAAGATGGACGAAGCCTAACAAGCCACTAGGAGAGACTATTAGGCCCCATACTAGGATAGGTGGGGTTTTCTGTACAAAAAATAAGTTTTCTCGCCTCTTTGGGACGAGACCGCCATCTCGAAATCGAGACTGCCGTCTCGCCTCAGGCAAGTGGCGAGACGGCGGTCTCGCTTTCCCAGACGACGGTCTCGCCACCTGCGAAGGACGAGACGGCAGTCTCATTTGGCGAGACGGCGGTCTCGCCACTGCCAGGCGCGAAAACCTATAAATAGGGGCCTCCCCCCCCCTCATTTACACACACCACACAGCTCTAGCTCTCCCTTCTCTCTAAAACTTCTCTCTAGAATCCCTCCGACGCATTTCCGGAGCTTCTGAGTGCCTTTGTGAGCGATTTTCGGCGTCTAGAAGAGTTTCCAGCACCGTGTAGAGTGAAGGGCTGCCAAAAAGCACCCATTTTTGTTAAAGAAATTAAATAGAAAAGCCTGCTACGAAGGTTTTCTCTTCCTCTTTGTCTATTTACCGCTTTACATAAATTGTGCAAATAGCTATTAGGGCCATGTAGTCATAAATTTAAATTCCGCATAATAAAAGGGAAAAAACGTTATTTTCACCGGTTTAAATATTTTTAGATAGCTGGCCTATCATAGGGAACCCGAAAGGGGCGTAGTAAAGGAACTAATACTTCCTTTACATGTAACTAACTCCCTTACCCAACTCTGGTTCTAATGACCAAAGTTGGTTTTCGAAAACCAACGCCTTTTAAAACCCCTTTTCCGATGTTTCCGGTAAAAACATCGGTGGCGACTCCACAGAACCCCTCAAAATTAGTCTTTGGGTTAGCCCGGTTATCGGACAACCCAAGGACGACCTTTCGAAAACCTCACCCCTAGGTTAGCCCAATTATCGGACAACCTAAAGGCGTTGTAACCACCCATAAAAAAACGCGAAAACAAAAGAGTCGAAACCATCGTGTCGCTCCGACCGCCTTCTCTCTTTTAGATGGCGGTGACAGATGGCGACTCCACTGGGGAAGCCTCGAGAGTTGATCCCATTTAGTGATGGGCCGACTTAAAAATAAGTAAACCAAGAAAATAACGCTTTTGCCCTTAACTTGTATTATAACATGTTTTAATGCTTGGCTTTAATAACTGTTGTTTGTTTACACTTATGCAATTGTTTGAAATAAAAATTGTACACAAACCCTTGCACACAACCGTTCCCTCTATACCCGGGGGCAAGTGAGAAAACCATAGGGAGTGGGTGGCAGGTACGGTTCGCTGTAGTGAGGGACTTGAGCCCACTAGTGTGATCGGAAACCACCACTCAAGGTGATAACCTTCCTCTTTTGGCAACAAGACCGACTATGGCCTTAGTGCTAAGCATGGTCGGACGGCTGGAGAGTGGGGACCCTATAATGGGGGCACCTTGGGGGCCTTAGCCTGGTGAGAACAGTTAGAACCAACCCTTGCCAATGCACTTTTCTGCAGGAAAACCCTACCTCGTGATAAAAACGAATCTCGCCTGTTCGCGGATGACCAAATTGTGTGTGCATATGTTTGTTGCATTTGTCTGTTGCATAGCATAAACAAACAACAAAAAAAAAATACAAAAAATCACCAAAAATATTTTCCACAAATAAACACCCTTATCTCAGACAATCTGCCTTTTAGCTAGCCTAGTTTCAGGTTCTTTGTAAGCTAAGTAGCCACGCAGTTCCGACAGAAGAGATAAGGGACGCTAAAATATTCTTTCGCATAAAGCCACATTTTATCTTGGACAGTCTGCCTTTTAGCTAGCCTGGTTTCAGGTTCTTTGCAAGCTAAGTAGCCACGCAGTTCCGACAGAAGAGATAAAAGGCTATAAAATAAACAAATAAACGTCAAATAAAAAATCAAAATAAAAATCCATTTCCAAAACCATAAATAAGACCTGGTCCAAAGAACATTACACTCATAAAACATTCATATAGATAGTTTATTCTTCAATAAAAAAATACACGCAATTACTATACATCATATAGAAAAACATGATAAATAAGAAAATAAACAGTTACATTCATTCAAATAAGCATCCTTTTCATCAAACATGCATTTTGGTTTTAGAAATGGAGGGGACAAGTAGACAGCCAAAGAAGGTGGATATTCCCCGTTTCCATACTGAGAGGTTGGAACGGCTAAGTGCGACAATGCCATCGGAGGTCCGCGCTGACTTTGAAAAATCTTATGGAAGGATTTTGGACCTTCTAAAGATCTGTGTCGATCAGGTGTTCTTAAGGGCACTAATCCACTTCTGGAATTCAAATCTGCGGTGTTTCGAATTTCCGCAGTTCGACTTGGTGCCTACATTAGAGGAGTATGAAACCATGTTGAAATGGCCCAAATCAGCCGGGGTCCATGTCCGCCACGAGGCATACACTCCTGCAGCACCAGTCGCTGCCCTTATTCAACTACCATTCCGTCAGAGTTCCCTGATAAGGAAGGGGAACGCCCAGGGTTGGAAAGTATCAATGCTAGAAGACCACCTGTCCTACCTGGCTGAAAGGGCAGAGTGGGTCGCCTTCAACAAAACCTTGGCACTCATAATTTTTGGAACAGTCTTGTTCCCCTTCCACTTCGACACAGTAGATCAGGCCGTCATGGACGCCTTCTTCGTGCTGGGACGTGAACTCGAAGAGTCCCCTGCCTGCAATTCTTGCCGACACCCTGCTCTCGGTGGAATTCTGCCACCAGAAGCAGGGAAAAACACTCCGTTGCTACTCTTCATTACTATTTGTGTGGAGCGCCACACACCTTTACGCCTCTAGCCACATGGGGATTTTCCCCGACCCTTTAAGGAGCTTCTCCAAGATCCCCCTCCAACGTCGTCTGACTTCAGAATGGAGGGATGAGTGAGAACGAAAGGACGCCAACAGTTTATCCTGGGTCTGTCCTTGGTTCCGACCCGGCCCAGTTCTCATCAGATGTGGGGACTATCTGAGTGTACCCTTGATAGGACTCAGGGGTTGCATAGCCTACTCACCTAGAGTAGCTATGAGGCAGCTCATGAGGATGCAAACTACTATTTCCCGAGGGGATCTCGGAGGACTGTGCTTCTTTGGAGACCCGTGCACAATCGCCAACTCACTAGCTGTGAGAAAAGCATGGGAGAGGCCAGTCTACATGGGGGACAGAGAGCTAGGAAAAGCTCGGGTGGCTGTCACCAGTGACTACGAGGCATGGAGAAAGAAAAGAGGGGTGGCTCAAACCTCCACCACACCTACTACAAGCGCCAATGATGAAGGGCTGCAGGCTCAAATTAATGCCTTGACCCAGAGGATGGAAATCATGGGAGCCAGATGAGGGCCCTTGAGGAAAGAGAGCAAGCATCCATCCTCACAATAGACGGTCTGCAAAGGCAAGGCAAGAAAAAGGATCATGAAATAGAGCGCCTCAAGGACCAGTGTGCTGACTCCCACAAACAAGCTATCCTGGCATCCAAAACTGCCAGAACCAGTTCGGATAGCCAACTGCAAGAGATAACTGCCAAGTCAGCACGCCTTGAGGCTAAATCATTAAAGCAGGCTCAAACGATCAATGAGTTGTCGCAAGAGCTCATCAAGACTCGGTTAGATATCCGCCAAGAGCGAGGGCCAACCGGAGACTCAACAGAAGTCTCGCTGAGCTACGTTGCAAGGAAGAGATGGGCTAGCTCAGTACGACCAAGTACTACAAGAGAAAGACCGAGCCGTTGCGAAGCTCGATGAACTACAAGCCTTGGTCTTTCATCAAGAGGCGAAGATCAAAGAGGCTCAAAAGTACAGTGAAGATATGAGCCAGGCGGTCCACAAGCAAAGCGAAGCACTTGCTCGTCATGTCCGGGAAGCCGAGAGAGAGCTACAGTGGGATCAAAACCCGCCTGTGGGTTTCTTTAAAGTTTTCCACTTTTGCCAAAAGTTGCTTCGCAGTATAGAATAGGGGAATGTACACCTTCTGTCGAATAAATAAAATTTTCTTTATTCAAATGACTATCTACTCGCATGCATAAGCATTCATTTGCATATTTAATTTCCCCTCCTTCACGCTTAATAAATAAGATAATAAAAAGGAAGGATTAACTAACACGTCTTCCAAATCAGAAGAATGGAGAGAAAGCCACTCCTAATAAAGCTTACTCCAACGGTCGACTCACCGCAAGAGGAAAATAAGCCTCGACCGTTGGTCCTCAAGAATAAAGAAGAGGGGGCAAGGACACCAGTGCGACTATTTATGCCACGTCCTTTCCCCTACGAATCAAATAAAGCTGTACCGTGGAGATATGGGGAATCTCCACCAATAAAAGAAGAAATAACAAATATAGCCGGCATTGAGGGCACGACTAGAAGTGGAAGAATCTACTCCCCCAAGGACACACAGGAAGATGTCCTCAAAAATAAAGGAAAAAATAAAAAGACCGAAGAAGAAAAAGAAAATAAGGAATCCAAGGAGGGGACAGAGGAATTACTCCAGTTCATAAGGCAAAGTGAGTATTCCATTATAGACCAGCTCAATCGCACACCTGCAAAGATTACATTGCTATCTTTGATAATGAGCTCGAAACCGCACAGAAACGCCCTGTTGAAGGTCTTGAGCGAGGCACATGTACCTCATACAATATCCCAGGAAAAGGTCGAGAGGATCGTGGGTCACATTACGGCAAGCGATCACCTCACCTTCACAGAGGAAGAACTTCCCCTGGAGGGGTCAAACCATAACAAGCCCTTGCACATCTCAGTCAAGTGCAAGGAGTACCTCGTCGCCAAAGTTCTTGTGGATAACGGGTTATCCTTGAACGTGATGCCCAAGTGCACACTGGACAAGTTGAATATCCAAGGAACCCGTCTGCGCCCAAGCAGCACCATCGTTCGAGCCTTCGACGGATCAAAACGAGAAGTAGTGGGGGAGGTTACTTTGCCAATTCAAGTCAGACCCACTATCTTCGATGTCGATTTCCATGTAATGGATATTACTCCAGCGTATAGCTGTCTCCTCGGTAGGCCTTGGATTCATGATGCTAAGGCAGTACCTTCAACGCTCCACCAGAAAGTCAAGTTCATAGTGGACGACAAACTGGTCACGGTCCAAGCAGAAGACGATATCCTGATCAGTGGACCGTCCACCCAACCTTATGTGGATGCGGCTGAAGAGGCCCTTGAAACATCTTTTCAAGTGCTCGAAATTGCCAACATAGAGCGACTTCCCAAAAACACAAAGGTAGCCCGCATGATGTTGAAACATGGTTACCATCCTGGCCAAGGACTGGGGGCAGATTCCCAAGGCATGAGGGAACCCCCAGAATTCAAAGACAATCCCTGCAAGTATGGCCTAGGATATGACCCTACTAAGGGTCGAGCAGAAAGAAGAAAAGGGAAGTCCCCCCTCCGCACACTCAAGCAGATTTTCCGAAGTGGAGGGGTGCAAGCGTCAAGAGCCACCTTAGTCATTAGGAAATATTTTTCTTCGTTCAAGGGATGTAAACCCCATGATTGTTAGAGACTATCCCCCGGGGCGAGCCCGACCCCCGGGCATTTCAGGGCACATATTCCCTTATTAATTAATAAAGAATAATTCTTACTATATGCTTCTCTTCTCTCTATTTTTTTACTAGACCTCATGAATAACCCTGTCTAAGTAAATGAAAAAAAGAAGAATAAACAGCGCATTCAAATAATCAAACCATTGCTACCATCATCAAGCTAGCTGATTAGAAGCACATAAAAATAAGACTTCACCTCATTCATAAAGAAAGTCACGCTTCGCCAATACTGTGAAAAAAAATAAATCCACAAAAAAAAGAAAAAAGCTCAGAGAAGCCAAAGGCCAAAGAAAAGGGCAAATAACCCGGTAGGAAACCCACTAAGGGGGCTACGCAAAAGATAGGGTCAACCCGGTAGGACACCCGAACAATAATAAAGGGTAGCCTAGGCAAAAGTTAGGGTTACAAATAAGGTCCGCTAGGATTTCTCCAAAAATTACAAAAAGAAGGAACCTAGACAAAAGTTAGGGCCAAGACACAGTATCCTAGTTTGAAAACCCAAAGGGCGTTCTAGGGAAATTAGCTAGCCATTAAAAAGCAATGAAAATGAAATCAAAGAGCGCAATATACCAAAAAAGAGAGAAAAGTTGTTTGCTTAGACAAAACTTAAACACCTAAGCCTAACCTTAGCCAGCCATGCTTACAAAACCCTTTATCAATAAAAATCAACCCTCTAAAACACAAACCATTGATTTTTACCTCTTTACTTCTTTTCTCTTGACCCTCACAACAAATATTCTAATAATTAATTTGGGAATATGGAGGCGTATAGTCAACAAGAGGATTGAAATCCCTAAAGCGAAGAAAAAGGGACACTATATGACAAAGAGTGTGCTGCAAAAGAAAAAAAGGAAAAGAGAAGAAAGAAAAGAAAGAAAAATTATCCTTCGGTCACAAGAAGTCCGACATGGTACAGCCAAGAGTAAAAATAGCAAATCAGAGGGCACTCAGCGCAACGAGACACGTTGGTTAAATCCTTTTGAAAACTTAATCAAAATAGGCATTATAGGACATCAAACATGAAAGCATTGCATGCATAAAACGTTTTTGAACCAGGTCCTATTTTCTCTTAAAAAAAAAAAACCCTTCCGTAATTCGAGACCACCGTCTGGCTATTCCAGACCGCCGTCTCGATTACCCGACAAGGCGAGAACGCCGTCTCGACCAACCAGACCGCCGTCTCGACTCAGGCGAAAATGAGACCGCCGTCTCACTCGACGAGACCGCCGTCTCACTCGACGAGACCGCCATCTCGTTTAAGCCCAACGTCGAGACCGCCGTCTCGATGGTCCAGACCGTCGTCTCGTCTTGGAGGAGACACGAGACCGTCGTCTCACCTTCCCAGACGGCGGTCTCGAATTTGAAAATTTCCCTATATATAGGGGGCGCGCTTGGGGGGTTTCTCACAACTCTCCTTGCCTCCAGAACCTCCATTACTCATATCTTGCACTCCCAAGCCCCCTCTAGTCAAGATGTTTGGTAGAAGCGCCTCCAGGAAGAGAAGGAGCACCGCCGAGGCCAGCAGTTCTGCGGCACCGCCACCCCAGGACCCCTCTCAGCTATCACCGCAACACCAGGCCCGTCTTGACAACATCCGGACCTATTAGTGGCACCCGATGCTGAGACTTGACTTCAGCATCTTGGTTGAATTCGGGTGGGAGGACGACGTCTGAGCCCACATAGATAGCATCGGGTGGGGCTTTCTGCTACAGCCACCACCTACACATGTGTACCCACAAGCAGTACTAGAATTCTTGGCCTCGGTCTCCTACTCCGAGGTCCCCTCCACGGTCCCGGGCCTGCCGCCCACTAAGATGGTGACCTATTTCATGGGTGGAAGCTACCAGGCCACCACCCTCGACGAGTTCAACATGGCCATCGGGTTCGTCCGACCCGAGGACACACTGACCCAGGGGTACCGTGAGGCCATCTGCTCCCGGCCCACCAACCTCACTGCCGCTGAAATGTGGCATGAGCTCACAGGAGCCACCACGCTGCCCACGCTGATGAGGGGCTCCGCGCTGCCCCCAGCACTCCGCATCTGCCACAAGCTGCTGGCAGGGACCATCCATGGGAGGAAAGAGAGTCAGGGCAAGGTCTCCCTCCCTGACCTCTTCGTACTTTATTGCATGAGCCAGAAGCGGCACTGCAACCCCGACTACTTCTTCCTGAGAGCCCTCAAGGACTTCGGGAACAGATCCGCAGGGGCCGTCCTCGTGGCTCCCCTCATCACTCCCCTGGCAGAAAGATGGGGGTGCCTTGGCCGGGAAGAACTGGCCTCCAACTTACGACCCGAGACCATCAACGGGTCGGTCCTGGTCAGCATGGGAATGTTGATACGTCGAGGGACCCAGTTGGCCCTCCATCCCACACTGGATTTCGCACTAGATCTCCAGGGGCTGGTGGCGATGCAGGATATCCCCACGCCCCCCGAATTTCAGCAGCAGCAGCAACAACTACCACCGTACGCGGACGACTTCGCCGGCATGAACCGCAACATGAACGACCTGCACCGGTAGTTCGACCAAATAACAGTGCGGCAAGAAGCCTACCATACCTAGCAAGAGGAGATGTACCAGCATCAGCAGGTGATGCGGCAGGAATGGACAACATTCCAGCAAGAGTACCACGACGAAGTCCGAGAGCAAGCGGACTTCCGATATCACCTCTACCAGCAATTCGCCCGTGGATCATCTCCAGAAGATAGCCCTTAGGGATGGTACTTGCCTAAATAAAAAAGTGGTTGTAATAAAATTTCCTATAAATAAAATTTTTTATTTCATGCATCTCTTTACTACCCCTTGCAAAAGCTAGCGTAAAACAAAAAAGCTTAAAAAGGAAAAAGGCATACGCTCTATAAGAAAAGCCAAATCCTAAATCGCGAGAAAAAAGAGATAAAACCGCAAGAAAAGGCAGGATTAAGACGAGCCATCAACCAACAAAACTTTGACTACCAAATCAGAGTCGAACAAAAAAAAACACAACAAGACTCATTCGACCAATCAACAAGAGTCGGACAAAAGAAAAGAATCCCCAGCAAACAAGCAAGCTGGATGAGCACCCACAAAATCCCCGGCACAACCCAGATGACCATTCAAAAAAGGTCCAAGTACATCTACCAACTACAGAAGTCACTCCCCAAGGAGTGTCTGACCGACGCATGAGCTACCCGAGCAGTAAGCCGCCACTACCACCAGTCCTACGCAGTGACTGTACCAGCCTAATAGGGGGTTCATACCTATCAACCAGCACACAAGGAGTGCCTGACCGTCGCATGGGCCACCTGAACAGTAAGCCGCCACTACCACCAGTCCTACACAGTGGACTGTACCAGCCTGATAAGGGGTTCATACCTATCAACTTGCGCACGCGTTGCGCCGGATCTGCGCTCAAGCCGGATCAGTAAGTCGCACTACCACCCTGATGGGGGGTTCATACCCATCCAGTCCCACGCAATGGACTGCAACTACCAGCCTGATGGGGGGTTCATACCCATCCAGTCCCACACAACAGACTGCAACTACCAGCCTGATGGGGGGTTTATACCCATCAATCGAAGGATCGGCTACCGTCAGAAGGAGTATCCTGAGGTTCTACCACGTGTCCACCGAAGGGATCGGCTACCGTCAGAAGGAGTATCCCAGAAGTGCACGAACACCAATATTTCCCCAGAGGATCATCCGCCGCAAAGACAGAGCATCTGAAGGGTGACCGGGCAAGTATGTCAACTCCTTTACCTTCCTGTCAATCTGTCTGGCACAACATGCCAACAGCTGACTAGTCAGGCAAAGGGGGGGCAGCTGTAGACCCCAAATCTTGCCCGACCTCCAAATAAAGAATAAAAGACCTCCTATTCGAAGATGGACGAAGCCTAACAAGCCACTAGGAGAGACTATTAGGCCCCATACTAGGATAGGAGGGGTTTTCTGTACAAAAAATAAGTTTTCTCGCCTCTTTGGGACGAGACCGCCGTCTCGCCTCAGGCAAGTGGCGAGACCGCCGTCTCGTTTGACGAGACAGCGGTCTCACCAACTGCAAATGGCGAGACGGCGGTCTCGCTTTCCCAGATGGCGGTCTCGCCACCTGCGAAGGACGAGACAGCGGTCTCGTTTGGCAAGACGGCGGTCTCGCCACTTGCGCATGACGAGAGGGCAGTCTCGACTCTGTAAGACGAGAACGGCGGTCTCGCCACTGCCAGGCGCGAAAACATATAAATAGGGGCCTCCCCCCCCTCATTTACACACACCATACAACTCTAGCTCTCCCTTCTCTCTAGAATCCCTCCGACGCATTTCCGAAGCTTCTGAGTGCCTTTGTGAGCGATTTTCGGCGTCTAGAAGAGTTTCCAGTGCCGTGTAGAGTGAAGGGCTGCCAAAAAGCACCCATTTTTGTTAAAGAAATTAAATAGAAAAGCCTGCTACGAAGGTTTTCTCTTCCTCTTTGTCTATTTACCGCTTTACATAAATTGTGCAAATAGCTATTAGGGCCATCTAGTCATAAATTTAAATTCCGCATAATAAAAGGGCAAAAACGTTATTTTCACCAGTTTAAATATTTTTAGATAGCTGGCCTATCATAGGGAACCCGAAAGGGGCGTAGTAAAGGAACTAATACTTCCTTTACACGTAACTAACTCCCTTACCCAACTCTGGTTCTAATGACCAAAGTTGGTTTTCGAAAACCAACGCCTTTTAAAACCCCTTTTCCGATGTTTCCGGTAAAAACATCGGTGGCGACTCCACAGAACCCCTCAAAATTAGTCCTTGGGTTAGCCCGGTTATCGGACAACCTAAAGGCGTAACCACCCATAAAAAAACGCGAAAACAAAAGGGTCGAAACCATCGCGTCGCTCCGACCGCCTTCTCTCTTTTAGACGACGACGACAAGCATTGTGCAGATTTTGATTACCATAAAAACTTGGGATTTTGATTTTGATTTGCTTACCAATTTTCAATTGGATGTTATAAAACTAATTTTCAGAACCAAATTAGTCGATTAACCAACTAATTAACCTATTAATTTGATCTTTAATACTAGGTTTGAAAATCCTACAGTGAAATAATCGATTAATTCATAAAGGAATCGATTAGTCTTGTACAGGATGAAATTAATAAAATGATAACAGAATTTAAATCGATTAAAACGAAAAAGAATCGATTAATTTTGACATCTTAGTGTTTTTAGTTGATATAAATTCTTTTTAATCGATTAAAACAGCTAGACTCTGTCACCGCCGTAAAAAAGAGAGGCGGTCGGAGCGACGCGATGGTTTCGACCCTCTTGTTTTTCACGTTTTTTTATGGGTGGTTACAACGCCTTTAGGTTGTCCGATAACCGGGCTAACCTAGGGGCGAGGTTTTCGAAAGGTCGTCCTTGGGTTGTCCGATAACCGGCTAACCCAAGGACTAATTTTTGAAGGGTTCTGTGGAGTCGCCATCGATGTTTTTACCGAAACATCGGAAAAGGAGTTTAAAAGGCGTTGGTTTTCGAAAACCAACTTTGGTCATTAGAACCAGAGTTGGGTAAGGGAGTTAGTTACGTGTAAAGGAAGTGTTAGTTCCTTTACGACGCCCTTTCGGGTTCCCTATGACAGACCAGCTATTTTGTTAATAAATAAACCAGAAAAACACGCTTTTGCCCTTTTATTTGCGGAATTAAAATATTATGACTACATGGCCCTATCTATTGCGTAATTTAAATAAAGCGATAAAAGTGGAGAGGGAGAATGTAAACCTCCAAAGCACGCTTCTTCTATTAATTCTCTTAAAAAAAGAGGGTGCTTTGTGGCAACCCTTCACTCTACAGCGTCGGAAACCTCTCGAAACGCTCAGAAATCACTCTAAAGACACTCAGAAGCTCCGGAAATGTGTCGGAGGGATTCTAGAGAGAGAAATCCTAGAGAGAAGGAGGAGAGAATGTTGTGTGGTCGTGTGGAAATGAGGGGAGGGAGCCCCTATTTATAGGTTTTCGCGCCTGATAGTGGCGAGACCGCCGTTCTCATCTGACAGGGTCGAGACCGCTGTCTCGCCAAACGAGACCGCCGTCTCGTCCTTCGCAGGTGGCGAGACCGCCGTCTGGGAAAGCGAGACCGTCGTCTCGTTTGGCGAGATGGCGGTCTCGCCATTTGCATGAGGCGAGACGGCGGTCTCGCCATTTGCGTCTCGATTTCGAGACGGCGGTCTCGATTTCGAGACGGCGGTCTCGTCCCAAAAAGGCGAGAAACCTTATTTTTGTGCCAAAAATCCTTCCTATCCTAGTATGGGGCCTAATAGTCTCTCCTAGTGGCTTGTTAGGCTTCGTCCATCTTCGAATAGGAGGTCTTCTACTCTTTATTTGCAGGACGAGCAAGATTTGGGGTATACAGCTGCCCTTCCTTTACCTGACTAGTCGGCTGTTGGCCTGTTGTGCCAGACAGATTGACAGGAAGGTAAAGGAGTTGACCCTCTTGCCCGGTTACCCTTCGGATGTCCCGTCTTGTGGCGGTTGATCTTTTGGGGAAAATCTCGATGTTTGTGCACTTCCGGGATACTCCTTCTGACGGTAGCCGATCCCTTCGGTGGACACGTGGTAGAACCTCAGGATACTCCTTCTGACGGTAGCCGATCCTTCGGTTGATGGGTATAAACCCCCCATCAGGCTGGTAGTTGCAGTCCGTTGTGTGGGACTGGATGGGTATGAACCCCCCATCAGGCTGGTAGTTGCAGTCCGTTGCGTGGGACTGGATGGGTATGAACCCCCCCATCAGGCTGGTAGTGCGACTTACTGATCTGGCTCGAGCGCAGATCAGGCGCAACGCGTGCGCAGGTTGATAGGTATAAACCCCCTATCAGGCTGGTACAGTCCACTGCGTAGGACTGGTGGTAGTGGCGGCTTACTGTTCAGGTGGCCCATGCGCGGGTCAGGCACTCCTTGTGTGATTGTTGATAGGTATGAACCCCCTATCAGGCTGGTACAGTCCACTGCGTAGGACTGGTGGTAGTGGCAGCTTACTGCTCAATCGCTCATGCGCCGGCTCCTTGGGGAGTGATTTCTGTGTAGGTAAATGTACTTGGACCTTTCTGAATGGTCATCCGGGTTGTGCCGGGGATTTTGTGGGTCATCCAGCTTTGTTGGTTGCTGGGGATTCTTTTGTTCGACTCTTGCTGACTAGTCGGATGAGTCTTGTTTTTTGTTCGACTCTGATTTGGTAGTCAAAGTTTTGTTGATCAAGGTGAGTGGTTTGTCTTTAATCCAGCCTTTTCCTCGCGGTTCTATCTCTTTTTTCTCGCGATTTCGGATTTTGGCTTTTCTTATTGAGCGTATGCCTTTTTCCTTTTTAAGCTTTTTTTTGTTACGTTGGCTTTTGCAACAGGTGGCAAAGAGATGCATGAAACAAAATTTTATTTATAAGGGGATTTTTATTACAACCACGTTTTATTTAGGCAAGTACCATCCCTAAGGGCTATCATCTGGAGATGATCCGCGGGCGAATTGATGGTAGAGGTGATGAAGCACTTGTTGGATTTGATGAAGACATATTGAGTTGATATAGTTTAGTTTGTGGGTGTGTAGTTGAATAGGTTAGAAGTTTAGAACTTAATCTCTTGATAGGCAAACAAATCTTGTGTTAAGCACCTTGAAATAATGCATCTCATTGAAATCATTTTTTTGCATGAAAAACTAACACATAAGCATTAAAAGAACAAACTAAGTTTTTCAATCTGTTGAAAAGGATTTTCAATCTGTTAAAATGTTTTTTAATCTGTTGAAACAGAAAGACTATTTTTCAGTCTAAGTGTTTTTAGAATTTCAATTTGTTGAAATATTTTTTAATCGATTGAAATAGAGAGCTATCATTTTTCATTAAGCTATTTCAATCCATTGAAAACACGAATCAATCGATTTAATGAAGTTTTAAATAAAATCAATCGATTGAAACGTCGTTTTAATCGATTGAAATGCATTCTGATCGATCATAATTTGATTCTAATCGATCATAATTAGTTCTGATCAATCATAATGTTGTTTTAATCAAACATAATTGATTCTAATCGATTATATGTTCATTCTGATCAATTACTTCCTACTCTGAATCAGTTTTTAACAGATTAAACGTTCTGGTACTCTCTTTTACTCTATAAATACAGATTTGATCTATCTTCTGAAATATACAATTTGTGAAAACATTTGAAAGCAATCTTTGAGCTATCATATCCGTGACTTTCTCTGTGCATTCAAGAATTGTTCATATCATAAGGTGCTTTGATCAAGATTGTTGTTAATCAAAGAGAGAAAGTTCTGAGTTAGAATTGCTTCTGGACATTTGTACTGATAAAGCTGCAGTCCAGGTTTTTTCTTTTCATACTCTTGTGTAAAGTGTGATTGTGTAGATTGGATTTTGGATCTGCACTGGTTACAGAATCGGATTTGGTTACTCGGGAGGTTTTCAAGAATCTATCTTGTGGGTTTGTGAGATAGTTCTTGGGGTAGATTGGTGTATATCTACCTGGTTGTATTTTTCACTTGGAATTAGTGGAACTTGGCAGATTTGTCAAGAACTGGATGTAGCTCTGGTAAAGAGTGAACCAGTATAAACTTTTGTGTTGAATTTCTTCTTTCATCTCCTTTATTTCTTGTCTATATACTTGCTGTGATTAAAATCAAACCTACCTACACAAGAATTGAATAAAGATGAATCATTCTTCCAAGAGAAAGTAAGTTTTGCGAAAAAGTTTTCTTAAGTTCAATTCACCCCCCCTCTTGAACTCAACCATTAATTCTTTCAATTGGTACCAGAGCTGGTTCTTGTAAGTTACTCAAGAATTCGGTCCAAGAATGGCTGAGGGAAAGATGAATTTTTCGAAAGGAGCCTCCATAAACAGGCCTCCTCTTTTTGCTGGTGTGAATTATTCTTTCTGGAAGGTTAGAATGAAAATCTTTATTGAATCTCTTGATAGAGGTATTTGGGAAACAATTGTCAATGGGCCTTTCAAACCAACTCATACAGTAGATGGTAAAATTGTTGAGAAAAATTGGGCTGAGTTAACTGATGCAGAAAATAGGAGAGTCCAATATGATTATACTGCTAAAAATATTATTACCTCTGCTTTAAATCTTGATGAGTTTTTTAGGGTGTCTCAATGTGCCTCCGCCAAAGAGATGTGGGAAATTCTAGAGGTCACTCATGAGGGTACATCTCGACGTGAAAAGGGCAAGAAAGCATGAGTTAATTAGAGACTATGAATTGTTTAAAATGCAGCAAGGGGAAACAATTGCAGATGTACAGTAAAAGATTCACGCATATAATCAATCATTTAATTGGGCTAGGAAAGACTTTTGACAAGGAAGAGTTGAACATCAAAATCTTGAAGTGTTTGGACAGAACTTGGCAACCAAAGGTGACAGCTATATCAGAATCAAGAGACTTGACTGAAATGACTACTACTTCACTATTTGGTAAGTTAAGGGAACATGAGTTGGAAATCAATCGGTTCAAAGAACAAGAGAATGCAGAGAAGAAAAGCAGAAACATTGTTCTCAAGACGATTGAAGAAAACAGTGAGTCTGAAGAAGATGAATCCGAGAACCTGACTTTGTTGGTTAAGAAGTTTGGGAAATTTCTTAGAAGGAAGAACAGAACTGGCCAAGTAAAAAGGTACACTCGATAAAAAGACTCGAATCTATTCAAAATACCGTTACTTGTTATTCTTGTGGTAAGCAGGGACACATAAGGAGTGACTGTCCGAAAAGACCAAGAATCAGAACAAGAAAGAGTCAAAGTACAAAGGGAAAAAGGCCTACATAGCTTGGCAAGATAATGATTCATCCTCCAGCTTCGCATCTCGAAGGTGAAGAGGTGAACCTATGTTTGATGGTCGGTCGTGAATCCTCTTCATCACATGTAAGTTCAACTCCCACGTAAAATGAAATGAATTACAAGCACATTACTAAATGCTTTCAATGAAATGCATAGTGAAGCCAGTAAATTTATCTCATACAAATAATCGGTTAAAAGGACTAAATAACTGGTTAGAAAATAGGGTTAAAATTCTAGAAAAAGAGTTATTAGAAAGCAAAACAGATATAGAACATCTTGAAATAATCTATTCATCTCGCGATAATGTCGCTGCTAACAAGAATTGTGAAAATGGTATTCTTCTACAGTAATAAGGTTGATTACTTGATTAAAACCTTGTCTAAGTTTACTCAAGGAAAAGAGAATTTAGATGCACTTCTTGGGTCTCAAAACCGTGTTTTTGAACATATTGGAATCGGGTACAAACCTAAGGTTGGGGTGAAAACTAAAAAGTATTTGAACTTCTTTTCCTTTAGAAAAGCAACAACATCCCCTTTCTCATCTTGTCATTACTGCATGAAAAAAGGACATATTGTAAAATTCTCGTCATGCTAGGAAATATTTTGTGCCACAAGGTAGAATGAGATGGGTTCCAAAACATGTTAAACGTGAAAATTTGACTCCTAAGGACCCAAAATATTTAAGGGTACCAAATACTTGATGCTTGATCTTTCAGGAACAGCAACAAGAGTCCCTTTGGTACCTGGACAGCGGATGCTCAAGGCAAATGACAGGTGACATTTCAAAATTCCAGAAAGTGAGATTAAAGAATGGAGGTCACGTGACTTATGGAGACAACAACAAGGGAAGAATTCTAGGTTCTGGAGATATAGGAGATGGTGAATTAGTGACCATTCACAATGTTCTTCTTGTTGAAGGTCTCAAGCACAACCTAATCAGTATAAGTCAGTTATGTGATCTAGGTCACAAAGTTATCTTCAAACCAGAAAAATGCCTAATCTGTGAGCCAGAATCTGACACGGTAATGTTGGTAGGTAAGAGGTTAAATAACATTTACATGTTAGATATCAAGCATTCTATATCATTTCAAAGTTGTCTTCTTACTAAAGAAGAAGAATCTTGGTTATGGCACAAAAGGCTTGCTCATATTCATCTTAATCATCTTGACAAACTGATTTCTAAAGAGTTAGTTTCTGGGCTACCTAAGCTTCGAATTTTGAAAGACAAAATCTGTGAAGCTTGCTTGAAAGGTAAACAAACTAGAAAATCCTTTTCAAACAAAAACATTGTTTCTACTTCTAGACCTTTGGAACTGCTTCACATGGATTTGGTTGGTCCTTCAAGGAATAAAAGCCTAGGTGGTAATCTCTATATCATGGTAATTGTTGATGATTTTTCCAGCATTTACCTGGACCTGCCTTTTTAAAAGCCAAATCTGATTCTTACAAATCTTTCAAAAAGCTTGCCAAGGTCTTACATAATGAAAAAGGTTATTTCATTACATCTATTCAAAGTGACAATGGTGGAGAATTTGTAAATGAAAAGTTTGAATTATTCTGTGAAAAGTATGGCATAAAACACAATTTTTCTCGCTCCAAGAACTCCTCAACAGAATGGTGTTGTGGAAAGAAAGAACAGATCCATTGTGGAACTTGCTAGAACAATGCTTTGTGAAAATTCTTTACCTAAATACTTTTGGGCAGATGCAGTAAACACTGCTTGTCATGTTTTGAATAGAGTCTTGATTAGACCCATGCTTAAGAAAACCCCATATGAACTGTACAAAGGAAGAAAACCCAACAAAAACTATTTCAGGGTTTTTGGATGTACATGTTTTGTTTTAAACAATGGGAAAGAAAATATTGGCAAGTTTGATGAGAAATATGATAAAGGAATCTTTCTTGGTTATTCTACTAATGGCCATGCATATAGAGTCTACAATTTAAGACTCGAAATCTGTTGAAGAATCAAGTACATGTTGTTTTTTATGAGTCTCCTCGAGTGTTGCAGTAATAGAACAACAGTACTCGCAGATGATGAAGATTTAACTGATAATTCTTATCGCTTAAAACATCCCAAGTAGCTTAGATCAAGATATCTGTCGATCAATCAGCTTGATCCTGCAAAAACAGATCCACCAAGAATTATTGAAGAACAGGAAGAAGATGTCCTGGAAGAGCTTCCTAAAGAATGGATTGTCCCAAGAGATCTTTCTCTAGACAATGTCATTGGGCAAATCAACAAGGGAGTATCCACTAGACATTCTCTTAATCAATTCTGCAATCATATGGCATTCATTTCACAAATAGAACCTAAAACTGTTAAAGAGGCATTAAATGATGAATACTGGGTTAGTGCCATGCATGATGAGCTTAATCAGTTTGAAAGGAATAACGTGTGGGAATTAGTTCCAAAAACCAAAGATATCAATGTAATTGGTACTAAGTGGGTATTAAAAAACAAACTAGATGAACACAGCATTATCACTAGAAATAAAGCTAGGTTGGTAGCCAAAGATTATAACCAACAGGAAGGAATTGATTTTGATGAAACCTTTGCCCCTGTAGCTAGACTTGAAGCTGTTAGACTATTATTAGCTTATGCTTGTATAAGTGGTTTCAGATTACTACAGATGGATGTCAAGAGTGCCTTTCTAAATGGACTTATCAATGAAGAAGTTTATGTTTCTCAACCTCCTGGTTTTGAAAATCACAAGCATCCTTACCATGTCTACAAATTGAAAAAGGCTCTTTATGGTTTAAAGCAAGCTCCTAGACAATGGTATGAGAGGTTAAGTAACTTCTTAATTGATCAAGGATACAAACGAGGTGAAGCTGATAAAACCCTATTCATTAAGAAATCTGGAACTGACATTATTTTGGTGCAGGTGTATGTGGATGATATCATTTTCGGTTCTACTAATAATGCCTTGTGTAATAAGTTTGTTAAGGAAATGCAAAGTGAATTTGAGATGTCTATGATGGGAGAATTAAATTTCTTCCTTGGTCTTCAGGTTAAGCAATTAAGAAATGGCATTTTCCTAAGTCAGTCTAAATACCGTAATGAGTTGTTGAAGAAATTTGATATGCACAACTGCAAAGAATCCTCTACACCCATGTCTACTAACTCGTCGTCTAGATTTAGATGAAAAAGGGAAATCTGTTGATCAAACTAAATATAGAGGTTTGATTGGTTCTCTGTTATATCTGACTGCTAGTAGGCCTAACATCATGTTCAGTGTGTGCCTTTGCGCTAGATTTCAGGCAAATCCAAAGGAATCACATCTTACCGCTGCTAAAAGGATTCTCAAATATCTTAAAGGAACCATTAATGTTGGACTATGGTATCCTGAAGGTGCCTCTCTTAAACTTGTTGGATTTTCTGATTCTGACTTTGCAGGATGTAGATTGGACAGGAAAAGTACCTCTGGTACATGTCATTTACTGGGAAGCAGTCTCATATCTTGGCACAACAAAAAGCAAGCATGTGTTGCTCTTTCAACTACAGAAGCTGAATACATTGCAGCTGGGAGTTGTTGTGCTCAAAGTATCTATCTTAAACAGCAACTGAAAGATTATGGAGTGGCTCTTAACACGGTACCTCTGATTTGTGATAATACTAGTGCAATAAATTTAACCAAGAATCCTATTCAACACTCTAGAACTAAGCATATTGAAATTAGACATCACTTTATTAGAGAACATGTATCTAGGGGTGATTGTGAAATCTTATTCATTGAATCTGAAAAACAGTTAGCTGACTTATTCACTAAACCACTTCCTAGAGATAGACTTAATATGCTTAGAACTGAATTAGGAATTCTGGATATATCTAGTATTGAATAACTGATTCTTTATTATGATTATGTGCTTTTTTAACAGGTTGATAATATGCTCAATCGATTAAAATTATCTAAAAATCTTGAAATTATTTGTTTTAATCGATTGAAATTGCGAAATAATTTGTTGATTTTCTGATTATCTATCTCTGTTCATGATATGTTACCAGTTCAATCGATTAAATGAGCTTTTAATCGATTTATTTCAGTAACCTTGTAGCTCTGCATGTTTTCATCTATAAATCAATCGATTAAATCTTCGATTCAATCGATTTAATTCACTTTTGATGCTCTGCATGTTTTTTTCTTTCATAAATAAATCAATTAGATCTTCGATTCAATCGATTTATTTTACTTCTAATAATATGTTTCTATATAAGAAATTGAAAAATCAATTGATTTCATGAAAAATCAATTGGTTAATTTTTTCTAGGGTTAGTTGTGTATGCGCTTCCTCTAAACAATTACTACAGATTGGATTGAATGCATTATCCAATAAAAGTTGATTGACCCTGATTGGATATCAGATGTGAGGGTAATTAAGATGCACAGTAACAATTCTCTCTCTCTCCATCTTTACCATCCCTGCGCTGAAGCAGAGCAGCAGTAAAACATTAAAGACAACTGTGAAGATGAAGGGACCGGGTGTTCTCATTTCATCTTAAGAATACAACAGTGTTTGAAAAGCTTATACTTTTCCTCTTAAAACATTCTCTCTTCTCTGTTTTTCTTCTGTTCATTCCACAAATCAGCATGCTCAAACGCACCAAATCCGGAAGGAAGAAGTCTAGCAAAGGAGAGTCCTCTCGCTGCAATGCAAGAACCAACTCGTAGGAGGACGCATTGAATCCTGGTTCAATGGGAACCAAGAGAAGATGGATTTGTTCATTCATGAAATGAGCAGGAAACAAATCAATATACCCAAGGTTCTAAAGTTTTCATGGTTAGACGCTGAAGGTTTTAGAGGGGTTCGGAAACTGCTGCAACATCAGAAACTTCAGAAGTTTCTGGAGCTAAATGGTAGGATTTACCCTGACCTGATTAAAGTCTTTTTCACCAACTTGTCATTTGAAGGATCCACTCTAAAAACTCAAGTCAAAGGAGTGGACATTAAGATTACTCCCAATGTCTGGAAAGAGGTTGCTGGACTCAAGGATGAAGGTGTAAAAGTCACCAAAGGGTATACCTCGGATGTTGAATAATTTAACAAAGTTCAGTACTTTCGTTCTTGTCTGAAGAATAGGCGTGACTCAGTAAGTTCCTTCAACACTGGAAAGTTGAAGCTTGAGGAAAGGGTACTCGCGTTCATTGTGGCCTGGCAGCTCACACCCAGGGGGAGAAATCATGCAGTACTAAATGAAGGAGATTTGGTACTAATGAACTGCATTCACCACAGAATAAGGGTGAACTGGGTTTTTGTCATCAAGGACCACATGATCAAGGCTAAGCGGCTAAGTGATTTTAGATATCCTTATGCAATGTTGATTTCTAAGTTTTTAACTCATTTTGGTGTTGATTTGGAAGGTGAATTAGTTGAAACTGTTCGTCCCACAAATGAGGTCAATAATTCTGTCCTTCATAAAATGGGATTCATCAAAATTGACGGTGAGTGGATCTCAAAAGAAGAAGCTGGGAGAGAAGAAGAAATTGAAGAAGAAGAACAAGAGGAAGATGTCAATACTGGTGTCCCAGATGCTGCTGCAGCGAGATCATCAGACCCGATGGAAGAGAAGTCTCCATTAGAAATGATTCCATACATTCCACAACTTGACCGTGGCACGCCTCTCTCACAGTTCGAAAGGACCATGCTGCATCAGATGAATGAACTGCAAACCAATCAAAGGAGGCACATGGAGATGACTTTTGCTCTGCGGGCTCGTCAGCATCGTCTGGATGAAGATTTCATTGCCAGATTTCAACACATTGATAATCAAATGGAAGATATCTACAACAGGATTGGTGATCTTCAATTTAATCAAGGTCCCTGGAACGGGGATGAATGAAGTCTTGTTTTTTTTATGTTGTTGTTCTCTTGTTTCTTTTTTTTGTTTTTTTTTGGTACCTACGTGGTACTGTTGGACTGTAACTAAACACTTTATTTGATGAAGTCAAATAGGGGGAGAAGTGTTTTCTTATAACTGTCACTACACACACACCACAAAATCATACATGTCTCTGTTCTGTTATTACTTGTGCAGGTGCAGTGGTTATTTGTCTCCATCAAATAGGGGGAGATTGAAGCACTTGTTGGATTTGATGAAGACATATTGAGTTGATATATTTTAGTTTGTGGGTGTGTAGTTGAATAGGTTAGAAGTTTAGAACTTAATCTCTTGATAGGCAAATAAATCTTGTGATAAGCGCCTTGAAATGATGCATCTCATTGAAATCATTTTTTTGCATGAAAAACTAACACATAAGCATTAAAAGAACAAACTAAGTTTTTCAATCTGTTGAAAAGGATTTTCAATCTGTTAAAATGTTTTTTAATCTGTTGAAATAGAAAGACTATTTTTCAGTCTAAGTGTTTTTATAATTTCAATTTGTTGAAATATTTTTTAATCGATTGAAACAGAGAGCTATCATTTTTCATTAAGCTATTTCAATCCATTGAAAACACGAATCAATCGATTTAATGAAGTTTTAAATAAAATCAATCGATTGAAACGTCATTTTAATCGATTGAAATGCATTGTGATCGATCATAATTCGATTCTAATCGATCATAATTAGTTCTGATCAATCATAATGTTGTTTTAATCGAACATAATTGATTCTAATCGATTATATGTTCATTCTGATCGATTACTTTCTACTCTGAATCAGTTTTTAACAGATTAAACGTTCTGGTGCTCTCTTTTACTCTATAAATACAGATTTGATCTATCTTCTGAAATATACAATTTGTGAAAACATTTGAAAGCAATCTTTGAGCTATCATATCCATGACTTTCTCTGTGCATTCAAGAACTGTTCATATCATAAGGTGCTTTGATCAAGATTGTTGTTAAACAAAGAGAGAAAGTTCTGAGTTAGAATTGCTTCTGGACATTTGTACTGATAAAGCTGCAGTCCAGGTTTTTTCTTTTCATACTCTTGTGTAAAGTGTGATTGTGCAGATTGGATTTTGGATCTGCACTGGTTACAGTAACTGGATTTGGTTACTAGGAGGTTTTCAAGAATCTATCTTGTGGGTTTGTGAGATAGTTCTTGGGGTAGATTGGTGTATATCTACTCGGTTGTATTTTTCACTTGGAATTAGTGGAACTTGGCAGATTTGTCAAGAACTCGGATGTAGCTTCGGTAAAGAGTGAACCAAGTATAAACTTTTGTGTTGAATTTCTTCTTTCATCTCCTTTATTTCTTGTCTATATACTTGCTGTGATTAAAATCAAACCTACCTACACAAGAATTGAATAAAGATAAATCATTCTTCCAAGAGAAAGTAAGTTTTGCGAAAAAGTTTTCTTAAGTTCAATTCACCCCCCCTCTTGAACTCAACCATTAATTCTTTCAGGTGATACCGGAAGTCCGCTTGCTCTCAAACTTCATCGCGGTACTCTTGGAATGTTGTCCATTCCTGTCGCATCACCTGCTGATGCTAATACATCTCCTCTTGCCGAGTGTGGTAGGCTTCTTGCCGCATCGTCATTTGGTCGAACTGCCGGCGCAGATCGTTCATGTTGCGGTTCATGCCGTCGAAATCGTCCGTGTACGGTGGTGGTTGTTGCTGCTACTGCTGCTGGAATTCGGGAGGTGTGGGGATGTCTTGCATCGCCATGAGCCCCTGGAGATCTAGTGCGAAATCCAGAGTGGGATGGAGGGCCAACTGGGTCCCTCGGCGTATCAGCATTCCCATGCTGACCAGGACTGACCCGTTGATGGACTCGGGTCGCAAGTTGGAGGCCAGCTCTTCCCGGCCAGGGCACCCCCATCTTTCTGCTAGGGGAGTGATAAGAGGAGCCACGAGGACGGCCCCCGCTGATCTGTTCCCGAAGTCCTTGAGGGCTCTCAGGAAGAAGTAGTCGGGGTTGCAGCGCCGCTTCTGGCTCATGCAATAAAGTACGAAGAGGTCAGGGAGGGATACCTTACCCTGACTCTCTTTCCTTCCATGAATGGTCCCTGCCAGCAGCTTGTGGAAGATGCGGAGTGCTGGGGGAAGCACGGAGCCCCTCATCAGTGTGGGCAGCATGGTGGCTCCTGTGAGCTCATGCCACATTTCGGCAGTAGTGAGGTTGGTGGGCCGGGAGCAGATGGCCTCACGGTATCCCTGGGTCATTGTGTCCTCGGGCCGGACGAACCTGATGGCCATGTTGAACTCGTCGAGGGTGATGGTCTGGTATCTTCCACCCATGAAATAGGTCACCATCTTAGTGGGCTGCAGGCCCGGGACCATGGAAGGGACCTCGAAGTAGGAGACAGAGGCCAAGAATTCCAGTACCGCTTGTGGGTACACATGTGTAGGTGGTGGTTCCAGCAGAAAGCCCCACCCGATGCTGTCTATGTGGGCTCAGACGTCGTCCTCCCACCCAAATTCAGCCAGGATGCTGAAGTCAAGTCTGAGCATCGGGTGCCACGGATAAGTCCGGATGTTGTCGAGGCGGGCCTGGTGCTGTGGCGACAACTGAGAGGGATCCTGGGGTGGCGGTGCCGCAGAACTGCTGGCACCGGCAGTGCTCCTTCTCTTTCTGGAGGCGCTTCTACCAAACATGTTGACTAGGGGGGTGCTTGGGAGTGCAAAATCTGAGAAATGGAGGTTTTGGAGGCAAGGAGAGTTGTGAAGAACCCCCCAAGCGCGCCCCCTATATATAGCAAATTTTTCCAGTTCGAGACCGTCGTCTGGGAAGGCGAGACGGCGGTCTCGAGTTTCCTTCAAGCCGAGACGGCGGTCTGGGTCATCGAGACGGCGGTCTCGATTTTGGCTAAGTCGAGACGGCGGTCTCGTTAGTCGAGACGACGTTCTCGTCTTGCTGGGGGACCGAGATGGCGGTCTGGACGACCCAAACGGCGGTCTCGACTTTCTGGTTTATTTTTTTTTTTTGAAGAGAAAATAGGACCTGGTTCAAAAACATTTTTATGCATGCAATGTTTTCATGTTTGATGTCCTATAATGCCTATTTTCATTAAATTTTCAGAAGGATTTAACTGACGTGTCTTGTAGCGCCGAGTGCCCTCTGATTTGTGCTTTCGTACTTGTTGTACCATGCCAGACTTTTTGTGACCAAAGAGTCATTTTGTTTTTCTTCTTTTCTTCCTCTTTCCCCCCTTTTTTTTTCTTCTTTTTTTCTTTTGCAGCACACTCTTTGTCATGTAGTGCCCCTTTTTCCTCGCTTTAGGGATTTCAATCCTCTTGTTGACTATACGCCTCCATATTCCCAAATTAATTATTAGAATATTGATGTGAGGGTCAAGAGAAAAGAAACAAAGAGGCAAATTTCAATGGCTTGTGTTTTAGAGGGTTAATTTTTATTGATAGAGTTTTTGTAAGCATGGTTGGCTAGGGTTAGGCCTAGGTGTTTAAGCTTTTGTCTAAGCAAACAGTTTCCTTTCCTTTTGTATTTGCGCTTTTTGGTTTTATTCCTATTGCTTTTTAATGGCTAGCTGATTTCCCTAGATCGCCCTTTGGGTTTTCGAACTAGGATATTGTGCTTGGCCCTAACTTTTGTCTAGGTTCCCTCTTTTTGTAATTTTTGGAGAATCCTAGCGGACCTTATTTTGTAACCCTAACTTTTGCCTAGGCTACCCTTTATTGTTGTTCGGGTATCCTACCGGGTCGACCCTATCTTTTGCGTAGCCCCCTTAGTGGGTTTCCTACCGGGTAATTTTGCCCTTTTCTTTGGCCTTTGGCTTCTCTGGGCTTTTCTCTCTTTTTTTTTTGTTTTTGTTTTTGTGTATTTATTTTTGTTCACAATATTGGCGAAGCATGACTTTCTTTATGGATGAGGTGAAGTCTTATTTTTATGTGCTTCTAATCAACTATCTTGATGATGATAGCAATGGTAAATGTTGATTATTTGAATGCGCTTTTTATTCTTCTTCTTTTTTCGTTTACTTAGACAGGGTTATTCATGAGGTCTAGTAAAAAATAGAGAGAAGAGAAGCAGATGGTAAGAATCATTCTTTATTAATTAATAAGGGAATATGTGCCCTAAAATGCCCGGGGGTCGGGCTAGCCCCGGGGGATAATCTCTAACAATCATGGGGTTTACATCCCTTAAATGAAGAAAAAGTTCTCCTAATGACTAAAGTGGCTTTTGACGCTTGCACCCCTCCACTTCGGAAAATTTGCTTGAGTGTGCGGAGGGGAGACTTCCCTTTTCCTCTTTCCGTCCGACCCTTAGTAGGGTCATATCCTAGGCCATACTTGCAAGGATTATCTTTGAATTCTGGGGGTTCCCTCATGCCTTGGGAATCTGCCCCCAGTCCTTGGCCAGGATGGTAACCATGCTTTAACATCATGCGGGCTACCTTTGTATTTTTGGGAAGTCGCTCTATGTTGGCAATTTCGAGCGCTTGAAAAGATGTTTCAAGGGCCTCTTCAGCCGCATCCACATAAGGTTGGGTGGACGGTCCACTGATCAGGATATCATCTTCTGCTTGGACCGTGACCAATTTGTCGTCCACTATGAACTTGACTTTCTGCTGGAGCGTCGAAGGTACTGCCTTAGCGTCATGAATCCAAGGCCTGCCGAGGAGACAACTATATGCTGGAGTAATATCCATGACATGGAAATCGACGTCGAAGATAGTGGGTCCAACTTGAATTGGCAAGTTAACCTCTCCCACTACTTCTCGTTTAGATCCATCGAAGGCTCGAATGATGGTGCTGCTTGGGCACAGACGGGTCCCTTGGATAGTCAGCTTGTCTAGTGTGCACTTGGGCATCACGTTCAAGGATGACCCGTTATCCACAAGAACTTTGGCGATGAGGTATTCCTTGCACTTGACTGAGATGTGCAAGGGCTTGTTATGGTTTGACCCCTCGAGGGGGAGTTCTTCCTCTGTGAAGGTGAGGTGATCGCTTTCTGTGATGTGACCAACGATGCTCTCGACCTTTTCTTGGGATATTGTATGAGGTACATGCGCCTCGCTCAAGACCTTCAGCAGGGCGTTTCTATGCGGTTCTGAGCTCAATATTAAAGATAATAATGTTATCTTTGCATGTGTGCGATTGAGCTGGTCTATAATGGAATACTCACTTTGCCTTATGAACTGGAGTAATTCCTCTGTCTCCTCCTTGGATTCTTTATTTTCTTTTTCTTCTTCGGTCTTCTTATTTTTTCCTTTATTTTTGAGGACATCTTCCTGTGTGTCCTTGGGGGAGTAGACTCTTCCACTTCTAGTCATGCCCCCAATACCGACTATATTTGTTATTTCTTCTTTTATTGGTGGAGATTCTCCATATCTCCACGGTACAACTTTATTCGATTCGTAGGGGAAAGGACGTGGCATAAATAGTCGCACTGGAGTCCTTGTCCCCTCTTCTTTGTTCTTGAGGACCAACGGCCGAGGCTTATTTTCCTCTTGCGGTGAGTCGACCGTTGGGGTAAGCTTTATTAGGAGTGGCTTTCTCTCCATTCTTCTGATTTAGAAGACGTGTTAGTTAATCCTTCCTTTTTATTATCTTATTTATTAAGCATGAAGGAGGGGAAATTAAATATGCAAATGAATGTTTATGCATGCAAGTAGACAGTCATTTGAATAAAGAAGATTTTATTTATTCGACAGAAGGTGTACATTCCCCTATTCTATACTGCGAAGCAAATTTTGGCAAAAGCGGAAAACTTTAAAGAAACCCAAGGGAGGGTCTTGATCTCTCCGTAGTTCTCTTTCGGCTTCCCGGACGTGATGAGCAAGTGCTTCGCTCTGTTTTCGGACCGCCTGGCTCATGTCTTCACTGTACTTCTGAGCCTCTTTGATCTTCGCCTCTTGATGAACGACCAAGGCTTGTAGTTCATCGAGCTTTTCAACGGCTCGGTCTTTCTCTTGTAGTAGCTGGTCATACTGAGCTAGCCCATCTTTCTCTTTGCAGCATAGCTCAGCGAGACTTCTGTTGAGTCTCCGGTTGGCCTCTCGCTCTTGGCGGATATCTAACCGAGTCTTGGCGAGCTCTTGCGACAACTCCTTTATCGTTTGAGTCTGCTTTGATGATTCGGCCTCAAGGCGTGCTGACTTGGCGGTTATTTCTTGGAGTTGGCTATCTGAATTGGTTATAGCAGTTTTGGATGCTCAGATAGCTTGTTTATTGGAGTTAGCACATTGATCCTTGAGGCGCTCTATTTCATGATCCTTTTTCTTGCCTTGCCTTTGCAGACCGTCTATTGTGAGGATAGATGCTTGTTCTCTTTCCTCAAGGGCCCTCATTTGGGCTCCCATGATTTCCATCCTCTGGGTCAAGGCATCAATTTGAGCCTGCAGCTCTTCATTATTGGCGCTTGTAGTGGGTGTGGTGGATGGTTGAGCCATCCCTCTTTTCTTTTTCCACGCCTCGTAGTCACTGGTGACAGCCACCCGAGCTTTTCCTAGCTCTCTGTCTCCCATATAGACTGGCCTCTCCCGTGCTTTTCTCACAGCTAGTGAGTTGGCGATTGTGCACGGGTCTCCAAAGAAACACAGTCCTCCGAGTTCCCCCCGAGAGATAGTAGTTTGGGTCCTCATGAGCTGCCTCATAGCTACTCTAGGTGAGTAGGCTATGCAACCCCTGAGTCCTATCAAGGGTACGCTCAGATAGTCCCCGCATCTGATGAGAACTGGGCCGGGTCGGAACCAAGGGCAGACCCAGGATAAACTGTTGGCGTCCTTTCGTTCCCACTCGTCCCTCCATTCTGAAGTCAGGCGTTGTTGGAGGGGGATCTTGGAGAAGCTCCTTAAAGGGTCGGGGAATATCCCCATGTGGCTGGAGGCGTAAAGGTGCGTGGCACTCCACACAAATAGTAATGAAGAGCAGCAACAGAGTATTTTTCCTTGCTTCTGGTGGCAGAATTCCACCGAGAGCAAGGTGTCGGCAAGGATTGCAGGCAGGGGACTCTTTGAGTTCATGTCCCAGGCGAAGAAGGCGTCCATGACGGCCTGATCTACTGTGTCGAAGTGGAAGGGGAACAAGATCGTTCCAAAAATGATAAGGGCCAGGGTTTTGTTGAAGGAGACCCACTCTGCCTTTCAGCCAGATAGGACAGGTGGTCTTCTAACATTGATACTTTCCAACCCTGGGCGTTCCCCTTCCTTATCAGGGTACTCTGCCGGAATGGTAGTTAAATAAGGGCAGCGACTGGTGCTGCAGGAGTGTATGCCTCATGGCGGACATGGACCCCGGCTGATTTGGGCCATTTCAACATGGTCTCATACTCCTCTAGGGTGGTCACCATGTCGAACTGCGACAATTCGAAACATCGCAGATTGGAATTCCAGAAGTGGATTAGTGCCCTGAGGAACACCTGATCGACACAGATCTTCAGCAAGTCCAAAATCCGTCCATAGGATTTTTCAAAGTCGGCGCGGACCTCTGATGGCATTGCCGCGCTCAGCCGTTCCAACCTCTCAGTATGGAAACGGGGAATATCCACCTTCTTTGGCTGTCTACTAGTCCCCTCCATTTCTAAAACCAAAATGCATGTTTGATGAAAAGGATGCTTATTTGAATGAATGTGAGTGTTTATTTTCTGTTTATCATGTTTTGTATGATACATATTTTTTCGAAAAATAAACTACCTATATGAATGGTTTGGGATGTTTATGACTCAGGTCCCATTTATTGTTTTGGAAACAGATTTTATTTTTATTTGTTTATTTTATAGCCTTTTATCTCTTCTGTCGGAACTGCGTGGCTACTTAGCTTACAAAGAACCTGAAACCAGGCTAGCTAAAAGGCAGAGTGTCCGAGATAAAATGTGGCTTTATGTGAAAGAATAGTTAGCATCCCTTATCTCTTATGTCGGAACTACGTGGCTACTTAGCTTACAAAGAACCTGAAACCAGGCCAGCTAAAAGGTAGACTGTCCGAGATAAGGGTGTTTATTGTAAAAATATTTTTTTTTTGTGATTTTTCTTCTGTTGTTTGGTTATGCTATGCAACAGAAAAATGCAACAAACATATGCACACACAATTCGGTCATCCGCGAACAGGCGAGGATTCATTTTTATCACGAGGTAGGGTTTTCCTGCAGAAAAGTGCATTGGCGAGGGTTGGTTCTAACTGTTCTCACTAGGCTAAGGCCCCCAAGGTGCCCCCATTATAGGGTCCCCACTCTCCAGCCGTCTGACCATGCTTAGCACTAAGGCCATAGTCAGTCTTGTTGCCAAAAGAGGAAGGTTATCACCTTGAGTGGTGGTTTCCGATCACACTGGTGGGCTCAACGCCATCACTACAGCTAACCGTACCTGCCACCCACTCCCTATGGATTTCTCACTTGCCCCTGGGTATAGAGGGAACTGTAGTGTGCAAGGGTTTGTGTACAGTTTGTATTTCACACAATTGCGTAAGTATAAACAAGCAACAGTTATTAAAGCCAAACCGTAAAACATGTTATAATACAAGTTAAGGGCAAAAGCGTTATTTTCTCGGTTTATTTATTTTTAAGCCGGCCCATCACTAAATGGGATCAACTCTCGAGGCTTCCCCACTGGAGTCGCCATCTGTCGCCGCCGTAAAAAAGAGAGGCGGTCGGAATGACGCGATGGTTTTGACCCTCTTGTTTTTCGCGTTTTTTTATGGGTGGTTACAATGCCTTTAGGTTGTCTGATAACCGGGCTAACCTAGGGGCGAGGTTTTCGAAAGGTCGTCCTTGAGTTGTCCGATAACCGGGCTAACCCAAGGACTAATTTTTGAAGGGTTCTGTGGAGTCGCCACCGATGTTTTTAACGGAAACATCGGAAAAGGAGTTTAAAAGGCGTTGGTTTTCGAAAAACCAACTTTGGTCATTAGAACCAGAGTTGGGTAAGGGAGTTAGTTACGTGTAAAGGAAGTGTTAGTTCCTTTACGACGCCCCTTTCGGGTTCCCTATGATAGGCCAGCTATTTTGTTAATAAATAAACCGGAAAAACACGCTTTCCCCCTTTTATTTGCGGAATTAAAATATTATGACTACATGGCCCTATCTATTGCGTAATTTAAATAAAGCGGTAAAAGTGGAGAGGGAGAATGTAAACCTCCGAAGCACGCTTCTTCTATTAATTCTCTTAAAAAAAGAGGGTGCTTTGTGGCAACCCTTCACTCTACAGCGCCGGAAACCTCTCAAAACGCTTAGAAATCACTCTAAAGACACTCAGAAGCTCCGGAAATGCGTCAGAGGGATTCTAGAGAGAGAAATCCTAGAGAGAAGGAGGAGAGAATGTTGTGTGGTCGTGTGGAAATGAGGGGAGGGAGCCCCTATTTATAGGTTTTCGCGCCTGACAGTGGCGAGACCGCCGTTCTCGTCTGACAGGGTCGAGACCGTCGTCTCGCCAAACGAGACCACCGTCTCGTCCTTCGCAGGTGGCGAGACCGCCGTCTGGGAAAGCGAGACCGTCGTCTTGCCATTCGCAGGTGGCGAGACCGCTGTCTCGTTGGGCGAGACGGCGGTCTCGCCATTTGCATGAGGCGAGACGGCGGTCTCGTCCCAAAAAGGCAAGAAACCTTATTTTTGTGCCGAAAATCCTTCCTATCCTAGTATGGGGCCTAATAGTCTCTCCTAGTGGCTTGTTAGGCTTCGTCCATCTTCGAATAGGAGGTCTTCTACTCTTTATTTGCAGGTCGGGCAAGATTTGGGGTCTACAGACTCAAATCCTAAGAACATTTTAATCGATTAATTCGCATTTCAATCGATTAAAACGGTACGGATAGATTTTCTGATATCCTCTGTAAATTATTTTAATCGATTAATACTATTTTATATCAATTAAAACAATCAGTTTATGAAAGCAGAACCTGATTTGCTGTTTTGAATACCAAGGGACTCCCAGATTTTGTTCCTGCAAAACAAATTTAACATGTTTCTGGTACCCTTTATAATTATTGGGTCCAATTAGGTTATTTGAAATGACTTTAACTTTGGAATCCATTTCATTCTACCTTTAGGAATAACATACTTTTTAATTCTACAGTATTTTACTGAATGACCTCTTTTCATGCAGTAAAAACATTTAATCACAGAGTATGATTTCCTATTTACATTTGTTTTTCTGACTTTCATCCTAGATTTAAATCCTATGCCAGATTTGTCAAAAATTAGTTTTTGTGACCCAAGTAAAACGTCAAGATTAGCTTGACCTTGTGTAAACCTTGAAACGGTTTGTGATAAAAAATCAATTTTCTTTTGTAATTCTGAACAATTATTACAGGGTTTATTACATGCACAATCAAAATTATCATGAATTAATTTTAAGAAATCACAATCAGTTTCATCTTCAAGAATTCTCTTTTCAAGAGAGTCTACTTTATTTACTAGCCAATTATTCAATCCTTTTAGCCTATCATTTTCTTTTTGTAGTTTCTTAGCCTCTTCATGCATTTCATTAAATGCTTCTTGTAATGAATTATAATTCACTAAATTTGAAGAAGAATTAGAACTTACACTGCTGGATTGAAGGTTTTGATTTGCCATTAGACACAGGTTGGCTTCTTCATTGTCAGAATTGTCTGTTGAAGAAGTGTCATTGTCATCCCATGCTACGTAGGCTCTTCTTTTGACTTTCTCTTCTTTCTTGTCATTATATTTGTTCTTTTTTGGGCACTCCATTCTTACATGGCCCCGCTTACCACAACCATAGCATTTAAAGTTAGAAGAATCGAGTTTTTTCTCATACCTTTTATGTTTTTCCTTGTCTTGAATCTTTTTCTTGAGAAACTTGTTGAATTTTCCGACAAGTAGTCCAAGATTCTCACTTTCCTCCTCCGATTCTTGATTTCTTTCTTCAGCTTTGAGTGCTATACTTCGCTTTTCTTCTCGGAGATTTCTTGTTCATTAAATCTGTTAATTTCCATTTCATGTTCTCTCGAGTTTGCCAAACAAAGAAGTCTGTTGTCATGACGGACAAATCCTTTGACTCTGAAATTGCTGTGACCTTTGGCTGCCATGACCTGTCAAGACATTTCAAGACTTTAATATTTAATTCTTCTTTATCAAAGGTTTTACCTAGGCCCATTAGATGATTAATGATGTGAGTGAATCGCTTCTGCACATCTGCAATGCTTTCACCAGTTTGCATTTTGAACAACTCATATTCTCTTATGAGAGTATGCTTTCTGGCTCTCTTTACATCTGCTGTCCCTTCATGAGTAACCTCAAGAACATCCTACATCTCCTTGGCAGATTTGCATTGGGAGACCCTGAAAAACTCATCCATGTTAAGTGCAGAAGTAATTATATTTTTAGCAGTGCAATCATTTTGAACTTTTTTCTTTTCCTCATCATTTAGACTGGACCATTCTTTTTCTGTAATTAAAGGGCCATTAGCAATTACATCCCAAACATTTCTATCAATAGACTCAATAAAGATCTTCATCCTAATTTTCCAAAAAAGATAATCTGTTCCACAAAATAGTGGAGGTCTGTTAATAGAAGCTCCCTCAGAAAACGGTAATCTGTTTTCAGCCATGGATCGAAGAACTTGAATAACTTTCAAGCACCTCGCTCTGATACCAATTGTTAGAAAAATAGTTTTAGATCAAGAGGGGGGTGAATTGATCTTTGAAAGATTTTCGCAATTAACAGATTATCTATTTGTAAAAATAAGATTTCAGATCTGTTCTTGAATCACAAAGCAATCAATCAATAATAAACGCAGCAACAGAATTAAAAGAGGAGAAAGGTTTAGAAAGATATCACCGGTGTTTATACTGGTTCACCCAATACCAGGGCTACGTCCAGTCTCCAACCAAATTCCAGCTGGGTTCCACTAGATCAAATGTTTTACAGATTACAATCTTACACTTAATCTACCACAAGAACCACAATTCCAGTTCCTGCACCTAACCTTTCACCAAGAACCAAATTCCAGTTCTTGACAACCTCTACAACCAAATTCCAGCTGCAGAGAAACCAGTGCCCACAATTCCAGGCACCAAACAATACAAAAAGAATGTAAGGAAATGAAAAGAAGAAACTAGAATGCTCAAACCAGTTTTATGCAATTCTGCAGTGTGTTTCTTCTCCAAAAGAAAGCAATTTGCCTCAAGAAAGAATTTCAAAGAACTTCACAAAAACTGGCGCGAATCTTTCTTGAAAGTGTGCTAAAGTTTGCTTGCTTGATTGCTAAAGATTGATGTTCAATGTGTGTTTAAAATGTTCAAGCCAAACTGTTTTTATAGAAGATTTTCAAAACTGCTGCTTTAATCAATCTGTTAAAATAATCTTTTAATATGTTAAAAGTGTAGTTTTAATCTGTTAAAACTTCTTTTAATCCATTAAAACGTTCTTGATTCTTTAACATATTTGTTTTAACTGATATGACAACGTTTATATCAATTAAAACTCTTTACAAAAAATCTTCTAATTTGTTTTAATCGATTGTTTCGTGTTTCAATCGATTAATATACTGCAAAACTTTATTGTAAAATTTTCCAACTGATTTTAACTGATAGAAATAAGTTTTAATCGATTAAAACTCTGTGTAGAAATTTTCTAAGTTGTTTTAATCGATTGAAACGTGTTTTAATCGATTGAAAAAGCTCTGATCGGTCATAACTCAATTCTGATCGATCATATCTGATTCTGATCGGTCATAATTGCATTCTGATTGATCATCTTGAACACTAAGTGGATTTAATCGATTAAAACCAAGTTGTATCGATTAAAATACTGCAAAAACACTTCTTTTAACATTTTAAGTAATTTTAATCGGTTATATCGAAGCTTTATCAATTAAAACACTGACAGAAGGTTTTCAAAACTTTCTTTAATGAAAACAACCAGTTATTTCGAAATTATATCAGTTAAAAACTTGTTTAAAAAAGCTTTTGTTAAAATACTTTGTTTTTAACTGCTTAAACGTTTTTAGAGGCATTTTGCAAAATCTTTTAAGTGAAGAAACCTCATGCAGCAGAAAAGATAAAAATGATTATACCTAAGCATAGCTGCGGACACACTAATCTCTCTACTCTTTTATCTAAGTGACTGTTGACCGCTACAAAGTTGACTTTGACTTTATCTTTGACTTCATCAAATCAACATGATCTTTGTCAGAGTATTTCAATAAGATCTTCATCACTTTCAAAATCAAGCTGCATGACAAACAAGATTTTTGCATGACAGTAAATAGCAAGCAAGACAGAAACCCTTGCTATCATGACATCAAGCGATACCTCACGAAGGGTGAATATCCCGAAGGAATCAGTGATAATGACAAAAGGACCATCCGGAAGAGGGCCATAGGGTTTGCACTGATTGGAGAAAACCTCTATAAAAAGAACTTCGACTCCACCCTGTTAAGGTGTATGGATCATGAGGAGGCTCAAACCCTAATAAAGGAGATTCATAAAGGAGCTTTTAGGACCCACGCACCTGGGCATGTCATGGCAAAGAAGATCCTAAGGACAGGATATTTCTGGTCCACAATGGAAAGCGATTGTCACCAATACGCTAAAAAAATATCATAAGTGCCAAGTTTATTCTGATAATGTTCATGTTCCACTTTCACCTCTCAACATCTTGGCTACGCCATGGCCATTCTCCATGTGGGGCATGGGCATCATCGGACCCATCGAGCCCAAAGCATCTAATGGTCACCGTTTTATCTTGTTGGCCATTGATTATTTTACCAAATGGGTAGAGGCAGCATCATACGCACACGTGACTTGAAAAGTGGTGACCACCTTCATCGAGAGGAATATTCTATGTCGGTATGGTATCCCTCATCAGCTCATTATTGATAATGGGACCAATATAAACAACAAGATGATGGAAGAATTATGCTAGGATTTCAAGATTCAACATCACAATTCCTCTCCATACCGACCCTGTAGACCCCAAATCTTGCCCGACCTCCAAATAAAGAGAAGAAGACCTCCTATTCGAAGATGGACGAAGCCTAACAAGCCACTAGGAGAGACTATTAGGCCCCATACTAGGATAGGAGGGGTTTTCTGTACAAAAAATAAGTTTTCTCGCCTTTTTGGGACGAGACCGCCGTCTCGCCTCAGGCAAGTGGCGAGACGGCGGTCTCGCTTTCCCAGACAGCGGTCTTGTTTGGCGAGACGGCGGTCTCGCCACCTGCAAATGGCGAGACGGCGGTCTCGCCACTTGCGCATGACGAGACGGCGGTCTCGTTTGGCGAGACGGCAGTCTCGACCCTGTCAGACAAGAACGATGGTCTCGCCACTGCCAGGCGCGAAAACCTATAAATAGGGGCCTCCCCCCCCCTCATTTCCACACACCACACAGCTTTTTGCTCTCCCTTCTCTCTAAAACTTCTCTCTAGAATCCCTCCGACGCATTTCTGGAGCTTCTGAGTGCTTTTGTGAGCGTTTTTTCGGCGTCTAGAAGAGTTTCCAGCATCATGTAGAGTGAAGGGCTGCCAAAAAGCACCCATTTGTTTTAAACAAATAAAAAGAAAAGCTTGCTTCGGAGGTTTAGATTCTTCCCCTCTACTTTTATCGCTTTAAACTTAAATTATGCAATAGATTAGGGCCATGTAGTCATAATTTTTAATTCTGCAAAATAAAAAGGGCAAAAACATGTTTTTCCGGTTTATTTATTAACAAAATAGTTGGCGTATCATAGGGAACCCGAAAGGGGCGTAGTAAAGGAACTAACACTTCCTTTACACGTAACTAACTCCCCTACCCAACTCTGGTTCTAATGACCAAAGTTGGTTTTTTGAAAACCAACGCCTTTTAAAACCCCTTTTCCAATTTTTCCGGTAAAAACATCGGTGGCGACTCTACAGAACCCCTCAAAATTAGTCCTTGGGTTAGCCCGGTTATCGGACAACCCAAGGACGACCTTTCGAAAACCTCGCCCCTAGGTTAGCCCGGTTATCGGACAACCTAAAGGTGTTGTAACCACCCATAAAAAACGCGAAAAACAAAAAGGGTCAAAACCATCGTGTCGCTCTGACCGCCTCTTTTTTAGACGGCGCCGACAGACCCAAAATGAATGGTGCACTGGAGGCAACCAACAAAAATATCAAAAAGATCATCCAAAAGATGGGAATAACATACAAGGATTGGCACAAAATACTACCCTTCGCCTTGCACGGATATCGAACTTTCATACAGACCTCCACCGAGGCCACCTTGTTCTCCCTCGTATACGGCATGGAGGTTGTACTGGCAGTAGAAATACCCTCCCTGAGAGTCATTATGGAAGCAAAGCTAACAGAAGCAGAATGGGTCCAGAATCGGTACGACCAGCTTAACCTGATCGAAGAAAAACGGCTGGACGCCATATGTTGTGGGCAGGCCTATCAAAAGAAGATTAAGAAGGCCTACGATAAGAAAATCAATCCCCGCACTTTTCAAGAAGGGGATTTAGTAATAAAGAAACTGTTTCCCGCCTAGAAGGACAAAATCGGAAAATGGGCAGCAAACTACAAAGGACCCTTTGTGGTCAAGTGAGCTTTCTCAGGAGGAGCCCTTATCCTCACTAACATGGATAGAGAAGAGCTTCGGCACCCGGTCAACTCAGATGCGGTAAAGAAGTATTATGCTTGAAGACATTGCTCATGACCCGTCAGGGCGAAAACTCGTAAAGAGTGTCCTAGGCAAAATATAGGGTCCATATTCCTTGCTAGGACACGTCCTAGGCAAAAGTTAGAGGTTTCAAAAAAAAAAATAACAAAAACAAAGAGCAATGATTACCTTAGCCGAAAACCATAAGGCGACTAAGGTAATGTCATTCCAGAAGCAAGTAGACTTCGTATAATCTTCACTCCGGGCTCGAGCATCTCAATTGAAGCGACTGGGAAAAACAAAGAGACAAATGTTAGGGACATGATTGTTATAGCTTATACAGTGTAGCCAACCTTGGCCAACCATGCTTCTAAATCCCTTTGTAAATCCTTCTGTAGAAATGAACTATTTGTTTATATCAATAAAATTGTCTTTACTTCTTTTCTCTTGACCAAATTACGAAAATGCCTCTGTATTAATGAAACATGAGCATGCATAAAGAACCAATACAAGAAAGTATAAGAAAAGAAAAGAGAAAATAAAGGTAAAAAGAATGACGCCTGCTAGGAATTTCTTAGGCAAAAATTAGGGCAGCCTGCTAAACCGAAAACCCGTAAAGGGCGATTTAGGCAAAAGTTAAGGCACTCGTAAAAAGGAAAAAGCCCGCTAAGATATCCTAGGCAAAAACTAAGGCAGCCCGCTAGATCGAAAACCCCAAAAGGACGGTTTAGGCAAAAGATAGGGCTTAATAAAAATGAATAAAAATAAGATCCCATAAGAGTAATCATCAACAGAAGAATGCCAGTCACTTTCTAGATGCATCAAATAAAAGTAGATTGCATTTAAGGCATCCACACAAGTAGTTGCACGAAACAACTTTGTCAAAATCGAAAAACAAAAATGAAAAAAATCGCTTCAGATAAATAACAAAAATATTCATGCATATAAGGAGACTAACTTCATGTTTGCGGTTGAAAATAGGAAGCACTCAAAAAGCAAGCCTCCAAATGAAGCTCCGTGAACCAAAATTCTTCACTTCCAATGAAGCATCTACCTACTCAGAGGCATTACCCAGAAATCCCCAAAAACCAGCAAAGTTGGATGACCATTACCAAAAGATCAAAATAAAGGATCCTCAACAATCAACAAGCTGGATGGCTATCGGGAAAAGCCAAAATTCAAAGAATCCCCAACACACCGGAAAACTTTACCAGAAAAGTAAAAAACATTCACCAAAGCAAGGATCATTCCCCATGGAACCACGACGCATGAGCTAGAACAATAAGCCGCCATCACCACTTCAGGACAAGGAAAGTCCCGAAGACGAAGACCTACACACAGGCAAAACCATGGTGCATGAGATAGAGCAGTAAGCCACCACCTCCACCAGTCCTACGAAGTGGAGTGTACCAGCCAGATGGAGGGTTCATACCCATCAACCTGCGCATGAGCCAGAGCAGTAAGTCACAACCAGTCCTACAAAGTGGACTCTACCAGCCAAATGAGGGGTTCATACTCATCCAGTTCTATAACGGTGGACTGCAAACTCTACCAGCCAGATGAGAGGTTCATACTCATGCAGTCCTATAATGGTGGATTGCAAACTCTACCAGCCAGATGGGGGTTTATACTCATCAACCGAGGGGTCGGCTACCGCAAGAAGGAGCATCCCAAAACTACAAGCAACTGGATGGGGTTCATACTCATCAACCAAGGGGTCGACTACCGCAAGAAGGAGCATCCTGAGGTTCTACCATTTGTCAACCAAAGGGGTCGGCTACCGTAAGAAGGAGCATCTTGGAGGTTCACACCTTTTTTACCAAAGGGGTCGGCTACCGTATGAAGGAGCATCCTGGAGGCACACACATTTTTTTATCCAAAGGGGTCGACTACCGCATGAAGGAGCATCCCGGAGGCACACACGCATATTTTTCGTCCAGAGGGTCGACTACCACAAGAAGGAGCATCCGAAGGACAACCGGGCAAGAGGGTTAACTCCTTCACCCTCCAGCCGACCTTCTTGGCATAACTGGCCAACAGTCGGCTTGTCAGGTGAAGAGGGGGGCAGTTGTAGACCCCAAATCTTGCCCGACCTCAAAATAAAGAGCAGAAGACTTCTGTTCGAAGATGGGCAAGGCCTAGAAGGTCCCTAGGATAGATCAAAAGGTCCCATTTTAGAATAGGATGATTTTTTGGTCGGGAAAAATAAGAAATTCCACCTAAGGGCTGAGACCGTCATCTCATTTAGCGAGACCACCGTCTTGTCATCGGCTAAGGGAGAGACCGATGTCTCGTTTGGCGAGACCGCCATCTCACCATTTGCCAATGGCGAGACTCCCGTCTCATTTGGCGAGATGGCCTTCTCGCCATTTGCCGAGGGCGAGATGACGGTCCCAACTTTGTCAGGCGAGACGACAGTCCCGACCTGACAGGCACAAATTCCTATAAAAGGGGGGGGGGCAACCTCATCCTTTTCACAACATTCTTCCACTTTCCCTTCTGCAACTTTCTTAAATTCTTCTCCTAGAATCCCTCTGAAGCATTTTCAGAGTTTCTTAGTGTTCTTAGTGAGCGTCCCATAGTGTTGCGAGAAAGAGGGATCAGCACTATAGAGTGTGGAGGTTGCCAAAAAGCACATTTACCAAGAATATTAATAAAAAATCTTGCTTCGAAGGTTACTACATTTCTTATCTTCTTTTACCGCTTTTTTATTACATCTATCTATGCATTAGCTGTTAGGGCCATGTAATCAACACTTTAAATTCCGCAAATGAATAAATACGGGTAAAAGCGTAATTTTAGATTTTTTATTTATAAAATAAATGGTCCATCATAGGGAACCCGAAAAGGGCGTCGTAGGGAAGCTAATACCTTCCCTACACGTAACTAACTCCCTTACCCAACTCTAGTTATAATGGCCAAAGTTTGTTTTTCTAAACCAACGCCTTCTTTTTGTTCCTTTTCCAATGTTTCTGGATAAAACATTGGTGGCGACTCCAGAACCCTTTTAGAAAACCTCGCCTTTAGGTCCAGCTCGGTTATCGGACAACCTAAAGGCATTGTAACATCTTTTAAAAAAAATGCGAGTCAAAGCAAAACCATTGCGTCACTCCGACCGCCTCTTTTGACAGCAACGACAGCCATCCATGGCAAAAAGTGGCCATGGACGGCCATCCATGTAGTGTGGACGGTCGTCCATGACCAAAAGTTGCCATGGACGACCGTCCAAGCTAAGTGGACGGTCGTCCATAGCCTTAAAGTTGGCATGGAAGGCCGTCTGACTGTCTTGGATGACCATCTGCTGTCTCCGACAAATTTTCTGATTTTTATTGCCTCTAAAAACCCTCCCTATCTTAAATGGAACCTAGAAAAAGCTACTAGGGACTTAACAAAGTCTTGACGATCTTCGAGATGGGTTATCTCTGGCTTTATTGGGAGCCGGCCAAGATTTGGGGTCTACAAGGGGTAATCATCCGGTATGTCGGGGATTCTTTGCTTTTGGCTTTTTCTATTAGCCATCAAACCTTGTTGGTTGTCGGGGATTGCTTTGTTTTTTACTTTTTCTTTCTTTGTTTTTAGACTTTTTGTTAGCCATCTAGCTTGGTGATTGTTGGGGATTCTTGATGATTGCCTCTTAATCTAGGAAGGAATCCACTGAGGATTTGTTGCTTTTGTTAATTGTGCCTCTTGATTAGGCATATGCTTCAATAGTGGTGAAGACTTTATGCTTGCGCCTTGTATTGATTCTAAATAGGCTGATGTCCCTTTCTGGGGATATTGGTTTTTGCTTGCCAACTCTTGCCTATGCCTTCCACTGGGGATATCCATATTAGGTGATATAGGCAAATCCCTGAGGATGTGAATTTGGAGTTTTCCTTTTGCAGTAGGCTCACTAGGGATGATTTTTCTCTTTTTGGTGATCCATCAGGGAATTGATTGCCTTACCAAATACGGTTACACCTTTCACTTTACATGGTTAACTAACCTTGCAATTTTGTTTTGTTTTTTTTTTTTGTCAGTTTATAAGCACATTATGCTCCACACCTTTTAGTAAGAATCATGTGTTGTATAGTGTATCTATTACAAGACATGTGAAACAATAAGTTGGTTTTGTTTTTCATACGTACCGTACATGGTTACCTCTTTTAATTTATATGGTGTTAAGATATTTCTTTACCAACAAGCGCGGTGTGTAAGACCCAGGAAAATAATTATATATTTTAAGCAAGAAATTGGAAGTAAGGGAAGTAATTACATTAAGAATTTAATAATATTGTAGAGATGAAGAGTGGCTCATTTGGTTAGATCCTTACCATGAGATTTGGGGGTCATGGGTTCGATTCTTGTATGTGAATTAGAATAATTATAATTTTTCTATTATTTTATAATTATTTAGAAAATACTCATGTGTGTGCTTGAACATTGAATATGCTTAGGGAATTAGCAAATTTTAATTGTCATGTTTAGAAATTATTGGTTGATGTTCTTGTATGCATTGTGTGTGTGGGTACATTGTAATTTTTGCTATGTGTATGGATTGACAAGAAACATATGATGACTGTTATGGTTTGGAGTAATGTTTGAGTCTTGGGAGTTGTGAGTTCAAATCTTGACTAGAGTAAAAAGGATGTAATAATATATATTTATTTGTAAATTCGAGTGGTGTACCTTGGGAGGTGAATAGTTGAGGCAAAATTGGGAGAGGAAAATAATATATAATTTTTAATTTAAATTTTATTTATATAGTCTGGTAAAGGAAAACAAAGGAAAACAAAGGGTCATGAGAGCTAATTTTAAAATTTGGGTTTGGGAGAGAGTAGAAAATGTTGGAAGGAGAAAAAGAATCTTGTTGCAGGAATATCCAAGTAAGGGGTGTGTCGCCGCCATCAAAAGAGGCGGTCAGAGCGACGCGATGGTTCCGACTTTTCCATTTTTCGCGTTTTTATGGGTGAGGTTACAACACCATTAGGTTGTCCGATAATCGGGCTAACCCAAGAACTAATTTGAAGGGATTCTTATGGAGTCGCCACCGATGTTTTTATCAGAAACATCGAAAAAAGAGGAAAAAGGCGTTAGTTTTTCGAAAAACCAACTTTGGTCGTTAGAACCAGAGTTGGGTAGGGAGTTAGTTACGTGTAAGGGAAGTGTTAGTTCCCTTACGACTCCCCTTTCGGGTTCCCTATGATAGGCCAGCTATTTTATAAATGAACTTTTAAAAAGACGCTTTTACCCTTTTATTTGCAGAATTAAAATAATGACTACATGGCCCTAATGTCTATTACGCAATTTAATCATAAAAATAAAGACAGTAAAAGAGAGGGAGAGAAGGAAGAAACCTTCGAGACAAGCTTTTGATTAATTTTCTTGAAAGTGGGTGCGTTTCGGCAGCCCTTCGCTCTTACAATGCCGAAAACTCTCTCAAAACGCTATAAAAAGCTCTCTAAGACTCTCAGAAACTCTGAAAATGCTTCGGAGGGACTCTAGGAAGAGAATTTGAAGAAAGTGTAGAAGGGAAAGTGGAAGAACTATGTGAAATGAGGGGGAGAGCGCTCACTATTTATAGGGATTTGCGCCTGTCAGGTCGAGACGGCTGTAGACCCCAAATCTTGCCCCGCCTCATAATAGAGACTAGAAGACCTTCTATTCGAAGATGGATGAAGCTTAAGAAGCCACTAGGAGATACTATTAGGCCCCATACTAGGATAGGAGGGATTTTCGGCATAAAAATAAGGATTTTCGCCTTTTAGGGTCAAGACCGCCGTCTCGGATTTGGGACCGCCGTCTCGCCTTGCGAAAGTGGCGAGACGGCCGTCTCGACCTGACAGGCACGAATCCCTATAAATAGCCGCGCCATTCCCCTCATTTCACACAGTTCTTCCATTCTCTCTCTAGTCACCTCCTCAAATTCGCTTTTTAGAGTTTTTTATAGCGTTTTCGAGAGATTCCGGTGCTGTAAAGAGTGAAAGGCTGCCAAAAAGCACCCTAGTTTTCAAGAAATTAATAGAAAGCTTGCCTCGGAGGTTTCTACACTCTCTCTCTCTCCTTTACCACTTTATTTTTAATTATGCAATAGATATCTGGGCCATGTAGTCGTAATTTTAAATTCCGCAAATAAAGGGTAAAAGCGTATTTTTCACTGGTTTATTTATTCAAAGTAGCTGGCCTATCATAGGGAACCCGAAAGGGGCGTCGTAAGGGAACTAACACTTCCCTTACACGTAACTAACCCCCTTACCCAACTCTGGTTCTAATGACCAAAGTTGGTTTTTTGAAAACCAACGCCTTTTCACTCCTTTTTTTGATGTTTTCGGTAAAAACATCGGTGGCGACTCCAGAAGAACCCTTCAAAATTAGTTCTTGGGTTAGCCCGGTTATCAAACAATCCAAGAGCACCTTTTCGAAAACCTCGCCCCTAGGTTCAGCCCGGTTATCGGACAACCTAAAGGCGTTGTAACCACACCCATAAAAAAGTGAAAAATGGAAAGTCGAAACTATCGCGTCGCTCCGACCGCCTCGTTTTGACAGCGGCGACAGATGGCGACTCCGCTGGGGAAGCCTAGAGAGTTGATCCCATTTAGTGATGGGCAAGCTTAAGGTAAATAAACCAAGAAAATTACGCTTTTACCCTACCTTGTATTATAACATGTTTTAATGTCTGGCTTTAATAACTGTTGCTTGTTTATACTTACGCAATTGTTTGAAATACAAATTGTACACAAACCCTTGCACACTACAGTTCCCTCTATACCCGGGGGAAAGTGAGAAATCCATAGGGAGTGGGTGGCAGGTACGGTTCGCTATAGTGATGGCCTTGTGCCCACCAGTGTGATCGGAAACCACCACTCAAGGTGATAACCTTCCTCTTTTGGCACAACGACTGACTATGGCCTTAGTGCTAAGCATGCTCGGAAGGCTGGAGAGTGGGGACCCTATAATGGGGACACCTTGGGGGCCTTAGCCTTGGTGAGAACAGTTAGAACCTACCTTCGCCAATGCACCTTTCTGCAGGAAAACCCTACCTCGTGATTAAAATGACTTCTCGCCTGTTCGTGGATGATCGAATTGTGTGTGCACCTGTTTGTTGCATTTGTCTATTGCATAGCATAACCAAACAACAGAAAAAAAAAACATTTTTGCAATAAACACCTTATCTTGGACAGTCTACCTTTTAGCTAGCCTGGTTTCAGGTTCTTTGTAAGCTAAGTAGCCACCCAGTCTGACAGAAGAGATAAGGGACGCTAATATTATTCTTTCGCAATAAACCATTTTATCTCAGACAGTCTGCCTTTTAACTAGCCTGGTTTCAGGTTCTTTGTAAGCTAAGTAGTCACGCAGTCCGACAGAAGAGATAAAAGGCCTAAAAAATAAATCCAAAATAAATAAAATAATAATAACAAAATCAAAACATTTATAAAAGAATTTTGACAAAGTTGTATCATTCATATCGCATCATGTCATAAGTGGAAAAACCAAGAGAGAGAAAAAATGCATAAGGAAAGTATGCATACGCATAATTTTAATAAACCCCTAAAAAATGGGTCTTAGAAGCGTTTATTGGGAAAATTATTGGGCCAAATCCCCTATGGGTATTTGCAACTTGATTCTTCACCTTTTTCCCTTCGTTTTTATATGTTGTACGTCCAAATCGGACATCTTAGTCAAAAATTATGCCACTTTGAACATCTACCGCCCTTTTGTACTGGTGCATGCATAAATACATTCATTCTAGGGAGCACTAGATATCCCTAAGATAATGGCGAAAGAGGCCCCGAGCACATTTGTGACCTTCGCGACAAGGAAGGGACAAGTGTACTAAGGTGTGATGGTGATCCCCCTTATACTTGTCAAATCTGTTATGGGGAAGGAACCATTACACCGAGGTGGGTATGATACCCCACAAAGCATGAGCTTTAAGGAGGATACCTAAGTCATTGTCTTAAGGAATATCCATCTCATAAATCATTCCTTTTAAACAATAAAAATCTTTTTGCATTCTAGAAAGTGGCTGGTATTCTTCATGTCCTCATCCGCATACAAAAAAACACAAAATCCCAAACACTATCATACATCATGTTAGGAAATAAAACATGATAATGCTTAGGAAAAAACAAACACTTGCATACATGCTTCCAACAAACTTCATCCTCATAACATGCATCTAACAATAGACAGTCGAAGAAAGTGGACATTCCTCAATACCATGAAAAAAGGATTAGGACATTCGCATGCCATGTACGGGAAGTCATAAAGAAATTAAATAGAAATTCTAACCCGCCTATGGGTTCATTTAGGCTTCTCCGTTTGTTTTTAAAAAAAATGTACTTCATTGCATTGAGGAATGTACACTGTCTGGATGAAATAAATAAAATTGTTTGTTTTCATTATCTCTTCAACCATCTATTGCATTCATTGCATTCATTCTCACTTTAATAACATAATAAAAAGAGAGGATTAGTCGATGTGCTTCCCACGAATCGAAATAAGATGAAAAGCAAACCTTTCATCGCCAAGTTCTCTCCAACGGTTGATCCGCCTAAGGAAGATAATAAGCCTCAACCGTTGGTCATCTGAGTAAATAAGGAAAAGGGGGCAAGGATGCCGTTACATTTTGTTCACGCCTCAAATCGAATAAGGTGGTACCATGGAGATACCAAAAACATCGCCCATTAACAAGGATATCTCCAGCATAGCCGGCATTGGGGGCAGGATTAGAAGTAGAAGAATCTACTCCCCCGAGGAGCTACAAGACAATGCTCCCAAGTGTAGACCCCTAATTTTGCCCGGCCTCTCAAAATAAAAGCTAGAGGAACTTCGCCCGAAGATGGAGTTCATACGGCTTCCCAAAACCGAGGAAACCTCCCGCAGAAGTCGCTCGTCTACACGTCAGAGACTAAAAAGACCTCCTACAAACGAAGGAAAGGTTCGGCCGACATCTCAACAAAGGCCAAGAAGACTTCCTACATGAAGATAAAGCTTCAACGAACATATATCGGCATCAATCTACGTCCGAAAACAGCAAGGAAAACTTCCTGGAAGTCCCAGAACGCAAGAATAGGCCAGAACAAGTTTGGGACGGCTGTCCCAAATTTGGGATGGTGGTCTCAAACGTGCAGGGGGTCCCAGTATGTGTAAAAATGCATTTGGGACGGCCATCCCAACCCAGACGACCATCCCAACCTTCCAGGGGGTCCCAGCATGTGTAAAAATGCATTTGGGACGGCCATCCCAACCCAGTCGGCCATCCCAAACTTCCAGGGCGAAAAAGGCTATAAATAGGAGCCTCATTTGTCTCATTCCACACACCAGACAACTCAGAGACTTGTCTTCTTCTCTCCCTCTCTCGAATGATCTTTTTGATTGCCTTTAAAAGGTAACAATCAGTTAAGGAATTGGTATTCCGGCATTCGATTCTTCTAGAAAATTTAGTCGAGTCGAGTCTGTAATCGAGAGGAGCACTACTAGAAAATATACTTTCAACGTCGCTGTTTAACGTCGGTTACATCTTAGCCGACGTTGAACATGCTTTCAACGTCGGTTGGTCAACAACCGACGTCGAAAGTCGAATTTTTGACACATTCTACGTCGTTTTAGCATGCACGACGTGGAAAGTAGGCTTTCGACGTCGGTTATGCCCTCACCCGACGTTGAAAACCCTTCTGAACTCATTATGACTGATCAGAATACAAATATGACCGATCAGAATCAAATGTGATCGATCAGATTTTAATTATGAGCGATCAGAATTTTTTCAATCGATTAGAAACATGTTTCAATCGATTAAAATCTCTTAAAGGGTCAGGATGATCGATCAGAATCCAGTTATGACCGATCAGAACTATTTTAATCGATTAAATCTCGTTTCAATCGATTAAAACATATGACTGGAGATAAATCGAGTTTCAACGTCGGGTGTGGGTATAACTGACGTCGAAACCCCGTTTTCCCATTTGAATAGGCTACCATTTTTGTATCTCCCCTTACTCTCTAGCATCGCGCCCACTCCCCTTACTCTCCGAGCATCGCGGCCACCACCTACCACCGTCATTTGGACTCTCCGGACGCCCTCCCTCACGTCGCCACCGCGCACCGCGTGACACCCCGCCGCAGACACCTCCACCCCACTGCGGCTTCCACCCCACCGCGACGCTAGTCGCCCACCCTCCACCCCCACCGCAGCCTCCACCCACATTGCATTGTCCGCTCACCACAGCCTCGACCCTAACGCCGCATTGCATCCTCCACCTCCACCCCAATGCAGCGCTGCTCTGTTTCTCTGTGGTGCGAACCTTCATCGCTGCCTTAAACCATAGGTACGATGTTGTTGCACTTATATTTGTTGGGAAAAGTCATACAATTTTACTTACTACATTTCATAGGTAGAGATTATTAGTCATTTGCCATTAACTGTTGATTCAATTCTTAGTCATATTATAGTTTTTTTCAATGTATTGATGATGTGTACAATTATACTTGAACTGCTTGAATATGCCCGTGGGGCTTTTTATTGTCAGGTTTCACTGTGTCATTTAAAATTGTTGCCAAAAAACAAAGGAAACTCTACCGGATTTTTGTTAGAAATTAATCATGAAGTGTGAATTCTGAAAACTACATATAATAATGTAGTTATATAAGTGATGGTAGTAACAATGAAAACTCTATAATTTCAATTTATACAAATTTGGTTTTGACCAAAAAATAGACGAAATTCTGTTGAAATTTCGTTACAAATTAATCTACTTTGGTATAGATTTCATTAGAGATAACGATTATTAGTATTAATTGTTTTATGGGTTTCTCATTTGTAGACTCCAATTCCAAAATGGATCGAAGTTGGGTAAATGCAAGTCGTATTTCACAAGAGTATGAGAATGGAGTTGAAGAATTTTTGCGATTTGCCGAACACAATGGCACCAAGGTTAATGGAAAATTGTATTGTCCATGCGTTAACTGCGTTAATGGGAGAGTACACACACTAGAGACAATACGGGAACATCTTTTATGTGATGGGATAATGAAGAATTATATCCTATGGACATGGCATGGTGAAGTGATTGATACACCAATAGTAACACAAGCTGAGGAAGAGGAGGATATGACAATGGAAGATCAAATAGAAGACATGATTCGTGATGTAGGTCAAGAGAATTTTCTGCAAGCACATGCTTCGTTGTCTATGATAAATTGAAGATAGATTCAGAGATACCTCTGTATGCTGGATGTACAACATTCACGCGATTGTCGACTGTATTGAGATTGGTCAATTTGAAGGCCAAATTTGGTTGGAGTGATAAAAGTTTCACTGAGTTACTAGAAGTTTTGAAAGATATGCTCCCAAGCGATAACACCTTGCACTGATCGTATGTATGAAGCCAAAAAAATACTTTGTCCAATGGGTTTACGAGTATAAAAAGATACATGCTTGCCCTAATGATTGTGTATTATACGAGAAAAGAGTTTGAAATCCTACATGAGTGTCCAAGATGTGGTGTATCGCGTTACAAATTGAAAGACAAGGATGATAATAGCGAATGTATTGATAGAAAGAGACCTCCTGCAAAAGTTATATGGTATCTTCCAATTATTCCAAGATTGAAGCGATTGTTTGCCAATGGAGAAGATGCCAAGAATATGATATGGCATTCAAGCTGCACAAAAACGTGATGGATTGCTTCGTCATCCGGCCGATTCTCCACAGATGGAAGAAAATTGACTGCCTATTTCCAAGTTTTGGCGGTGATGCAAGAAATGTTAGACTTGGACTAGCCACGAGATGACATGAATCCTTTTGGTAACTTAACCAGTAATCACGACTCATGGCCAGTTCTTTTAGTGATTTACAACCTTCCACAATGGTTGATTTTCAAGCGCAAGTACGTGATGTTATCCATCATGATTGCAGGTCCAAGACAGTCGGGTAATGACATAGATGTTTATCTAAGTCCATTAATAGATGACTTAAGGCTATTGTGGGAGGAAGGAGTGGATGTGTTTGATGCATATCAACAGCAGAGCTTCAAGTTACATGCAATGTTATTTTGTACTATCAATGACTTCCCAGCATATGGAAACTTGAGTGGGTATAGTGTCAAGGGTCATCATGCTTGTCCTATTTGTGAGGAAGATACAAGTTTTCTACAATTGAAGCATGGAAAAAAGACTGTGTATAATAGGCACGAGAAAATTTCTTCCACATAACCACCCATATCGAAGATTGAAGAAAGCTTTTAATGGTCAGCAGGAAGATAAAATTGCCAAACAACCTTTAACTGGTGAACAAGTTTATGAACGGGTTAGAAACATTAATGTTGTCTTTGGAAAGACTAAAAAACAGATCGTCTGATAAAAGGTTGTGGAAAAAGAGATCAATTTTCTTTAACCTTCCATATTGGAGTCATCTAGATGTGAGACATTGCATTGATTTTATGCATGTGGAGAAGAACGTATTTGATAGTCTCATTGGCACACTATTGAACATTAAAGGAAAAACAAAGGATGGAGTCAAAGTTCGTCAAGATCTATGTGAATTGGGAATACGTCCAGAATTACATCCAAGACCTGAAGGCAAGAGAACATATTTACCACCAGCTTGTCACACATTGTCAAAGAAGGAGAAGACTAGTTTATGTCAGTGTCTTCACAGTATTAAAGTGCCACAAGGATACTCTTCAAATATTAAGAGTCTTGTGTCCATGAAAGATCTGAAGCTAGTTGGGTTAAAGTCGCATGATTGTCACGTTTTGATGCAACAACTCTTACCCGTAGCTATACGTGACATATTGCCAAAGAATCTACGACATGCAATTATGCGTCTTTGTTTCTTCTTCAATGCTATATGTGCCAAAGTAGTTGATGAAAAATCATTGGAGCAGTTGGAAAATGAAGCTATGGTTATATTATGTCAGTTGGAGATGTATTTTCCTCCATCATTTTTTGACATTATGGTGCACTTAATAGTTCATCTTGTAAGAGAGATAAGACTGTGTGGTCCGATTTATTTGAGGTGGATGTACTCAATTGAGCGATGTATGAAGATCTTTAAAGGGTATACAAAGAATCCATATAGACCTGAAGCTTCTATTGTTGAAAGGTATATTGCAGAAGAAGCTATAGAATTTTGTTCTGAATATTTAGGAAAGGCCCTAGCAGTGGGTGTACCTACTCAATGACATGATCATAGAATAAATGGTAAGGGCACTCGTGGGGTCAAAATACAATCAAAAAATGCTAGTGAGTTGACCAGGGCACACTTGTATATTCTAAACGACACAGATGAAGTTCTTCCTTACATATCTGCTCATCAATCAATATTGAAGACCCTCAACCCCAAAATGAGTGAGCGGTGGTTGGTTAATGAACATAATAATACTTTTGTTAGCTAGTTTAAAACAAAAATCTTTTCCGAGGACAATGCATCTGATACTTTGAAATGGCTAGCACATGGTCCTAAACAGAACGTCATGACTTGGACTGGGTATGACATTAACAAATACTCATTCTACACAAAGTTACAAGATGAAAAAAGTACAGTCCAAAATAGTGGAGTATCTATTGAGGCGACATCCATGCACTTTTCTATTTCAAAGGATAAGAACCCAATTATGGCGTCTATGAGTTACTTTGGAGTGATTGAGGAGATTTGGGAGGTTGACTACATTCAATTCAGAGTTCCTATATTCAAATGTAAATGGATTGATATTAATACTGGTGTTCAAACTGATGAAATGGGATTCACTTTGATAGACCTTAAGAAGATAGGACATAAGGAGGAACCATTCATAATGGCGTACCATGCAAAACAAGTTTTCTATGTAACTGATCCATGTAATGACAGATGGTCAGTGGTACTCCAAGCAAAAGGGAATGATGTTATGCATGAAGAAGATGATGAATTAGATGATATTATTAACATCCCCACTCCATCACGGATGCCTAGTAGTATTGATGATATGCAAGAAGATTTGGTTCATGCTATTCGTAAAGATCATGATGAAGGCATATGGGAAAACTTAACTATTTAAGTTATGTGTTCATAACTAATTTGTGTTTATATTGAAAATATGTGATAAATTGTGTTTATATTTCAAATATGTGATAAATTGTGTTTATATTCCAATTTATGCAAAAACTTAACTTAATTTTTTTTTTAACAGGCAAATGGCATCTCCTCCACCATCTCCTCCAGCATCTCCTCCAGCATCTCCTCCGGCATGTCCACCCCCCCCCCCATCTCTAAAGAGGACTCGACAAGCCACACGGTTGAAAAAGTTGACCGTTCGTCATATGGCAGGAGATAAGTTGGTTGTGAGTGTGGATCCAAAGACTGGCAAAATATCGGGGCCACATCACACTCAATTTAGGTCCTACTTGGGTACTCTTGCTAGAGAAAAGGTATGTAATTTTTTAGAGTTTTTAACTTGTTATGCATATATGGTCAGCATATGTAAATGGATTGATATCTAACGTTTTAAGTTCATAATTAGGTATCTATTTTGCATCCATCTTGGGATTATGTGGAGGAGACTTGCAAAAATTTAATTTGGCAAGATATTTTGGTGAGTTTTGTTAACTCGTTAAATTATGTTAAGTTAAGTTAGATCCTAAACTTTGTTATCCTAATTTATTTTGTTGTTTTTGCAGAATCACTTTGATATTGTTAACTCTGAACAAGTTAGGAGAAAAGTCATGTCATCTATTGCCAAAATGTGGAGGCAATTCAAGTCGACATTGACTTCAAAATGGATTTTTAATGACCAAGCCATTAGCAAAGGATTAACTCCTTGTCGGCGTTATGGCATAGATGAGGAAACTTGGAAGCAGTTTGTCGGGAGTAGGACTGGTCCACAATGGGAGGTATGTTACTATTTAAAAACTTTGGTATGTTTCCATATTGTCTTATTAATTTAGCACATTGTAATATGATATTATGTTGCAGGAGAAGCGAATAAAAGGAAAGGAGATTCGGAGGTCTGAATGTGGCCCCCACTGTCTGTCTCGTGGGGGTATGATTTGTTGACGCAACGCATGATGAAGGAGAAGGCTAAACTCCGAGAAGCCGAGTTAGCCTCTTCTGGTGTAAGCCAGGAAGAAATTTCCCCACCATCTCCTCCAAAACGTCATGAAAAATGGAAGAGGGCTCGGCAAAAGCCCTCCGGTGAAATGACATCAGAGGAGGCCCGCTTGATTGCTGAGCGGATTGTAAGTCAAATTAGTTTCTTTCAACCTCATTAACCATGCTTTGTCATTCATCAATTTTTTTTTACAATATATAATGCTCAATTGTAGGATTCTTTAGAGGAGCAAGTATACACGGGAACATTCGTTCCCGTGGTCGTGAAGATATATTAACTACTGCTATTGGACGCCTGGAACACCCGGGCGTGTTCGTGTTGTTGGAGCTGGTGTGGGTATTCGAGCATATTTTGGAGCTCCATCATCGGACCATACCCACACCACATCATTGAGCCGACAGGAGATGGCCAGATTGGAGGAGAGTCTAACAGCGAAGCCGAGACCAGCGATGGTTGAAGAGCCGACAGCGACGCCGACACCATCCATTACCGCACGAGTTCAGGAGGAGATGATGCGTGTATTTGGTTCAAGTCTAGCATCCATAGGTGTCACACAACCTACCCACCCACCTATGGATATTCCTCCTCCATCTGCCGCACGAGTTAGCACTAAGGGTAGTTGTGCTGAGCCAAATACTGCTGATCAAGACCTTCCTGCTACTAATCAGGAGGTTGTTGTTGTTGTTGCAAACACTTACCACTCAGGTATGTGTGGATGATATCTTAATGACAAAAATTCATGTGCATATTAAATAATTAATGTCTTATTTTTGTGTAATCGAGTCGGTGTGAATTTTATGTTGATGAGGATGGATCCGAACCACGATTGGTGGCGGTTGGTTCAATTGAAGAGGGGGCCTCTACAATTCATAGTGTGCCTTTAGCACCTAACTTGGCCAAAGTGGTCATTGAAGAGGTTCGAGATGCTTATGCTCTTGTACCTGTGCCCACGTACGAGGTGATGACAGTGGGACAGGCCCTCCGGACCTTCATTGCATGGCCTAGACATCTAATCGGGCCTATTTTGAAAAAGGTTTGCATATACTTTCGTTAATTATCATATGTAGTCTGGTACTTGTTTTTTATTATTTCTCAAGTCAATGTTATTTTATGTAGGATGTTCGAAGCCACCCCAGCTTGCCTAAACTGGTTCCTACTTCCCATACTAGTAAAGGTAAGGAAGTAGATGTCCCGTAAAATCCAATTTTTCAACTACTATTTGTTGTCCCACAGTTGTATATTCAATCTTTTCAAGTGAAGTGGGATGTTGATAAGTTAGGGGTAGACAATAAGAACTTTCCCCTTTACATTGACCACACCGATGCTTGTGGAGATAGCAGTTGGCAATCGATGTCTAAACATAGCAGTGTTACAATTTTGGACAATGTAAGTATTTATTTTTATTTACTAATTATGTTATTTGAAGTTATCGTCATATTTAATGTACATTGAATCGGCTACTTTAGGATGATGAATGAATTGTCGGAGGAACAACGCACCCAAGATGTGTATGGATTTTTTGAGCCCCAATCCATACAAAAATCAGGAAACAAGAGAGAAGAAGTTCAAATATACATCCAAAATTGGATGATGAAGTCAAGGAAGAAAGTTTACTTGGGTGCTTACCACCATCAGTAAGTATTTAAGCGTATGAAATTATTCGCATTAAATTTTATAGTGTATTGTATTATCCTAACTTTTTGTAATGTAAGCGAAATCATTGGCAGTTGTTGGTTGTTTGCCCAAAGCAGAATGTTGTGGCTTGGTTCTGCTCACTGGGCAAGAAACCTGATGCAGATCTTAAAAACATTGTAAACAGGTACACATTCTTATAATAATTTAAACAATTATTAATTGTTTTGTTACTTAATTGTTTCATTATATCTTGTATTGCACAGTGCATTTAAGGTTTGCAATACAATTGATGGAGTACACACAAGCAAAAGCACGACTCCAGATTGGATTTTTGTTAATGTAAGTCATTTTATATTTATGTATTATATCATTCATTTTATATGTCTGTCGCCGCCGTCCCTTTCCGACGTCTGAGGACGTCTCGAACGTTTATGCGAGCGGTCGCGAAAGGATGGTTTAGACTCGCGTATTTGTTTTAAAATGTGTTCATTGCTTCCGAGGTGTTTGACAATTGAATTATCCTCTAATAAAAGCAAGGTTTTCGAAAAGGGGTTCTTATGGAGTCGCCACCAATATTTTGACCAGAAACATTGGAAAAGGAAAAACAAAGGCGTTGATTTTATAAAAAAAACAACTTGGCCGTTATAACCAGAGTTGGGTAAGGGAGTTAGTTACGTGTGGGGAAGGTGTTAGCACCCCACAACGCCCCTTTCGGGTTCCCTATGACGGATTAATTCATTAAGTGAAGATTATGAGAAATTACGCGATTACCCTATTTTATTGCATAATATTGAAATGACTATCTACATAATTTTATATAAATAAAGCTAAATAAAGCAATAAAAGAGATATTAAAATGGCTATCTACATAATTTTATTCTACATGACATAATAAATAAAATAAAACAATAAATAAAGCAATAAAAGAGAAGGGAATTGAAAAGAACCTCCGTAGCAAGCTTTATATTGAGAATCTCGAACTATGAGGCTGCGTTTTGGCAACCCCTCTCTCTATACAGACTCTCCTCACCAATACAAGATCGACTCCACTAAAAATTTAAAGAAGAATCAAATGCCGGAATATAATTCCTTAACCGATTGTTACCTATTTAAGGCAATCGGAAAGATCATTCGAGAGAGGGAGAGAAGTAGACAAGTGCTCTGAGTGTTTCAGAGCTCTTCTGGAGTGTCTGTTGTTGTGAAAAAGTGGCAAATGAGCCTCCTATTTATAGTTTCCGCAGCTGGCGCACCTTGGGACGGCCGTCTGGGTTGGGACGGCCGTCTGGACTGGGATGGCCGTCCCAAATGGCAAATTTACATAGAGCGGGACCACCTGGGGGTCCGGGACGGCCGTCCCACTTAAATTGGGTTTGGGACGGCCGTCCCACATGCGGGACGCGCGTCCCAACTGTAAAATGACAGTTGGGACGGCCGTCCCAACTCTGGGACGGTGGTCTCGGCCTGTTTTGTCCAGTTTTCGCGTTCTGGGACCCCGGGAAGCTTTCCTTTCCTTTTTCGGACATAGATTGATGCCGATGTGTGTCCGTTGAAGCTTTATCTTCATATAGGAAGTCTTCTTGACCTTCATTAAGATGTCGGGCGAGCTTTATCTTTGTGTAGGAAGTCTCTTTTGGCTTTTATTGTGTGAATGAGTGAACTCCGTCTTTTGTTGTGGGAGGTCCTTCTCGTTTTGGGAAGCCGGATGAACTCCATCTTTGGGTGAAGTTCCTCTAGCTTTTATTTTGAGAGGCCGGGCAAAATTAGGGGTCTACAATGTCAAATTAATATATTATTTTTTGTAGTGTAATAGGCAACCAGGATCTTATGAGTGCGGATATTATGTTATGCACTGGATGTGGCTGATTGTTGTTAGCAAGACTGAGGATACATGGAATCAGGTTTGCTTAAATTTAGTATTCAATAAAATACCCAGTATTGTGTCATTGGATACTCTGTTAAATTATCTTTTTTCTTGTAACAGGTATTTTCAGACAGGGAAGCATTGCCCATAGTGACCATTGACGATATTAGAAACACATGGGCCGATAAGTTTGTTAAAGTTAGAAGTAGGCAAGTTTAGTTATTAATTTAGTACTTAGTTTAGTAGTTAGTTTAGTAGTTAGTTTAGTAGTTAGTTTAGTAGTTAGTTTAGTTACTTTACTAGTTAGTTTACTAGTTAGTTTATTAGTTAGATTAGTAGTTAGTGTATTTGGTAGATAAGTAGTTGGATACACTATAATTTTGGATACAATTTTATTTTTGGATGCACATTCAATTGTTTATATCTTGTACATTGTCTGCCTGGGTTGTATTCAAATTTGCAGGTATGTATATATACAAACATTGGGTACCCTGTATAAACAAAGTGTCCATTTAAAAAAAAAAATAGACTTTCTACGTCGGTTCATACCATAACCGACGTAGTAAACACGTCCTCGCTTGAGCGACGAGTGTACTCGCTTGAGCGACGAAAGCTTCAAACAAAGGGGACTCTCAGGTTCCATCTCGCTTGAGCGACGAGTGTACTCGCTTAAGCGACGAAAGCTTCAAACAAAGGGGACTCTCGGGTTCCATTTCGCTTGAGCGACGAGTGTACTCGCTTGAGCGACGAGTGTACTCGCTTGAGCGACGAGTGTACTCGCTTGAGCGACGAGTATACACTTTCAACGTCGGGTATGAATAACCGACGTTGAAAGCCTAAACTTTCAACATCGGTTATCTATACCCGACGTTGAAAGTGTATACTTTCAACGTCGCCTGATACAACGTCGGTTGTATAACCGACGTTGAAAGCCTTATATAACCGACGTTGAAAGGCATATCTGTAGCAGTGGAGAGAACAATTGTAGAGCGAGGGACTGCCAAAAAGCGTCCTTATTGTAACAGAGTTGATATATAAAGCTTGCTACGGAGGTTCTTCTCAAATCTCTTCTCCTTTACTGCTTTATTTATTGCTTCATAAAATGTAAATAAAATCATGTAGATAGCCATATTTACTATACAAATAAAATAAGGGTAACTGCATAATTTCTCATAATCTTCACTTAATGAATTAATCCGTCATAGGGAACCCGAAAGGGGCGTTGTGGGGTGCTAACACCTTCCCCACACGTAACTAACTCCCTTACCCAACTCATAATCAACGCCTTTTTTCCTTTTCCAATGTTTCTGGTCAAAACATTGGTGGCGATTCCAAAAGAACCCCTTTTCGAAAACCTTGCTTCTATTAGAGGATAGTTCACTGTTGAGCACCTCGGAAGCAATGAACACAATTTTAACAAAAAACGCGAGTCTCAACCATCTTTTCGCGACCGCTCACAGAACATTCGAGATGTCCCAGGACGGCAGAACGGACGGCGGCGACAGATGGCGACTCCACTGGGGAAGCTAGAGAGTTGATCCCATTTAGTGACGGATAAATTCAAACTAAGTAAAGATTTGAAATTACGCCTTTACCCTTTTCCGTATGTTTTATTATATGGCTTTAATAACTGCTGTATGATTACTTCTGCAAATTGTTTGAAATATAAATTGCACACAAAAACCCTTGCACACAACGGTCCCTCTATACCCGGGGCAAGAGTGAATACCTATAGGGAGTGGGTGGCGAGATACGATCGGTTAGTTGGCACACGGGCTACTACCATTGTCGGAAAACCACCAACTCAAGGTGATAACTCTCTTCTTTTGGTCTAAGGGTGTCGCCACGGAGTTCCGTGCATGACCCGAGGATCGAGAGATTGAGAGGTCCCTATAATGGGGGCACCTTGGGGACCTTTGGCCTTGGTGAGAACAGTTAGAACCGCCTAAACCAAGCACGTTTCTGCAGGAAAACCCTACCTCGTGATTAAATAAGCGTGGCTCTGCTCGTGGGTGAATGAATTGTGTGTGCATTCGTTTGCTGCATTTGTATTGATGCATTAGCATAGGGTAATCATATAACAAACAAAAAAAATGAAAAACCCTAAAAATCACAAAAAGTGATAAGATAAAAGACCTTTATCTCGGACAGTCTTCGATTAAGCTAGCCTGGTTTCGAGGTTCTTTGTAAGCTAAGTAGCCACGTTGGCCAGACAGAAGAGATAAAGGGTCATAAAAAATATAAAAATGAATGAAAGCCATAAAAATTCCTTTTTTATAATAAAAAGAGTCTTGGCAAAGTCATATCATTCATACCACATCATCCAATAAGTGGTAAAACTAAGAGAGAAAATAAATGAACTAAGTAAAGTATGCATGCACATCATTTTAATAAACCTCCAAAAAATGGGTCTTAGGAGCGTTTTTTGGGAAAATTACTGGGCCAAATCGCCTTCGGCATTTGCAGCTTGGTTCTTCACCTTTTTCTCTTCGTTTTGGCATGCTGTGCGTCCAAATCGGACAACCCAGTCAAAAGTTATTCCACTTTCAATATTTGCTTGTCATAAAAAATATTTTTGTAGTGCATGCATAAAGCACATTCATTCTAGGATGCATTAGATATCCTTAAACAATAGCGAAAGAGACCCAAGTGCGTTTATAACCTTCCTAAAAGAGATAAGTGCGCTAAGGTATGATGATAACCTTTTGAAAAAGGGAACCATCACACTCGAAGTGGGTATGGTACTCCTTAAAACATAGGCTTTTGAGAAGATACCAAAGCTATTGTTTAAAACATATCTATTTCACATCAACCATTTAAAAAGCTATAATAAAAATTGTTAAAATCATTTAGAAACTGGTTGGTCCTCCGCCCGTCCTCACTCGCGCCCAAAAAGCTAAGAAGATGGAACAGCTAGAGGAGCAAAATCGAAAGCTCACCACTGAGCTCAACACGCTGAAAGAGCAAATGGGTCAAATGCTGGAAATGATGCGCCAGCAAAATCTCCATAAGGAAGGTCCTCAAAGTGGACAAGCCTCCCACCAAGAAGAAGAAGAGGGACCCAATGATGAACAAGCCCAATCGATACAAGGGCGGTGCATATTCATGCTCCGGAAGTATCAAAACAACGGTGATCTGCCCTTGAAGAGAGATTGAGAGCCATGGAAGGGCATAATTTTGATGTTAAAGAGGCAGCTGATATGTGCCTCGTCAAAAATATCCAATTCCCTAACAAGTTCAAAACCCCGGACTTCCCAAAATACATGGGAATGACCTGCCCCAAAAGTCATCTTACAATGTACTGCCGTAAGATGGCTGCATATGCGGACAATGAAAAGCTCCTGATCCATTGCTTTCAGGAAAGCTTAGCTGAATCAGCCCTAAATTGGTATATGCAACTGGAAGGAGGGCAAATCCAAACCTGGAGACATCTGGCGGATGCTTTTCTTCGTCGCTATAAGTACAATATTGATCTGACCCCTGAAAGAGCAGATCTACAACTACTAAGCAAGAAAAACGACGAATCTTTTAAAGCATATGCTCAAAGATGGAGGGAATTGGCAGCCCAAGTAGAACCTCCTCTATCCGACAAGGAAACCACATCCATGTTCATCAATTCTTTAACTGGTCCCTATTACGACAAAATGATAGGGAACACATCAACACTCTTTGCGGATGTGGTAATTATAGGAGAAAGAGTAGAGCAAGGTCTGAAAAGCGGAAGAATTGCACAACATACTTCCTCCAATTCTTCTACTCCAAATGATAAAAGGAGCTTTGGAAAGAAGAAGGAAGGAACTGTAAACGTAATCAACATTGCCACTCCTTCTTCTTCCTCACGGCAGACCAAGTCACGCAGACAGGAGAGGAAATTCACTGCCATACCTACCTCCTATGGAAGTCTGCTTCTGAAATTGTTGGACGCCAAGCTCCTCGTGCGTGTCCCTCCCAAGAAAATAGAGCCACCATATCCAGAATGGTACAAGTCTAATGAAAATTGTGATTACCATTTGGGCGCTCCGGGACACTCCGTTGAAAACTGTGTGACCTTAAAGCACAAGGTCCAGAATCTAATAGATGCAGGGTGGATAACCTTTGATGCATCTACTCCAAAAGTAGATGACCAGCCTCTTTCCAAGCTCGAATGAAGGATGGGAAGATCAGCAATTTAGGGCTCATCATTTTTACCATCTCTAAAAATGTAATAAAAAAAAAATATATGAAAATATATCAAAAGCTTCTGATGTACTCCTCGTGATCCCTGCCCATGATCACGAGATTTTTGGTTAATAAGGGCTTTGTAAATATTTTGTTTCTATCAATACAATGAGGCATTTTTCATAATATTCATATGATTTTCATTCTTTTCTCTCTCACTCCAAGATAATTAAATAAAATCTAGACCTAAATAAAGACCATATAAACAGTCATGTCTGTGATTGAAAACTCCCTGGAAGATCTGAAAGCTAAAGACGAATGGATTGAATCAGACAGTGAGGAGGGGACCATTTTCTCGGACATGCAAAGACTGCTAGAAAAAGAAGCTCAATTGATACAGCCCCATCAGGAAAAAACTAAGGCCATCGATTTGGGACAAGGAGATAATAAGAAAGAAGTAAAATGTCGATACCCAAATTGATAATGTCAGGGAAGGGGCAATAACACCTTTGCGCTTATTCATGCCTCGTCTTTTCCCTTATACATCAGATAAAGTTGTACTATGGATATGCACAGAAGAAATGTCCGTCAATGAAGATATATCTAATATAGCTGGCATTGGGGGCAGGACGAGAAGCAAAAGAATTTATTCCCCAAGGAGCTACAAGATAATGCTCCTAAAAACAAAGGAAAAATAAAGAAACCAAAGATGAGAAGGAAAAAAGAATCCAAGGGGAAGATTAAGTAGACCTTGGATTCACGATGCTAGGGCACCTCCTTTAACGCTCCACCGAAAAATCAAATTCGTGGTAGGCGACAAATTGATCATGGTTCAAGTTAAAGACTACATTCGAATCAGCGAACCGTCTACCATACCTTAAATGGATGCGGCTAAAGAAGACATTTGAAAATACGGAAAGACTTCCTAGCAGTTTAAAAGTGGCCCATATAATGAAGAGATATGGATACAACCCAGACAAGGGCTTGGAAAGGATGCTCAAGGAATAAGATAGCCACCAGATTTTAAGGATAACCCTTTAAAGAACAACCCTACAAAAGAACAAGTCATATGATGAAAAGGGAAGTCTCCCCTCCGTACCTTAAAAAGACGATCTTCCAAAAAAGAGGGATATTAGCATCAAGGGTAGCATTAGTCATCAGATGTCCTTCTTCCGATTTTAAGGGATGTAAACCCAATGACTATTAGAGATCACTCCTCAGGGTGTGCCCGACCCCCGAGCATCTTTAGAGCACGCATTTCCCTTTGAATTACAAAAAAATGCTATTCTTACTATCTGCTTCTTTTCTCACTAATCATGTCTATACCCCATTAAAAAACCTTGTTTAGACAAACGTTTTGTTCCAAAATGCGTCAAAATAATCAAAACGCCATAGACAAAATGAAGCTAAAGTTAACATGATTGATTAGTTAGAGACACGAATAAGAAAATCATGTTTCAACAATGTTTGAGAAAATAAATTATTATTAAAAGAAGCCCGTCAAGGTCAAAGGCCAAGACAAAAAGATAAAAGGGCAAAATCCTAGGCAGACTAGGAATGTTAATCAGTCATAAAGTAATCAGCTGAAGACGCTACCTCATTAAAACAAAACGTTTGTTTGAACTAGCCTAAACACAGACCAACCCTGGCTAGCCATTCTTACAAAAACTATTATTTAAAAAAAAAATCTCGCTAAAACACAAGCCTTTGCAATAAATCCCTTTCTTTCTATTCTCTTGACCCTTCATCATAAAGCATTCAAGTAATTAAAGGGGAATGTGGAAATATGGTGATCAATAGGAGGATTGAAATTCCTAAGGAAAGGAAGAGGGGCATTGACATGACAATTGCTCTACATTCAAAAGGATTACTCTTCGGTTATAGAAAAGATCCGAGACGGCAAATCGGTACAGCTAATCATGTTGACAAAAGCACATGATGATGGAAGCAAAATTAACAGAGGTTGACCGGGTTCGAAGCCAACATAACCAGTTAAACCTTATGGAAGAAAAACGGCTGAATGTTATATGTCACGGACAAGCCTATCAAAGGAAAATAAAAAGGCTTACAAAAAAGGTCAACCCTCATATTTACCAAAAGAAGGATTTAATGGTAAATAAGTTGCTTCCAGCCCAAAAGGATAAAATTGGAAAATGGGCAGTGAACTACGAAGGACCCCTTGTGGTCAAATGAGCTTTCTCGGAAAGGGCTCTTATCCTCGTCAATATGGATGGAGAAGAACTTCGACACCTAATCAACTCCGGTACGGTGAAGACGTATTATGCTTGAAGACATTGCTCAAGACCCGTCAGGAATGAAAATCCGCAAAGGACATTCCTGGGCAAAAGATAGGGTCCATATTGAAGCACTTGGTGGATTTGATGAAGACATAGATATAGCTTAGGTTGTGGGTGTGTAGATGATTAGGTTTTTAGTTTAAGCACTTAATCTCTTGATAGGCCAATATATTTTGTGATAAGCGCCTTATAATGTTGCATCCCATTGAAAATCATTTTTCTGCATGAAAAACTAACATCTAAGTATTAAAAGAACAAACTAAGTTTTTCAATCTGTTGAAAAGGATTTTCAATCTGTTAAAATCACTTAAAAGAATAAAGTGATCATACATAATCGTATTTTCAATTGATTGATTCGCGGAATCAACAAGTTAAAATAACTCAATAAATTTTTCAATATCAAGTTTCGCTTTTTAAATCTGTTGAAACAAAAAGATCTTTTTCAGTCTAAGAGTTTTTAGAAAATCAATCTGTTGAAATATTTTTCAATCTGTTGAAACAGAGAGACTATTTTTTAACTAAGTGTTTGCAGGAATTTAATCTGTTGAAATGATTTTAAATCTGTTGAAACAGAAAGACCTTTTTCAGTCTAAGAGTTTTTAGAAAATCAATCTGTTGAAATGACTTTCAATCGATTGAAACAGAAGAGCTGTCATTTTTCATTAAGTTGTTTCAATCCATTAAAAACTCGAATCAATCGATTGAAATGGAGCTTTAAATGAAATCAATCGATTGAATCGACGTTTTAATCGATTGAAATGTATTCTGATCGATCATAGTTTTATTCTGATCGATCATAACTCGGTCTGATCGATCATAGTTTCATTCTGATCGATCATAACTCGGTCTGATCGATCATACTTCAGTTCTAATCGATCAGAGTCTCTTCTAAACTGTTTTACTTCAATCTAATCGATCTTTTGACTCTCTAAAACAGTTTTTGACAGTTGAAGCATTCTGATTCTATGTTTTACTCTATATATACAGAATTGATCTATCTTTTAAAATACAACAATACAATACACTACTTGAGAAAACTTGTGAAATCAATCTGTGAATCTTTCATACGTGACTTTCTCTGCATTCAAGAATCTTTTTCATATCATAAGGTGCTGTGATCAGAATTGTGGTCATTCAAAGAGAGAAAGTGCTGATAGAATTGGTTCTGGACAATTAGAAACTTCAAGTCCAGGTTTTTTCTTTCCATATTCTTTTGTAAAAATTGATTGTGCAGGTTGGATTGTAATCTGCACTTGGTACAGTAACTGGATTTGGTTACTGGGTGGTTTTCAAGATTCTGTCTTGTGGGTTTTGCAAGATAGTTCTTGGGGTAGATTGGTGAATATCTACTGGTTGTAATTTTCACTTGGTATTAGTGGAACTTGACTCGGTTTGTCAAGAACTGGATGTAGCTTCTGGATTAGAGTGAACCAAGTATAAATTTGTGTGTTAATATTCTTCTTTCATCTCTTTTAATTTCTGTCTTTAATTGTGCTTGTGTTTAAACCAAATTACCTTTGCAAAGATTGAATAAAGATAACTCATTCTTCCAAAAGAAAGTAAGTTTTGCGAAAAAGTTTTAAAGTTCAATTCACCCCCCCCCTCTTGAACTCAACCATTAATTCTTTCACATATTCCTCGCTAGGATACGTCCTAGGCAAAAAGAAGAGGTAAAAAAAAGTAAATAAAAAAAAAACTAAGAGCAATGGTTACTTTAGTCGAAAACCGAAAAGGCGGCTAAAGTAACATTCTTCCAGAAGCAAGCAGTCTGTTTAGTCTTCATTCTGAGCTCAGGCATCTCAACTGAAGCAATTAGGAGAACCAGGGGGCAGATATCATAGACATGACTGTATAAGCCTAAACAGTATAGCCAACGCTGACCACCCATTCTTCTAAATACTTTTGAAATCCTTCTATAAAAGAAATAAAACTTTTGTTCATTTATCAATAAAATTCCCTTTCATTTCCTTTCTCTTGACCAAATATTATGGAAATGCCTCTTTATTGATAAATCATAAATATGCGCAAAGACTTTTAATCAAAGATCAAACATGCATCTAAAAAAGGGAAGCATAAAAAAATAATAAAGGAATAAACGCCTGCTAGGATATTCTTAGGTAAAAACTAGGGTAGCCTGCTAGATCGCAAACCCCAAAAAAGACGGTCTAGGCAAAAGATAAGGCAAAAGCCCCCTAAGATATCCTAGGCAAAAATTAAGGCATCCCGCTAGATCGAAAACCCGTAAAGGGCGGTCTAGGCAAAAGATAGGGCAAAAACCAAAAGATGAGTAAAAGATGAGCCCATCATTAAGGTCATAAAAGAGGAGCCCATAGGCATATTCATAAGAAGCCAACGGGAGAAGGCCAGTTACTTTCTAAATGCATCAAAAATAAATAAACATTAGATTGCATTTAGGACATTCATGCACAAAGTAGTTGCATAATATGACTTTGTCAAAATCAAGAAAAAATAATTTTCTTCAAACAAGAATAATAAACATGCATATAAGGAGGATAGTCTCCATGCTTGTGAGTGAAAATAAAAGGCGCCAAAATCCAGCCTCTAAATAAAAATCAAAATCGCGAAAGGCGAAATCAAAAACCATTTCAGCAAAATAAGGAGCTTCAAGGAAACTAGCTCTAACCTTCTATCCAAGAAAGAAGGAAACCATCAAAATGAAAAAGCCACCGGAAAGGCTTGATCATCCCCAAGAGGATCCTTGCCTACTCCAGAGGCAAAACAAAAAGAATACCTCGCGACTCATCTTCGTCACCACATGAGTCATCAAGCACACTCATATAAGGATCTCCGCTTCATTCCCCAACGGAGAATAAGGGTTACACAAGAGCCCATCATACGAAGTCAAGTCCTTTACATCACCGGGGGGCAACAAAAAGAAAAGAAAGAAAATTTTTCATCCCCAACGAAGGCCACTACAGAAAAAGGCCAAATAAAAGTCTCCAAATAGAGCATATCAAGAAAATCTCCACAAAAAGAAGAAAAATCTTCACCCCGCTCAATAAAGAGCTTCTCAAAAAGTCGGAGCTCGGACTCCATCATCAAAATTGGATCCCCAAGAAGTAAAGGAAAATTCCCCAGGGATCACCAAAAAGAAAAGAGGAAGAAAAATATATCTTTTTCATCCAAAGATCAAGCCAATGTGCATAAAAGGCGCACATACAAATCCATTCCCCGACAGGAATAAGAGCATAGGCAAAGCCGGCTCAAACAACAACGTCAAATAAGGAGTCAAAAACTCCGTTCCTCCCTAGGGGGGCAATTCAAAATAGATCCCCGGAATGAAATTAATTCCCAAGTGGATCATCAAAAAGAAAAATCCCCAACGAGCCTACCAAATGAAGGCAAAACTACAAGTTTATATCCTCAGGGAGTTAATCATCCGGAACACCCAATATGAATATCCCCAGCGAAGTGCAAAGCCTTCACTCCCAAGAAGAGCCTCTGCCTAATATAAGCAAAAAACTGATATCCCCAAGAAATGGGAAATCAACCTATAAGAGGTAATACAAGCACAAAGCTTTCAAAAAGCATCCACCTATTCAGAGGTATTATCAAGAACAAATACCCTCAAGTAGAACATCAGCCTATTCAGAGGCGAAAAACAACAAGTAAAAAGCCTTCACCACTATTGAAGCACCCGCCTAATCAAGAGGCACAATCAAAAAATCAACAAAATCCCCAGTGGATTCCCGCCTAATCAAGAGGCACAACAAAATCCCCAAGTGGATCTTCGCCTAATCAAGAGGCACAATCAATAAGAGAATTCAAAATCCCCAGAGGATTCCCGCCTAATAAGAGGCAGCCAGCAAAGAATCCCCGGCAAAGCCGGATGGCTAAAAAAGCCAAAAACAAAGAATCCCCGGCAAAGACCGGATGGCTAAAAGGAAAAGCCAAAACCCAAAGAATCCCCGGCAAAAGCCGGATGGCTAAAAGAAAAAGCCAAAATCAAAGAATCCCCGGCAAAAGCCGGATGGCTAAAAGAAAAAGCCAAAACAATGAAATCCCCGGTAAAAACCGGATGACTAGAAAGTCAAGAAGAAAAACCAAATCATTCCCCAAGGAATAGGCACATGATCAAAGACAATATGCCGCCAAACACATCTCTAAAACCAGATGACCATAGGATGAATTACAAAAAAATACATCCTAAAGAGTCCGTCAAGATGCAGACTCGCACAATAGAGCCTTGTCAAGATGCAGGTTCACACCCAGTGGGGGTGTAAAAACCATTAGAGTCCGTCAAGATGCAGACTCGCACAATAGAGCCTTGTCAAGATGCAGGTTCGCACCCAGTGGGGGTGTAAAAACCACTAGAGCCTTGTCAAGATGCGTGTTCGCACCCGGTGGGGGTGTAAAAACCACTAGAGCCTTGTCAAGATGCGGGTTCGCACCCGGTAGGGGTGTAAAAACCATTAGAGTCCGTCAAGATGCGGACTCGCACAATAGAGCCTTGTCAAGATGCAGGTTCGCACCCGGTGGGGGTGTAAAAACCACTAGAGCCTTGTCAAGATGCGGGTTCGCACCCGTGGGGTGTAAAAACCACTAGAGCCTTGTCAAGATGCGGGTTCGCACCCAGTAGGGGTGTAAAAACCATTAGAGTCCGTCAAGATGCGGACTCGCACAATAGAGCCTTGTCAAGATACGAGGTTCGCACCCAGTGGGGGTGTAAAAACCACTAGAGCCTTGTCAAGATGCAGGTTCGCACCCAGTGGGGGTGTAAAAACCATTAGAGTCCGTCAAGATGCAGACTCGCACAATAGAGCCTTGTCAAGATGCAGGTTCGCACCCAATGGGGGTGTAAAATCCACTAGAGCCTAGTCAATATGCAGGTTCGCACCCAATGGGGTTGTAAAATCCATTAGAACCTAGTTAATATGCAAGTTTGCACCTAATGGGGGTGTAAAATCCATTAGAACCTAGTCAATATGCAGGTTCGCACCCAATGGGGGTGTAAAATCCATTAGGACCTAGTCAATATGCAGGTTCGCACCCAGTGGGGGTGTAAAATCCACTAGAACCTAGTCAATATGCGGGTTCACACCAAGTGGAAGTGTAAAAACCACTAGAATCTGTCAAGATGCAGATTCGTACCAGGTGGAAGAATAAACCCACCAAAGCCTTATAAAATAAGGTTTGTACCGGATGAGGGTAGGTACTCATCAAAACTTAGCAGAATGCATTAGGTGGAGTAAAATACTCACCTAAGCATTTCAAAAATGAGTTGCTAAGACCTTACTTCTATTAGAGGATAGTTCAGTGTTGAGCACCTCGGAAGTAAGTACCCACAAGAGTTTAGCAAAATGCAAACTCATACCAGGTGAGGGTAGGTACTCACCAAAGCCTTGTAAAACAAGGTTTATACCTAGTGGGGGTAGGTACCCACAAGAGTCCAGCAAAATACAGACTCATACTGGGTGAGGGTAAGTACTCACCAGAGCCTTACAAAATAAGACTCAAACCAGATAGGGGTTGGTACCTATCAAAATATTTATCATCCGGAGGATCAGCAAGGAGCAGCATCCGAAGGATGACCGGGCAAAAGGGTTAACTCCTTCCCCTACCAACTAATTTTGTTGACATATCAAGCCAACGAATTAGCTAGGCAGGCGAAGGGGGGGCAGCTGTAGACCCCTAATTTTGCCCGGCCTCTCAAAATAAAAGCTAGAGGAACTTCGCCCGAAGATGGAGTTCATACGGCTTCCCAAAACTGAGGAAACCTCCCGCAGAAGTCGCTCGTCTACACATCAGAGACTAAAAAGACCTCCTACAAACGAAGGAAAGGTTCGGCCGGCATCTCAACAAAGCCCAAGAAGACTTCCTACATGAAGATAAAGCTTCAACGGACATATATCGGCATCAATCTACGTCCGAAAACAGCAAGGAAAGCTTCCTGGAAGTCCCAGAATGCAAGAATAGGCCAGAACAAGTTTGGGACGGCTGTCCCAAATTTGGGACGGTGGTCTCAAACGTGCAGGGGGTCCCAGTATGTGTAAAAATGCATTTGGGACGGCCATCCCAACCCAGACGGCCATCCCAACCTTCCAGGGGGTCCCAACATGTGTAAAAATGCATTTGGGACGGCCATCCCAACCCAGTCGTCCATCCCAAACTTCCAGGGCGAAAAAGGCTATAAATAGGAGCCTCATTTGTCTCATTCCACACACCTCACACACCAGACAACTCAGAGACTTGTCTTCTTCTCTCCCTCTCTCGAATGATCTTTCTGATTGCCTTTAAAAGGTAACAATCAGTTAAGGAATTGGTATTCCGGCATTCGATTCTTCTAGAAAATTTAGTCGAGTCGAGTCTGTAATCGAGAGGAGAGAACAATTGTAGAGCGAGGGACTGCCGAAAAGCGTCCTTATTGTAACAGAGTTGATATATAAAGCTTGCTACGGAGGTTCTTCTCAAATCTCTTCTCCTTTACTGCTTTATTTATTGCTTCATAAAATGTAAATAAAATCATGTAGATAGCCATATTTACTATACGAATAAAATAAGGGTAACTGCGTAATTTCTCATAATCTTCACTTAATGAATTAATCCGTCATAGGGAACCCGAAAGGGGCGTTGTGGGGTGCTAACACCTTCCCCACACGTAACTAACTCCCTTACCCAACTCTGGTTATAATGGCCAAGTTGGTTTTTAATAAAATCAACGCCTTTTTTCCTTTTCCAATGTTTCTGGTCAAAACATTGGTGGCGACTCCAAAAGAACCCCTTTTTGAAAACCTTGCTTCTATTAGAGGATAGTTCAGTGTTGAGCACCTTGGAAGCAATGAACACAATTTTAACAAAAAACGCGAGTCTCAACCATCTTTTCACGACCGCTCGCATTAACGTTCGAGACGTCCTAGGACGTCGGAACGGACGGCGGCGACACCAAGAATAAAGGAAAAATAATAAGATCGAAGAGAAACATAATCCAAAGAGGAATTGAATAGACTTTGGATTCACGACGCTGAGGCAATTCTTTCAACGCTCCGCCAAAAAGACAAACTCACGGTAGGCGACAAGCTGGTCATGGTTCGAGCTAAAAATGACATTCGGATCAGTAAGTCATCTGCCCTACCTTGAATGGATGCGGCTGAAGAGGACCTTTGAAATATCTTTTGCCAATATGAAAAGACTTCCCCAACAATATGAAGGTGACCCACATGATGAGAAAATATGGATATCGCCCAAACCAAGGGCTCATTAGAAACTCTCAAGGAATAAGGGAGCCACCAGATTTTAAAGACAATCCTTTGAAGCTTACCCTACAAAGGATCAAGTTGCATGGAGAAAAGGGAAGTCTCCCCTCCGCACCTTGAATCAAATTTTCCCATATAGAGGGGTTCAAGCGTCAAAAGTGACTTTAGTCATTAGGTGTTCTCCTTCTGATTCTTAGGGTTTGCAAATCCAATGACTATTAGAGATTACTCCTCGGGGCTAGCCCGACCCCCGAGCATTGTAGGGCACACATTTCCCTATTAATTACAAAGAATGTCATTCTTATTATCTGCTTCTCTTCTTGCTATTAATGTCTAAACCTCATTAATAACCATGTTTAAGCAAATGATTTCAAAAGTGCGTCAAAGTAATCAAAATGCGCCATTGACCAAAATAAAAGTCAAATCCATCACCACTGATTGACTAGAAGCACAAAATAAAGTTTTACCTCGTCATAAGTAAAGTCGTGTTTCGCCAATGTTGTGCAAAAAGAAAACAAAAATCAAAGGAAGCCCATAGAAGCTAAAGGCCAAAAAAAAAGAGGCAAGGTACCCGGTAGGAAACCCATTAAGGAGGCTACGCAAAAGTTAGGGTAAACCCGCTAGGAAACCCGAACAACCATAAAGGGTAGCCTAGGCAAAAGTTAGGGTTACAAAATAAAGTCCGCTAGGTTTCCCAAAGCAAGAAAAATGAAACCTAGACAAAAGTTAGGACATAGCACAACATCCTAGGCTGAAAACCCAAAGGGTAGACTAGGGAAGTCAATCAGTCATAGCAAGCGCCATACAATAAGACGCCATTCCATAAACAAAACGTTTGTCTAAACTAGCCTAAACACTCTAACCAACCTTGGTTATTCATGCTTACAAAAACCATTTTTTGTCAAAATAAAACAATTCTAAAACACAAGCCTTTGAATTTAATATCCTCTTCCTTCTCTTCTCTTGACCCTTACCACTACGACATTCTAGTAATTAGTAGGGAGATGTGGAGATATTAATCAATGGGAGGATTGACATCCCCAAGGAAAGGGAGGGGCGCACTGACATGGCAAGTCGCTCTGCAATCAACACAATCATTCTTCGGTCACGGTAAAGTCAAGATGGTAAAATTGGTACAACCTATCATGTCGACAAAGCACATAACATCGGAAGCTCAAGAACATTGGTTAATCCTTTTGAAAAATTAATTGAAATAGTATTATAGGATGCATATTGCAAACATTGCATGCATATGATAGGCTCCTATCTCTCAAAAAAAAGAAGAGAAAGAAAAAATGACAATAAAAAGAATAATGCCTGCTAGGAGATTCTTAGGCAAAAGTTAGGGTAGCCCGCTAGATCGAAAACCCGCAAAAGGGCGGTCTAGGCAAAAGTTAGGGCATTCATAAAAAAGGAAAAAGCCCGCTAAGATCCTAGGCAAAAATTAAGGCAGCTCGCTAGATCGAAAACCCCAAAAGGGCGGTCTAGGCAAAAGATAGGGCTAAACCAAAAAATGAATAAAAGAAAGGGGTCCTTCATCATAATCATGAAAGTCCAGCAGGAGAATGCCAGTCACTTTTCCAGATGCATCAATCAAAAAGAATAGATTGCATTTAGGGCATCCACACACAAGTAGTCGCACAAAACGACTTTGTCAATGTAAAAAATGAAAGAAATAAAAATCACTTCAGACAAATAAAAACATTCATGCATATAAGGAGACTAGCTCCATGCTTGTGATTGAAAACAGGATCACCGAGACCGAGTCTCCAAATAATGCCCTCAAGAAAATAGAACAAGTCGTTAATCAAGTGACTCAGCAAAATAAGAGCTCCGAAAATCAAGAGCTCTAACTACCATCCTTCTACCCAGAAAAGAAGGCACGAAGAAAGTAATAAGTCTCCAAACATTGCTCTCCCTCAAGAAAGAAGAGGGGGTTGTCATCATTAAATAACTCAGAAGAAATAAGAGCTTCCAGAAGCCAAGGCTCCAGTCATCATTTTTCTACCCAATAAAAGAGGGCACAATCATCAGACATCATAAAAGAAAAGCCAACAGAAAGGCTTAGTTATCCCCGAGCGTATCCTTGCCTACTACAAAGGCAAAATAAATACCACAACTCAGCATCGCCACTACATGAGTCGTTGAGCATACTCACCCAAAGTCTCCTCCACACTCCCCAATGGAGAATAAAGGCTTCAAGAGCCCATCATCATCAACAGTCAAAAGAGTCCAAATGATCAAGGGCTCAACAAAAAAAAAAGGAGAGAAAAGAAGAGAAAAGAAAACCCTTCATCTCCAGTAGATGACAAAAAGGCCATGACAGAGAAGGCTGAATAAAAATCCTCAAGTGGATCTCCTAAAATATCTACAAAAAGGAACCAGAAATTCCCATCTAGTGGAATAAGAGCTTCACAAGTTTAGCTCGCATCAACATCAATCAAGGAGCTAAGACTCCATCCCTAGAAAAGAAAAATCAGATCCCCAGGAAGTCAACTAAATTCCCTAGTGGATCACCAAAGAAAGAAAACTTTATCCCCTGCGGATCCCCAAAAATAAGAAAAAGCTTGCGTGTATAAAAGAAACTAAATAGTAAAAAGGCTTACGCATTATCCCAAAAAAGCCAAATTTCAAATCATGATAAAAAAGTGGTAAAACACGGAAAAAGGCGAAATCAAATAAAAATCCTTGCTCCCTAAGTAGGTCTACTCAGAAAAAGGAAAACAAAGAAGGAATAAAAAATTCCATTCCTCCAACAGAATAAGTGCATCACATCAATTAAGAAGTCGAGACTCCATTCCCCCAAAGGGCTACCAAAATCTGACCACCGGAAAGTCAACCAATTCCCCGGTGGATCAATAAAAAAGAAAGATCATCTCAGTGAGCCTACTGCAAAGGCAAAACTTCAAGTTCATCCTCAGAATGTCATTTGCCTACGCATAGGCAAGACCTGCCAAGCAAGAGCTAGCATCCCCATAAGGGAATATCAACCTAGTCAACACATGTAGCCAAAAGTCTTCACTTCCGATGAAGAATATGCCTACTCAGAGTCATTACCAGAAACTCAATGGATATCCGCCTACTCGAGAGGCGTCACCAAGATCAACAAATCCCCAGAGGATTCCTGCCTACCTAAGAGGCACTCATCAAAAATCCCCGACAACTAGCAAAGTCGGATGACCACTATCAAAAGGTTCAAAACAAAGAATCCCCAGCAATCAACAAGCTAGATGACTGTTGGAAGAGCCGAAAATTAAAGAATCCCCAGCAAACCAACAGAGTTGGATGAACACCAACAAAATCTCTGGCACAATCCGGACGACCAAAACAAAAGACAAGAGAACGCATCTCAGTACCGGGCGCATGAGCCACCCGAGCAGTAAGCCGCCACCACCACCAGTCCTACGCAGTGGACTGTACCAGCCTGATAGGGGGTCTATACCGATCAACCCGCGCACGCAAGTGCGCCTGATCTGTGCTCAAGCTGGATCAATAAGTCGCAACTACCAGCCTGATGGGGGTTTATACTCATCAACCAAAGGATCAGCTACCGTCAGAAAGAGTATCCTGAGGTTCTACCATGTGTCAACCGAAGGGATCGGCTACCGTCAAAAGGGGTATCCAGGAGGTGCACAACACAAATTTTCCCCAGAAGATCAACCGCCGCAAGACGGAACATCCGAAGGGCAACCGGGTAAGAGGGTCAACTCCTTTACCTTCCGGTCGTTCCTCTTGGCACAACAGGCCAACAGCCAACCAGTCAGGTAAAGGGGGGGCAGCTGTAGACCCCAAATCTTGCCCGGCCTCATAATAAAGACCAGAAGACCTTCTATTCGAAGATGGATGAAGCCTAAGAAGCCACTAGGAGAGACTATAGGCCCCATACTAGGATAGGAGGGATTTTCGGCATAAAAATAATAGTTTTCAAGAAATTAATAGAAAGCTTGCCTCAGAGGTTTCTACACTCTCTCTCTCTCCTTTACCGCTTTATTTTTAATTATGCAATAGATATCAGGGTCATGTAGTCGTAATTTAAAATTCCGCAAATAAAGGGTAAAAGTGTATTTTTCACCGGTTTATTTATTCAAAGTAGCTGGCCTATCATAGGGAACCCGAAAGGGGCGTCGTAAGGGAACTTGTTGAACATTCAAGGACTTGATGTTAGACTTGTTGGACATGAAGCTTGTTGATTTTGATGATGATTCAAGAACTCAAGAACGTAGAGAGTTGAAGACTTGTTTTATAGTGTAATAACTCTATTTTGATTAGATTGAGTCTGTAATATTAGAGTTTGAGATAGCCGGTACAGTCTGCACCTTAGAAGCTTCAAAAAGCTCAATTTTATCAAAGTGCCTTGGCTTTAATCGATTAAATGGTGAAATAATCAATTAAAACAGTGAGAAAAACCATCTTCTGTATCTGCTCAATGGTTTAATCGATTAACACACCTGTTAATCGAATAACAGGCCTGTTAATCGATTAACAAGTCTTTTAATCGATTAAAACAGAGAGTTTTGGGGTTCTGTTGATTTTGGCTCTGTAATAATTGATTAACACTTCATTTAATCGATTATTTCAGTCAGATTTTGATTTTTAACTTCAAATCAACCCTATTTATGAAAATCCCAATTCCCAAACCCTAATTTCTCTACTTAAGCTTCTCTATGGCACTCAGAAAATAAGAACAACCTTTTTCATACAAAAGTTAAGTGTTATGAGTGCCAGAGAACTGTTTGTTGCAAGAAAAAGGGGCTTTTGGAACCTGGTGTGGGCTAGAAGCGATAAGAATCACTAAGTGGAGTTCTTAGTGGATTGTGTGTTGTGTCGTCTCTAGGGAAAGCTGTTCTTCATCTCTTGTGGATTTCGAGGTGTTTTCTTTACTTTGTCTTGTTCAATTGTAATCTGTTTGTAACAACTGTGATTATAGTGACAGTGTTAATCCTCTGTTTGAGTGATTAGCAACTGGACGTAGGGTCTTTTGATCTGAACCAGTATAAATTTCCTGTGTAAGATTCTATCTCTTCTGTATTTACATTTACACAGTTTTTAATCGGTAAAATTTGGGGAAAATTTTGAAAACCTAATTTTTGTTAAGAAACCAATTCACCCCCCCCTCTTGGTTTTTGTCCGGCCACGCGAACATTCTGCTACGCGATTCTAACAAGTGGGACCAGAGCCTGCTTTGATAGTCATTCAAACTTTTCGAAAATGGCCGGACAAAATCAAACTTTTGCCGAAGGTGCGTCTATCAACAGACCCCCACTTTTTGCGGGTGAAAATTATCCTTTTCTGGAAAGTAAGAATGCAAATCTTTTTAGAGTCTGTTGATAGAGGCGTTTGGGACGCTATTTTAAATGGTCCATATATTCCTAAAGTTACTGAGAACGGTGTCGACGTTCCCAAACCTTTTTCTAGATGGACAACAGAGGAAAATAGAAAAGCACAATTTGACGTTAGGGCTAGAAATATAATTTCATCTACTTTAACCCTTGACGAGTTTTACAGGATCTCTGTTTGTAAAAGTGCTCAAGAGATGTGGGAAAAACTAAGAGTAACCTATGAAGGAACCGATGATAGTGACTCGATTTCGGAATCAAGTGACTCAGAAATAGAAGCTAACATTTGCTTGTTGGCAAAAGACAATATATCTTCCGATTTTGAGGTAAGTGATTCCGACTCATCCTCAAGTGATGATGATAATAACCATGATGAACTGCAAAATGCATATAATGAATTATTTAGTGCCTTTAAGAATTTGAAAAATGAATATAAAGGTGTGAATAAGAGTTTAAGTAGATCCGAAAAGGAAATTGACTCTTTAAAAACGAAAATCACATGTTTAGAAGAAAAGGAATCCTTAGAAACGAAAATTGTATGTTTAGATGAGAATGATGATAAGAACTTAGCATGTGCAACTTGTAAAGAGCATGAATATGACATAGATATTCTTAACCATTTGCTAGACAAAGCCGAAAAGGAGATAAGTGATTTGAAGAAGGATAAAATTGTTGTAGCTCAAAATAGTATAAATCATCAAGTTCCTTTGAAAAAGTCTAAAAAGAAAAATAAAAGAGTATGGGTAGAAAAAGGAACTAGAGCATCTATTGTTAGAAATGCATCTTATCCTAAAGCTACATCTAATGCATGTTTTTACTGTATGAAACAAGGTCACACTTTAAATAAATGTAAAATAAAACATTTTGGTGTTCCTAAAGGTAAATACATTTGGGTTCCTATTGTTAAATAATTTATTTGTCTCTAACCCCAAGGACCCAAAAGTTATGGGGACCTAAGTTTACTATGTTCTTGTTTTGTAGGAAACTTCCAAATCAAAGAAGTCTATGTGGTATCTTGATAGTGGATGCTCAAAGCATATGACCGGTGATAAATCAAAATTTGTGAGTTTCAAAGCTAAAGAACAAGGATATGTAACTTATGGGAACAACAACAAAGGGAAAATTCTTGGAATTGGAAATATAGGAGGTGCAAACACATTGGAGATTAAGGATGTGCTTCTTGTTGATGGACTAAAGCATAATCTCCTTAGCATAAGTCAACTATGTGACAAAGGATTTAAGGTGATGATGAGTATATAAGAGAGGCTCTTGATGAATTATATTTGGAAGAGAATGAGCCTTCTCAAACGCCTGAATTAGCAAAAGAATGGCAATCACCTAGAGGACTCTCAATGGACAATATCATTGGTGATATCTCAAAAGGGGTAAGAATTAGAAATATGACTAACTTCTGCATGTCTGTAGCTTTTGTGTCACAGATAGAACCGAAAAATGTTGAGGAAGCGCTTAAAGATGAACAATGGTGCATAGCAATGCAAGAAGAACTTAACCAATTTGAAAGGAATCAAGTCTGGGAATTAATCCCAAGGGAAGAATCACATCAAGTTATTAGAACCAAATGGGTATTTAGAGATAAACTTGATGAAGATGGAAATATAACAAAGAATAAAGCCAGACTTGTTGCCAAAGGCTATTGTCAGGAGGAAGGTATAGATTATGATGAAACTTATGCTCCTGTTGCCAGGTTAGAGGCTATACGCCTACTTCTTGCTTATGCATCTTTGATGAAATTTAAATTATATCAAATGGATGTTAAGAGTGCATTTTTGAATGGTTTTATTAAAGAAGAAGTTTATGTGGAGCAACCCCCTGGATTTGAGGATTTTAGTTATCCTAATCATATTTTTAAATTAAAGAAAGCATTATATGGGTTGAAACAAGCTCCTAGGTCTTGGTATGAAAGATTAAGTAGTTTCCTAACTTCAAATGATTTTTCTAGAGGAAAAATTGATTCTACTCTGTTTATAAAGAAAGTTAAAGAACATATCTTATTGGTCAAGGTATATGTTGATGATATTATTTTTGGATCAACTGATAATTCGTTGTGTGTAGAATTTGCTAAGATAATGCAGGGAGAATTTGAAATGTCTATGATGGGAGAATTGACATTCTTCCTTGAACTACAAATCAAGCAACTTAAAGATGGAATTTTCATCTCTCAAACCAAATACTGCAAAGAGATCCTTAAAAAGTTTGGAATGGACACCTCAAAGGAAGCTAACACACCCATGGGAACTTCATGCTATCTAGACAAGGATGAATCAGGTTTGGAAGTTAATCAATCTATGTATAGAGGTATGATAGGTTCACTGTTATACTTAACTGCTAGTAGACCTGATATTATTCATTTTGTCTATGTGTGTGCTAGATTTCAGGCTTGTCCAAAAGAATCTCACCTAATTGCAGTAAAAAATATTTTAAAATATTTAAAAGGAACTACTGGTTTTGGATTATGGTATCCATCTGATGCTTGTACTAGTTTAATAGGATATTCTGATGCTGATTATGGTGGATGCAAAATTGATAGAAAAATTACTAGTGGGACATGTCATTTGTTAGGTTCATCCTTAGTATCTTGGCATTCTAAGAAACAGAAACGTGTTGCTTTATCTACCACTGAAGCTGAATATATTGCAGCTGGTAATTGTTGTGCTCAAATTCTGTGGATGAAACAACAGTTAGAAGATTATAGTATATTTTTAAATGACATACCTTTGATGTGTGATAATACGAGTGCAATTAATCTTACTAAGAATCCAGTAATGCACTCTAGGACTAAGCATATAGAGATTAGACATCACTTTTTGAGAGATCATATCAGCAAAGGAAACTGTAAAATAGAGTACGTTGATACAAAGCATCAATTAGCAGATATTTTTACTAAGCCTCTCCCCAAGGATAGATTCTATGATCTTAGAAGAGACTTAGGGATACTAGAAATAGCTTAAACTCTGCTTAATCAGACAGTTTTTGGATGATTGTAAGGATATAATTCATTATACAGGATGTTAATAGTTTATCATGTGTAAAAACCTCAAAAATTTGATGTACTCTCTAGAATAATCGATTAATTGGAGTTATAATCGATTATGTGCATCCAAAACACCCAAAACATGACATTCCTCTCTGGATTAATCGATTAATTCGTCCATTAATCGATTAAAACCCGTGTTAATCGATTAACAGCTCAAATTAATCGATTAAATGGGTCTGGAAGTGGTTTAATCGATTAATTTGAGTTTTAATCGATTAAACCTGGCAAGTTTGGATTCCTAGCCGTTGCCAACGGCTCTCTTGACCCTTATTCACTTCCATATGACTGTTAGACATGCTTGGTTATAAATAGGGACCTCCATTTCACTTCTACTCACTTCTATCTCTTGAAATCAAGCTTTCTTGCCTCATTCTATCAATCTTGCCTTCTTCTCACTTAACTTGTCTTCTTAAATCTTCTTGTTACTCTTCTAATCCTACAATGACCTCATCTTCTCGTGCTAAAATCCCCACTAGAAGAAGATCTGCACCCTCATCTCATCCCCGTCCTAATTCTGTAGAAGGATGGATTTCTGATGCTGATGGCCGACAAGAATTTTTGTCCTATTGGAAGGAACGTGGTATTATTTCTCCTAATCTTCTTGAAATTCAATTTTTGTCCTATTGGAAGGAACGTGGGATTCAACTTTCCCAATCTTCTTGAAATTCAAGGAGTTCTCCCTTTCATCCAAATGCAAGGTACGTATTATCCTGACTTAGTTAGGGTATTTTACTCTAGGTTCAAATTTAGAGATCAAATTGCTACCTCTCGAGTAAATGGGGTCACAATTATTCTTGATGATGATATTTGGGAAAACGTTGCCCACTTTCCTATTAGAGAAGATGCTATTAACATGTATGGTGAGTTAGATGATTTTGACAGGATCTTAGCTTATCGTTCTTTTCTGCGAAACCCCTCCATGGAGATTGGGCGTCTCCTTCTAGCTGGACCTTTGAAGAAGGAGGAACGCATGATTCTGCATTTACTTGTCTGGATCCTATGTCCCCAGGCTACGAATCATGCTCAATGTTCTTCAATTGATCTTCGTATTATTCATGCCATAATGAATAATGAGCCTTTAGATTGGGGCGTTCTTGTCACCATGACTACGTTAAAAGCCAAACGCCATCCCACCTTCAAAATTCCATATGCTCTCCTTGTCTCTCGCATCCTTGAATACAAAGGAGTAAATGTCGAAGGTGAACAAACAATGTGAACAAATAACTTGAATCGTATGCTAGACAACACATTGATCCAACTACAAATGGTGCGTGTCAACGATATTTATGTTCACAAGGATGACATTCCAAACCAAGGTGACGATAATGAAGATTCTGATGAAGATATGCCTCTTGCTGCTGAGCTTCCCTCTGATCAAATCCAAAGTGTTGGGACTTCCTCTACTCATCATGAAACTCGACAATCCATGGAAGACATGTTGTCTGATATGAATCAGAGGATGCAGGCATTCTTCACTCTTTCTGGCGTACGACATGAGGAAATAATTCGCCGTATATCTGATGTAGATGATAAAGTGTGCCATTTAGAAAATAGATTTGATGCACACTTTCATAGTGATGATAGTGAAGAATTTTAAATTTGATTGTTATTTTCTTCTTATATTGTAATGATTATTTCTGAAATAAAATGTGATGTTCTTTTAATGCTTTGATTGAGGGGGAGTTATCTCCAAGTTATGCATATTTTGAGGGGGAGCCCTTATGATTGTTATTGAAGCATGCTTTCAATTTTTGATTATAATCAAAATAGGGGGAGAAATATTTAAAGCCTAATATTATTGTTTTTAAATATTATCTGGTATGTTTAATGTGTTTGTTAGTTTGACAGATAAAATAGGTTATTACAAGGCTTTAAAAAAAAATTTTGATCATCATCAAAAAGGGGGAGATTGTTGAACATTCAAGGACTTGATGTTAGACTTGTTGGACATGAAGCTTGTTGATTTTGATGATGATTCAAGAACTCAAGAACGTAGAGAGTTGAAGACTTGTTTTATAGTGTAATAACTCTGTTTTGATTAGATTGAGTCTGTAATATTAGAGTTTGAGATAGCCGGTACATAGTCTGCACCTTAGAAGCTTCAAAAAGCTCAATTTTATCAAAGTGCCTCAGCTTTAATCGATTAAATGGTGAAATAATCGATTAAAACAGTGAGGAAAACCATTTTCTGTATCTGCTCACTGGTTTAATCGATTAACACACCTGTTAATCGATTAACAGGCCTGTTAATCGATTAACAAGTCTTTTAATCGATTAAAACAGAGAGTTTTGGGGTTTTGTTGATTTTGGCTCTGTAATAATCGATTAACACTTCATTTAATCGATTATTTCAGTCAGATTTTGATTTTTAACTTCAAATCAACCCTATTTATGAAAATCCCAATTCCCAAACCCTAATTTCTCTACTTAAGCTTCTCTATGGCACTCAGAAAATAAGAACAACCTTTTTCATACAAAAGTTAAGTGCTATGAGTGCCAGAGAACTGTTTGTTGCAAGAAAAAGGGGCTTTTGGAACCTGGTGTGGGCTAGAAGCGATAAGAATCACTAAGTGGAGTTCTTAGTGGATTGTGTGTTGTGTTGTCTCTAGGGAAAGTTGTTCTTCATCTCTTGTGGATTTCAAGAGAGGTGTTTTCTTTACTTTATCTTTTCCATTGTAATCTGCTTGTAACAACTTTGATTATAGTGATAACGTTAATCCTCTGTTTGAGTGATTAGCAACTGGACGTAGGGTCTTTTGATCTGAACCAGTATAAATCTCCTGTGTAAGATTCTATCTCTTCTCTATTTACATTTACACAGTTTTTATCGGTAAAATTTGGGGAAAATTTTGAAAACCTAATTTTTTTTAAGAAACCAATTCACCCCCCCTCTTGGTTTTTGTCCGACCACGCGAACATTCTGCTGCGCGATTCTAACAGAACTAACACTTCCCTTACACGTAACTAACCCCCTTACCCAACTCTAGTTCTAATGATCAAAGTTGGTTTTTCGAAAACCAATGCCTTCTCACTCCTTTTCCGATGTTTCCGGTAAAAACATCGGTGGCGACTCCAGAAGAACCCTTCAAAATTAGTTCTTGGGTTAGCCCGGTTATCGGACAATCCAAGAGCGCCTTTTCGAAAACCTCGCCCCTAGGTTCTGCCCGGTTATCGGACAACCTAAAGGCGTTGTAACCACACCCATAAAAATGCGAAAAATGGAAAGTCGGAACCATCGCGTCGCTCCGACCGCCTCATTTTGATGGCGGCGACAACGGCCATCTCGACTGACAAGGTCGAGACAGCCGTCTCGCCATTCGGGACGGCGGTCTCGACTTGCAAAAGTGGCAAGACGACGGTATTGACTTTTCAAGTGACAGGAAGGCCTTCTCGCCAAATGGGAGGGGGGTCTCGCCATTGGCAAGTCGCGAGACGGCTGTCTCGCCAAACGAGACGACGGTCTCGACTTGCATCAATGGTGAGACGGCGGTCTCGACTCCTAAAGGTGAAAATCCTTATTTTTATACAAAAAAATCCTTCCTATCCTAATATGGGGCCTAATAGTCTCTCCTAGTGGCTTCTTAGGCTTCGTCCATCTTCGAATAGGAGGTCTTCTGTTCTTATTTTGAGGTCGGGCAAGATTTGGGGTCTACAGGGTGCCAAAACTTGTTTCTTATTTTCTTGAACCGGTTTATTTCTTGATTTGTCAACATGGAATTGTGAAGAGGGTCTTCTTGCCATCAATCCTAGATTAAGCCACCATTTATCTCATTCCCACATGAATTGGAACCAAACAAGAATATTTGATAAGAATTTCGTATGATTGTTCTAGTGTTTTTGGATATTCTACAATTTTCCTTTCATATTCTAGAGTTTAGAAATAGATTCCTTAGATGCCAAAACCGAGTTAGCCATAAAAATCACATAAATTGGATTTTTCTAGAGGAAGATGATGAAAAATATGTTGAACGGTGTTGCTGGAAAAATCTGCATGTAAACAGAATCTTTGGGAAATTATATTAAAATATCTACTTGGTTTTGAATTATAAAATTTTGGTTATATGTTCCTTCATATGTATAGTTCGTGTGATTTATTTCAAAATTTTCTAACAAGTAGTTTTTCCATGTGTCGCCACCGTCAAAAGAGGCAGTCAGAGCGACGCAATGGTTTTGTTTGACTTGCATTTTTTAAAGAAATGATTCAACGCCTTTAGGTTGTCCCATAACCGGGCTAGACCTAAAGGCGAGGTTTTCAAGAGGGTTCGAGGAGTCGCCACCAATATTTTTACCAAAAACATTGGAAAAGGAAAAGAAGGCAATGGTTTTTAAGAAAAACCAACTTTGGTCATTACTACCAGAGTTAGGTAACGGAGTTAGTTACGTGTGGGAAAGGTATTAGCTTCCCCACAACACCCCTTTCTTGTTCCCTATGATGGACTATTTTTTTTATAGAGAAATAAGAACGTTAAACTTATGCTTTTACCCTTATTTATTAATTGCAAAAATTAAGTATCGACTACATGACCCTTAATAACTAATGCACAAAAAAGCAATAAAATAGATATAGGGATATGAAAGAACCTTCGAAGCAAGCTTTTTTTATAAGATATTCTTGAAAAGGGTGCTTTTTGGCAATCCCCACGGTCTACAATGCAGCTCCCTCTTCTCTCGAAGCACTTTAGAATGCTTCCTAAGAACTCTAAAACTCTGGAAATGCTTCAGTGGGATTTTAGGAGAGTATTTTGAGAATTGTGCAGTTGGAGAAGTTGATGAATGGTGTGAAAACGAGGTGAAGGTCCCCCTTTTATAGGAATTCGCACCTGTCAGGTCATGACTGTCGTCTCAAAATTTAGGACTGCCGTCTCGCCTTTGGGAAATGGCGAGATGGCCATCTCGCCTTTGGCAAGTGGCGAGATGGTAGTCTCGCCAAACGGGAAGGCGGTCTCACCTTTGGCAAGTGGCGAGACGGCGGTCTCGCCCTTAGCCAACAGCGAGACGACGGTCTCGACCATTTGGGTGGAATTTCTTATTTTTTGTGTACAAAAATCCTTCCTATTCTAATATGGGCCTATTGATCAATCCTAGGGACCTTTTAGGTCTTGTCCATCTTCGAACAGAAGTCTTCTAATCTTTATTTTGAGGTCGGGCAAGATTTGGGGTCTACAACTGCCCCCCCCTTCACCTGACTAGCCGATTGTTGGCTCAATATGCCAAAAGATTGGCTGGAGGGTGAAGGAGTTGACCCTCTTGCCTAGTTGTCCTTCTGTTGCTTCCCTCGTCGTGGTAGTCGACCCTCCGGGATGCTCCTTTGATGCGGTAGCTGACCCCTTTGGTTGTGAAAGTCGGTTTAAGATCCCTTTTGTAAGGCTTGATGAGTACGCACCCCCATTTGGTTTTGACAAGTACGCTTTTACCCTTCCTTGCTTTATAACATGCTTTATTATTTTGCTTTAATAAATGTTATATGTTTACTTTATGCAATTGTTTGAAATAACAACTGTACACAAACCCTTACACACAATAGTTCCCCCTATACCTGGGGGCAAGTGGGATAACCTTAGCGAGTGGGTGGCATTGTACGATTTGCCATCGTGAGGGCCATGACCCCACCAGTATGGTCGGAAACCATCACTCAAGGTGATACCCTTTCTCTTTTAGCCCAAAGACTGACAAGGCCCTAGTGACATGCATGGTCTGAAGGTTGGGAGAGTGGGGACCCTATAATGGGGGCACCTTGGGGCCTGGCCTTGGTGAGGAAATTTAGAACTACCTTGAATATGCACTCTTCTACAGGATACCCCTACCTCATGATAAAAACGTCATCCTACTGTTCACGGATGAGTGAATTGTTTGGGCATTTGTTTGTTGCAAAACATAATCATACAAAAACAAAATAAAAACAAAAATCTCAAAAACCTTTTCATAATAAACATCCTTATCTCGAAAAATCTACATTTTAGCTAGTCTGGTTTGAGTTCTTTGTAAGCTAGGTAGCCACGTGGACCGACAGAAGAGATAAGGGATTATAAAACCATGTATACCCCAAATCTTGTCCGGTTTTAAAATAAAGAGCGAAAGACCTCCAATTCGAAGATGGGCAAGTCCAAAAAGGTCCCTAGGATAGACTAATAGGCCCCATATTAGAGTAGGAAGGTTTTTTGTACAGAAAAAAAATAAGGATTTCCACCTGAAAGGTCGAGACTGCCGTCTCGCCATAAGTAAAGGGTGAGACGACCGTCTTGCCACTTGCTATGGTGAGACCACCTTCCCATTTGGCAAGACGACCTTCTTGCCATTTGACAAATTGATACCGCCTTCTCGCCATTTGCCAAAGGCGAGATCGCCGTCCCATTTGGCGAGACGGCAGTCTCGACCTGACAGGCACGAATCTCTATAAAAAGAGGGCGCTCTCCCCTTCTTTTCACACAGTTCTTCAACTTTTCCTTCTTCCATTTCTTCAAATTCTCCTCCTAGAGCCCCTCCGAAGCATTTCCGGAGTTTTTTTAGTGTTCTTAGAGAGCTTTTTTTAATATTGCGAGAAAGAGCGATCGACGTTGTAGAGCGAAGGACTGCCAAAAAACATTCTATTTTAAGAGAATTAATCAAGAAAGCTTCCTCTGGAGGTTTCTTCACTTTCTCCCTCTCTTTTACCGCCTTTTATTTATATTTATCTGTACATTAGCTACTAGGCCCATGTAGTCACTATTTTCTTAATTTTGCAAATAAAAGGGTAAAAGCGTCATTTTAAAGTTTATTTATGAAATAACTGGCCTATCATACGGAACCCGAAAGGGGCGTTGTGGGGGTGCTAATACCTTCCCCACATGTAACTAACTCCCTTACCCGACTCTGGTTATAATGGCCAAAGTTGTTTCTTTAAACCAATGCCTTCTTTTTTTCCTTTTTCGATATTTTCGGTAAAAACATCGGTGGAGACTCCGTAAGAACCCTTTTCGAAAACCTCGCTCTTAGGTCTAACTCGGTTATCAGACGACCTAAAAGCTCCCTTTCGAAAACATCGCTCTTAGGTCCAGCCTGGTTATCGGAAAACCTAAAGGCGTTGTAACGTTACATTTTAAACGTGAAATGGAAGTCGAAATACCATCGTGTCGCTCCGACCGCCTCTTTTGACGGCGGCGGCAGATGGCAACTTCACTGGGGAAGCCTAGAGAGTTGATCCCATTTAGTGATGGGCTAGTTTAATAAATAAACTTAGAAATTCGCTTTTACCCTACCTTGTCTTATAACATGTTTATTTGCTTGACGTTAATAACTGTTGTTTATTTATTTTACGCAATTGTTTAAAATACAAACTGTACACAAAAGTTCCCTTTATACCCGGGGGCAAGTGAGAAATCCATAGGGAGTGAGTGGCAGGTACGGTTTGCCGTAGTGAGCGCCATGAGCCCACCGGTATGATCGGAAACCACCACTCAAGGTGATAACCTTCCTCTTTTGGCACAAAGACTGACTATGGCCTTAGTGCTAAGCATGGTCGGAAGGCTGGAGAGTGGGGACCCTATAATGGGGGCACCTTGGGGGCCTAGCCTTAGTGAGAATAGTTAGAACCTACCTTTGCCAATGCACTTTTCTGTAGGAAAACCCTACCTCGTAATTAAAACGTCATCCTTATTGTTTGCGGATGAGTGAATTGTGTGTGCATTTGTTTGCTACATTTGGTTGCATAGCATAAACAAACAACAGATAAAAAAATAGAAAAACCACAAAAATATTTTCGCAATAAACATCCTTATCTCGGACAGTGTGCCTTTTAGCTAGCCTGGTTTTAGGTTCTTTGTAAGCTAAGTAGCCACGCAGTTCGACAGAAGAGATAAGGGATGCTAAAATTATTCTTTTACAATAAACCATTTTATCTTGAACAGTCTGCCTTTTAGCTAGCTTGGTTTCAGGTTCTTTGTAAGCTAGGTAGCCACGTAGTCCGACATAAGAGATAAAAGGCGATAAAACAAAAAAAAATCATCAAATAAAAATGGGACCTTGTTCATAAACATTAAATTCATAAAACATCCATATAGGTAGTTTATTTTTGAAAAAATACACAAATACTATCATGCATCATGTAGGAATAAAACATGATAATGTTTAGGAAAAAACAAATACTCACATACATACAATAAGCATCATGTTCATAGCATGCATTTTTTGGTTTCTAGAAAATGGAGGGGACTAGTAGACAATTGAAGAAATTGGACATTCCCCGATACCATGCTGAGAAATTAGAACGACTCTGTGCATTGATCCCACCAGAGGTCCGCTCCAACTTCGAAAAATCCTACGGACATATTCTTGACCTACTGAAGATCTGTGTCAATCCTCTTTTTATCAGGATTCTAGTTCATTTTTGGAACTCTAGTCTGCACTGCTTCGAATTCTCACAGTTCAATCTGGTGCCTACTTTGGAGGAGTATGAGATTATGTTAAAATGGCCCAAATCAGTCGGGGTCCATATCCGCCATGGGGCATATACTCCTGCAGCACAAGTCGCTGCCATCATCTAATTGCCATCTCAGCGGACTACCCTGATAGCAAAAGGGAATATCCAGGGTTGGAAAGTCTCAATGTTAGAAGACCATTTGTCCTCTTTGGCTGAAAGGGCATAATGGACTTCTTTTAACAAAACCCTGGCTTTAATCGTATTTGGAACAATATTGTTTCTCTGCCATATCGACACAATAGACCAAGCCATCATGGACGCCTTCTTCGCTTGGGATGTGAACTCGAAGAGTCCCTTACCTGCACTTCTTGCCGACACCTTACTTTCAGTGGAATTCTATCACCAGAAGCAAGGAAAAAAACTTGGATGCTGCTCTTCACTGCTTTTTGTGTGGGGTATCACACATTTCTACGCCTCTAGTCACATGGGAATGTTCCCCGACCCTTTGAGAAGCTTCTCCAAAATCCCTCTCCACTGATGCTTGACCATGGAGTGGAAGGTCGAGTTAGAATAATTGGATGTTAGCCGTTTATCTTGGGTGTGTCCTTGGTTCCGACCCGGCCCAGTCCTCATTAGATGTGGGGATTATCCAAGCATACTGTTAGAATCGCGCAACGGAATGTTTGCGTTTATGGACAAAAACCAAGAGGAGGGGTGAATTGGTTTCTTAAAAAAAATTAGGGTTTTAAAATTTTCCCCAAATTTCATCGATTAAAATGCTGTGTAAAGTAAATAGAGAAGGGATAGAAGATTACATAGTTGATTTATACTAGTTCGGATCAAAAGACCCTACATCTAGTTGCTAATCACTCAAACAGAGGATTAACACTGTCACTATAATCACAATTATACAAACAGATTACAAATGAAAAGATAAGGTAAAGAATACACCTCTCTTGAGTCACACAAGAGATGAACACCTCCTTTGAATCCACAAAGGATGAAAAACAGCTTTCCCTAGAGACGGCACAACACATAATCCACCAAGAAAACCCACTCAGTGATTCTTATCGCTTCTAGCCCACACTAGGTTTCAAAAGCCCCTTTTTCCTCCCAACAAAAAGTTCTCTGGCAGTCACAGCTCTTAACTTTTGTTTGAAAAAGGTTGTTCATCTTGCAGAGAGCCTTAGAGAACCTTAAGTAGAGAGATTAGGGTTTGGGAATTGGGGATTTTCGAAAACAGATGAATTGGGAATAGGGTTTTCGAAACATGGTCCAATTTTGAATTTCAAAACACATATCTGACTGAAATAATCGATTATCTTGAGTGTTAATCGATTATTCCAGAGCCATTTTCGCAGAGGACAAAAAACTACATCATTTAATCGATTAATAGGCCAGTTAATTGATTAATAGCCCAATTAATCGATTAACTGGACATTTAATCGATTATTCTAGAGAGCAAATAGCAAAGACTGAAAATGATTTTCTTTCTGTAATAATCGATTATCCTGCCATTTAATCGATTATTCCAGTATGTTTTTGATAAAAATGAGTTTTTAGAGCTTTTAAAGAGTGGTCTATGTGCTGACTATCTTGGACTCTAATATTACAGACTCAAAAACATAAAAACAGAGTTATTACATAACATTACAAGTCTTCAAATCTTTATGTCCTTTATTCTTGAATCATCATCAAAATGAACAAGCTTCATATACATGTATGTTCAACATTCATATCCTTGTATGTTTCAACAATCTCCCCCTTTTTTATGATGATCAAAATTTCTTTTAAAGCCCTTTGTAATAACCTGTTTTATCTGTCACAACTAACAAAAACATTAAATATACCAGATAACATTTAAATTTAATAAACATAAGAGGCTTTAAATAATTTCTCCCCCTATTTTGATTATGATCAAAAAAAGAAAGCTCCCCCTAAAAAAAAACAAAAATACCAATTTTATTCCATAAATTAAAGTAATTACAAACAAGAAGATATGAGGAAGAGATTAAAACTCTTCACTTGCATCGCTGTTGAATTGAGCATCAAATCTATCCTCTAAGTTACAAACCCTATCATCTACATCTGAGATACGACGAATGATTTCCTGATGCCGTTCTTGAGAGATAGTGAAGAATTCTTGCATTCTTTTATTCATATCAAAGAGCATATCTTCCATTGATTGACGGGATGTAGGAGGGGCAGATGATGTCCCAACAATATGAATATTTTGCAGTAGAAAATTCAGCAGCAGGCATCTCTTCATCAAAATCTTCAGCATTTTCAGCCATGTTGGGAGCTGTTAGAATCGCGCAGCGGAATGTTCGCGTGATCGGACAAAAACCAAGAGGGGGGGGGGTGAATTGGTTTCTTAATAAAAATTAGGTTTTCAAAATTTTGCCCAAATTTTACCGATTAAAAACTGTGTAAATGTAAATAAATAAGAGAAGAGAATCTTACACAGGAGATTTATACTGGTTCGGATCAAAAGACCCTCCGTCCAGTTGTTAATCACTCAACAGAGGATTAACGCTGTCACTATAATCAGGTTTGTTACAACAAATTACAATTGAAAAGATAAAGATAAAGATAACACCTCTCTTGAAACCCACAAGAGATGAAGAACAGATTTCCCCAGAGACGACACATCACACAATCCACTAAGAACTCCACTTAGTGATTCTTATCGCTTCTAGCCCACACCAGGTTCCAAAAGCCCCCTTTTCTTGCAACAAACAGTTCTCTGGCACTCACAACACTTAACTTTTGTATGGAAAAGGTTGTTCTTCTTTTTCTGAGTGCCAAAGAAGAGTTTAAGTAGAGAAATTAGGGTTTAGGAATTGGGGATTTCGAAACTAGGGTTCTTGGTAATTGGGTTTTCGAAAATAGGGTTAATTTGAAGTTTAAAATAAAAAACAGACTGAAATATTCGATTAAATGGAGTAATAATCGATTAAAACAGAGCCAATATCAACAAAACCCAAAACCTTTCTGTTTTAATCAATTATAAGGAGTTTTTATCGATTATTTGACCTAATAATCGATTATTTTGATGTTTAATCGATTAAAGCAGTGAGTTTATACTGAAAATGGTTTTTCTCACTGTTTTAATCGATTATTTCCCTATATAATCGATTAAAGCCGAGCCTGGATGATAAATTTGAGCTTTTTGAAGCTTCTAAGGTGCAAACTATGTACCGGCTATCTTAAACTCTAATATTACAGACTCAATCTAATTAAAACAGAGTTATTACAATACAAAACAAGTCTTCAACACACTAAGTCTTTGAGTTCTTGAATCATCATCAAAATCAACAATCTTCATGTTCATCAAGTGCAACATCAAGTCCTTGAATGTTCAACAATCTCCCCCTTTTTGATGATGATCAAAATTATCTTTTAAAGCCCTTGTAATAACCTGTTTTATCTGTCATACTAACAAACACATCAAACATACCAGATAATATTTAAATGTAATTCATAAGAGGCTTTAAATATTTCTCCCCCTATTTTGATTATAATCAAAAATAACTCTGCAATAACAATCATAAGAGCTCCCCCTCAAAATATGCATAAGTTGGGGATAACTCCCCCTCAATCAAAGCAATAACAAAACATCATATTTTATTTCAGAAATGTCAATACAGTACATCACAAGAAAAGAAAATAAACAACAAATTTAAAATTCTTCACTATCATTATCATTAAAGTGTGCATCAAATCTATTTTCTAAACGACACACTTTATCATCTACATCAGATATACGGTGAATTAATTCCTCATTTTGTACTCCAAAAAGAGTGAAGAATGATTGCATCCTCTGATTCATGTCAGATAACATGTCTTCCATGGATTGTCGAGGTTCTTGATGAGTAGAGGAAGTTCCAACACCTTGGATTTGGTCTGAGGGAAACTCAACAGCTGGAGGCATATCTTCATCAGAGTCTTCATTTGCATTACCTTGATTAGGAACGTCATCTTTGTGAACATAAATATCATTGACTCGCACCATTTGGAGTTGAATCAATGTGCTGTCCAGCATGCGGTTTAAGTTGTTTGTTCTAACTACTTGTTCACCTTCAACATTCTCTCCTTTATATTCAAGAATACGGGAGACAAGGAGGGCATATGGAATTTTGAAGGTGGGATGACGTTTTACTTTAAGCATGGTCATTGTGACAAGAACACCCCAATCTAAAGGTTCATTATATTCATTATGGCATGAATAATTCGAAGATCAATGGAAGAGCATTGGGCATGATTCGTAGCCCGGGGACATAAGATCCATACAAGTAAATGTAGAAGCATGCGTTCTTCCTTCTTTAAAGGTCCAGCATGAAGGATACGTCCAATCTCCATTGAGGGATTCCGCAGAAAAGAGCGATAAGCTAGGAACCTGTCAAAGTCATCTAGCTCACCATATACGTTAATAGCATCTTCTCTAATTGGAAAGTGAGCAACATTCTCCCAAATATCATCATCAAGAATTATTGTAACCCCTTTTACACGGGATGTAGCAATTTGATCTCTAAATTTGAATCTAGAGTAGAATACCCTAACTAAGTCAGGATAGTACGTACCTTGCATTTGGATAAACGGGAGAACTCCTTGAATTTCAATAAGATTAGGAAAATTGAATCCCCTATGAATGAATTGCTCTCCTATAAGAAATTTGGGAGAAATAATAGCCTTTTCCTTCCAGTAGGTTAGAAATTCTTGTTGGCCATTTGCATCAGAGATCCATCCTTCTACAGAATTAGGACGGGGATGAGAGGAGGGTGCAGATCTTCTTCTAGTTGGGATCTTAGGGCGAGAAGATGAGGCCATTTGAAATAGTAGATGAATATCAAGAAAATCTAGAAGGACAAGTGATGGAATAAGGAGACAAAGAGAGTATAATAAGGTAAGAAAGCTTGATTTCAAGAGATAGAAGTGAGTAGGAGTGAAATAGAGGTCCCTATATATAGCCAAGCATGTCTAACGGTCATATGGAAGTGAATGGAGGCCAAAAGAGCCGTTGGCAACGGCTAGAACCCATACTTGCCAGGTTTAATCGATTAAAACTCAAAATAATCGATTAAACCAGTACCAGTCGCATTTAATCGATTATTTTAAGCTGATAATCGATTATCAGACGGTTTTAATCGATTATTTAACGAAATAATCGATTATTCCAGAGACAAATACCCTGTTTTGGATGTTTTGAGTGAAAATAATCGATTATAATTCCAAGTAATCGATTATTCCAGAGAGGAATGCCCTGTTTTGAGTGTTTTAACACATGATAACCTATGAACATCCTACAAAATGAGTTATAACATTACAATCATCCAAAAACAGTCAAATTAAGCAGAATTTAAGCTATTTCTAATATCCCTAAGTCTCTTCTAAGATCATAAAACCTATCCTTGGGTAGAGGCTTAGTAAATATATCTGCTAATTGACGTTTGGTATCTACATACTCTATTTTACAGTTTCCTTTGCTGATATGATCTCTTAAAAAATGATGTCTTATTTCTATATGTTTAGTCCTAGAGTGCATTACTGGATTCTTAGTAAGATTTATTGCACTCGTATTATCACACATCAATGGAATGTCATTTAAAAAGATACTATAATCTTCTAACTGTTGTTTCATCCACAGAATTTGAGCACAACAACTACTCGTCGCAATATATTCAACTTCAAGTGGTAGATAAAGCAACACATGCCTGTTTCTTAGAATGCCAAGATATTAAGGATGAACCTAACAAATGACATGTCCCACTAGTACTTTTCCTATCAATTTTACATCCACCATAATCAAGCATCGAATATCCTATTAAACTCATACAAACATCGACGGATACCACAAACCAAAACCAAGTAGTTCCTTTAAAGTATTTTAAAATATGTTTCACTCGCAATTAGATGAGATTCTTTAGGACAAGCCTGAAATCTAGCACACACACGGACATAATGCATAATATCAGGTCTACTTGCAGTTAAGTATAACAGTTGATCCTATCATACCTCTATACATAGTTTGATTAACTTCCAAACCCGATTCATCCTTGTCTAGATAGCATGAAGTTCCCATGGGTGTGTTAGCTTCCTTTGAGGTGTCCATACCAAACTTTTTGAGTATCTCTTTGCAGTATTTGGTTTGAGAGATGAAAATGCCATCTTTAAGTTGCTTGATTTGTAGTCCAAGGAAGAATGTCAATTCTCCCATCATAGACATTTCAAACTCTCCCCGCATTATCTTAGCAAATTCTACACATAACGAATTATCAGTTGATCCAAAAATTATATCATCAACATATACCTGGACCAATAAGATATGTTCTTTAACTTTCTTAATGAATAGTGTAGAATCAATTTTTCCTCTTGAAAAATCATTTGCAGTTAGGAAACTACTTAATCTTTCATACCAAGATCTAGGAGCTTGTTTCAACCCATATAATGCTTTCTTTAATTTGAAAATATGATTAGGATAATTAAAATCCTCAAATCCAGGGGGTTGCTCTACATACACTTCTTCTTTAATAAAACCATTTAAAAATGCACTCTTTACATCCATTTGATATAATTTAAATTTCATCATAGATGCATAAGCAAGAAGTAGGCGTATAGCCTCTAACCCGGCAACAGGAGCATAAGTTTCATCATAATCTATACCTTCCTCCCGACAATAGCCTTTTGCAACAAGTCTCGGCTTTATTCTTTGTTATGTTTCCATCTTCATCAAGCTTATTTCTGAATACCCATTTAGTTCCAATAACTTGATGTGACTCTTCTCTTGGGATTAATTCCCGGACTTGATTCCTTTCAAATTGGTTAAGTTCTTCTTGCATGGCTATGCACCATTGATCATCTTTAAGTGCTTCCTCAATGTTTTTAGGTTCAATCTGTGACACAAAAGCAACTGGACATACAGAAATTTGTCATATTTCTAGTTCTTACCCCTTTTGAGATGTCACCTATGATGTTGTCCATTGAGAGTCCTCTAGGTGATTGCCATTCTTTTGCTAATTGAGGAGTTTGAGAAGGCTCATTATTTTCCAAGTATAATTCATCAAGGGCCTCTCTTATGTATTCATCATCACCTGCAAGTTCTTTATTTGACTCAAGAGGATTTCCCCCAAGGTCTACAATCTCATCAATGGTAACATGTATAGATTCTTCTATATTTAAAGTTCTCCTATTAAACACTCTATATGCCTTGCTATTTAATGAATATCCTAGAAAAATGTCCTCATCGGCTTTTGAATCAAATTTTCCTAGATTGTCCTTTCCATTATTTAGCACAAAACATTTACATCCAAAAATCTTTAAATGAGCAACATTAGGTTTTCTACCATTAAACAATTCATAGGGAGTAGATTTCATAATTGACCTAGTGAGCATTCTATTTAAAACATAACAAATGATCAATTTTCTTTGAATAAATACAAGAGACAAACAATTCATTTAACTATAGGAACCCAAATATATTTTCCTTTAGGAACACCAAAATGCTTAATTTTACATCTATTTGAAGTATGACCATGTTTCATACAATAAAAGCATGCATTAGATGTAATTTTAGAATATGATACATTTCTAATTATTGAAGTTTTGATTCCTTTTTCAACCCATACTCTTCTATTTTTACTTTTAGGCTTTTTCAAAGGAACATGACAATTTTCTTTAATTTGAACACTATCCTTATTCTTATAATTATCACTTAATTCCTTTTTAGCTTTATCAAGCAAATGTCTAAGTAAATCAATATCATGTTCATACTCTTTACATGATGCACATGCTATAGTTTTATCATCATTCTCATCTATGCATACAATTTTCGTTTTTAAGGTTTCCTTTTCCTCTAAACATGAAATTTTCGTTTTAAAGGACTCCTTTTCCTCTAAATATACAATTTTCGTTTTTAAGGACTCTACCTCCTTTTCGGATCTACTTAAACTCTTTTTCACAACTTTGTATTCATTTTTCAAGTCCTTAAAGGCACTAAACAATTCATTATATGCATTTTGTAATTCATCAAAATCATTTTCATCATCACTTGAGGATGAGTCGGAATCACTAACCTCAAAGTCGGAAGATATATTGTCTTTTGCCAACAAGCAAATGTTAGCTTCTATTTCCAGATCACTTGACTCCGAAATCAAGTCACTATCATCGGTTCCTTCATAAGTTACTCTTAGTTTATACCACATTTCTTGAGCACTCTTACAAACTGATATCCTGTAAAACTCGTCAAGAGTTAGAGTAGATGAAATTATATTTCTAGCCCTAACGTCAAATTGGGCTTTCCTATTTTCTTCTGCAGTCCATCTTGAAAAAGGTTTAAGAACGTCAACACCGTTCTCAGTAGTTTTAGGAACAAATGGACCGTTTAAAATAGTGTCCCAGACGCCTCTATCAACAGACTCTAGAAAAATTTGCATACGTACCTTCCAGAAAGGATAATTTTGACCCGCAAAAAGTGGGGGTTTGTTGATAGACGCACCTTCGGCAAAAGTTTGATTTTGTCCGGCCATTTTCAAAAATTTGAATGACTATCAAAGCAAGCTTTGATACCACTTGTTAGAATCGCGTAGCGGAATGTTCACATGATCGGACAAAAACCAAGAGGGGGGGTGAATTGGTTTCTTAATAAAAATTAGGTTTTCAAAATTTTCCCCAAATTTTACCGATTAAAAACTGTGTAAATGTAAATAAAGAGGAGAAGAGAATCTTACACAGGAGATTTATACTGGTTCAGATCAAAAGACCCTACGTCCAGTTGCTAATCACTCAACAGAGGATTAACGCTGTCACTATAATCAAGTTTGTTACAACAAATTACAATTGAAAAGATAAAGATAAAGATAACACCTCTCTTGAAACCCACAAGAGATGAAGAACAGTTTTCCCCAGAGACAGCACAACACACAATCCATTAAGAACTCCACTTAGTGATTCTTATCGCTTCTAGCCCACACCAGGTTCCAAAATCCCCCTTTCCTTGCAACAAACAGTTCTCTGGCACTCACAGCACTTAACTTTTGTATGGAAAAGGTTGTTCTTCTTTTTCTGAGTGCCAAAGAAGAGTTTAAGTAGAGAAATTAGGGTTTAGGAATTGGGGATTTCGAAACTAGGGTTCTTGGTAATTGGGTTTTCGAAAATAGGGTTAATTTGAAGTTTAAAATCAAAAACAGATCGAAATAATCGATTAAATGGAGTAATAATCGATTAAAACAGAGCCAATATCAACAAAACCCAAAACCTTTCTGTTTTAATCAATTATAAGGAGTTTTTATCGATTATTTGACCTAATAATCGATTATTTTGATGTTTAATCGATTAAAGCAGTGAGTTTATACTGAAAATGGTTTTTCTCACTGTTTTAATCGATTATTTCCCTATATAATCGATTAAAGTCGAGCCTGGATGATAAATTTGAGCTTTTTGAAGCTTCTAAGGTGCAAACTATGTACCGGCTATCTTAAACTCTAATATTACAGACTCAATCTAATTAAAACAGAGTTATTACAATACAAAACAAGTCTTCAACACACTAAGTCTTTGAGTTCTTGAATCATCATCAAAATCAACAATCTTCATGTTCATCAAGTGCAACATCAAGTCCTTGAATGTTCAACAGGAGCGTCATCTTTGTGCACGTAGATTCCATTGACACGCACCATTTGTAACTGAGTGAGCGTGTTGTCAAGCATGCGATTTGAATTTATCGTCCTGACCCTTTGCTCTCCTTCAACATTCACTCCTTTGTATTCTAAAATACGAGAAATAAGAAGAGCATATGGGATTTTAAAAGTAGAATGACGCTTGGCTTTAAGCATGGTCATAGTGACCAGACTACCCTAGTTAATTGGCTCATTATTCATGATGGCATGAATAATGCGAAGATCAATAGATGAACATTGGGCATGGTTGGTTTCCCGGGGACATAAAATCCAGACAATGAGATGCAGTAGCAAGCGTTCCTCCTTCTTTAATGGGCCGACCAATAGAAGTCGCCCAATTTCCATGGAGGGGTTGCGGAGAAATGAGCAATAAGCCATAATTCTATCAAAGTCTTCTAACTTCGCAAAAATATTGATAGCATATTCTTTGACATTAAAGTGGGCAACATTTTCCCATATATCATCATCAAGGATGATAGTTACACCCTTGACTCGAGAAGTGGCTACATGATCTCTAAATTTAAAACGAGAATAGAATACCCTAACTAAATCAGGGTAGTAAGTACCTTGCATTTGGATAAATGGGAGGACACCTTGTATTTCAAGAAGATTTGGAAAATTAAATCCCCTATTGATGAATTGATCACCAATAATATATTTTGGAGTGATGATCCCCCTTTCTTTCCAGAAAGTGAGAAATTCTTGTCTACCTTCATCCACTACTAGAAAAATGGTTAATAGTGACCGAAATTAGTAACCGAAAAATTCAGTCACTGATAGTAACTGAATCAGTGACTGATTTCCGTTTTATATTTAGTGATTGATTTAGTGACTAAAATTTCAGTCACGAAAATCGGTCAATGATTTGGTCACAAAATCAGTCACTGATTCGGTCACTACTAGAAAAATGGTTAATAGTGATTGAAATTAGTGACCGAAAAATTCAATTACTAATAGTAACTCGAATCTGTGATCGATTTCTCTTTTATATATAGTGACTCGATTTAGTGACTAAAATTTCAGTCACTAAACAAATAATATATAAATTAGTGACTATTTTTTATTTATATAAATAATTTTTAAAAATATTTTAATAATATATTAAATATAAATCTACTTAATAATTTAAAATAATTGATAAAAATTTTAATAACATTATAAAAAATTTAAAAAATAGTTTATTAACTTATTAAATAATTTAGTAATATAGTATGTAAATAAAAAAATTAAAATTAATTATTAAATTAATTACCGATTCAATCATTAAAATAATTATTAATTTAATCTCTTTTATATATATAATCAATGATTAAATTAATTATTAGTTTAGTCTCTTTTTGATATATATATATATATATATATATATATATATATATATATTACTTTTATGTTAATAAAAATGTATTTCAATGTATTTATAAAAAAATTAAAATTATTTTAATTATTGAATTGATATTTCAAATTTATATTAATATTTTAAATAATTTAGTAATTGGATAAATATTTTAAGTTTATATTAGTATTTTTATAAAAGTGTAAAGATTAAGTGAACTTATTTTAAAATTTAATTAAACATAATAATATAATATACTATTAACCATAAATATGCGAAGATTTAGTTAGAAATTAATTTTAAGTTTTATCGTTTTTATTTAAAAAAATTGTTAAAAAAATCAAAATAATTAATTAAAATAAAGAATTTTAATTTAATAAATGTGTTAATATTATTAGTTATTGGAGAATTAAATTTATAATAATAATTATATAAAATTATAGAATTAATAAAATTTAAATTATTGGTATTTTTTTAATCATGAAGCTAAAATTTGATAATATTAATAAATTAAAATAAAAAAAATAAATATATATATATATATATATATATCACTTTAATTATTTTAATTAAAAATAATTTCATTAAAAAACTAATATTTGAAAATAAAAATGCAAAAGTATATAGTTTTTCTTTTATTTAATTATATTTTTTATTTTTTACTTTTTGGGTTTTAGTCCATAACAACAATTTAATTGCTCTAATTTCCACAAAAATATATAATTTCTCTTATTAACAAATAAATTATATTTATATACAAATAAATATATATATATATATCCGTGTAAATATATAAATATAAAATATATAAATACAAATATATTTATATATTTTGATATATTTATATATTTATATGTTCGATGTGAGGATCACGCTAGAGGGTGAAAGTGTGTGTCGAAGTGAGTTTTCAAAATTTGATGTCAAATTTGTGAGCGAGTCTCTTTATATGGATTTGTAATTTAATGATAGAATATAATCTTTATAATTTATTTATATAATGATATAAAATAATTGTTTTCTTTATTTATTTTTATTTTATTTTAATTTATTCTTTTTATCTTTTTTTTCTTCTATTATTTAATTAAAATTCTTATATTAAAATAATTTTTCATTATTAAAAATAATTAAATATTTATTTTTAAAATTATTTTTTAAAATTATTTAATTTAACAAATTATTATGAATTAATCTATGTCTCGGAAAAAATAATTATTAAAAGATGATTTTGATTAATTTATAATAATATATGTTAGGAAAAAATTGTTCTATTAATAATCATAATTAGATTAATTTATAATAATTTGTTAAATTAAATAATTTTAAAAATAAATATATAATTATTTTTAATATTGAAAAAATTATTTTAATATAAGAATTTTAATTAAATAATAGAAGAAAAAAATATAAGAAGAATAAATTAAAATAAAATAAAAATAAATAAAGAAAAAAATTATTTTATATCATTATATAAATAAATTATAAAGATTATATTGTGTCATTAAATTATAAACTCATATAAAGAGACCCGCTCACAAATTTGACATCAAATTTTAAAAATCTACTCGACACACTTTCACCTTCGAGCGTGCCCTCACATCCATATATATATATATATATATATATATATATATATATATATATTTGTATTTATATATTTTATATTTATATATTTACACGGATATAATTTATTTGTATATAAATATAATTTATTTGTAAATTATTATCAAAAATTCCTACTAGCTAAGTGGTTGGAGTATTAGTCTCTAACTCTAAGGTACTCGGGTTCGAATCCTACTAGTAATAATTCTTTCAATCTAATAATAATTCAAATTTCTAAAAAATATAATAAATAATAAAAATATATTATAAAAGAATATAAAAGGGAGATTAGAGAGTTATAAAAAAATATTTTTAATTTTTTAATGTTTTTGTTAATTTTTTAATGTTTTTGTTAGTGACCGATATAGTGACTGACTCAATCGGTCACTGATTCGGTCACTGAAATCAGTGACCAAGAAAATAGTGACCGATTTGGGTTGGTTACTATTTCGGTCACTATTTTAGTTAGTGACCGATTTTGATCATTTAGTGACCGAAAATTCGGTCACTATTTGATGTTTTTGTTGTAGTGATCGTCTGAGATCCATCCTTCAACAGAATTTGGACGGGGATGGGAAGCAGGACGAATCTTCTTCTTTTGGGGATCTTAGCACGAGATGAGGAAGCCATTAAGATTAGAAGGAAAGAAAACAAGAGAATTTTGAAGGCAAGTGAGGTTGTGTGGAAACAAGAGAGCTTGAATGATGCAAGAATGCTTTGATTCAAGGTTTGGAGTTGTGTAGAAGTGAAATGAAGTCTTCCTATATATAGAGAACAAGTAAAATAGTCATAAACGACTAGATTTGGGAGAATGGGTGCCAAAATAGCCGTTCCAAACGACTAGTTAATAAAAAACGTTCCAGGATAATCGATTAAAGCTGCTGTTAATCGATTAAAGCTTCAACGGAACTGATTAATCGATTAACTGATGTTGTTAATCGATTAAAATAGATGATAATCGATTATTGCTTCAAATAATCGATTATTCTAGAGAGAAACTTCTGATTTTGGTCATTTTGGTGTAGATAATCGATTATTTCCCAAAATAATCGATTATTCCAGAGAGATCATCAAATTGTGAAGGTTTAGGCACATGATAATCGATTATTACAGTACAATCATGCAAAAATTGATCAGTTAAGCAAATTTTAGGTTATTTCTAATATTCCTAAGTCTCTTCTAAGATCATAGAATCTATCTTTGGGAAGAGGTTTAGTAAAAATATCTGTTAATTGATGTTTTGTATCAACATATTCAATTTTACAATTTCCTTTACTAATATGATCTCTTAAGAAGTGATGTCTAATCTCTATATGCTTAGTTCTAGAGTGCATTACTGGATTCTTTGTGAGATTGATAGCACTTGTATTATCACACATTAACGTAGAATTCTTGCCGCCAGAAGCAAGGAAAAACACTTCGTTGCTGCTCTTCACTACTCTTTGTGTGAGGCATTACACATTTTTACGCCTCTAGTCACATGGGGATGTTCCCCGACCCTTTAAGGAGCTTCTCTAAAATCCATCTCCAACGACGCCTAACTTCAGAGTGGAAGGACGAGTTGGAACAATGGGACGCCAACCATTTATCCTGGGTCTGCCCTTGGTTTCGACCCGGTCCAGTCCTCATCAGATGTGGAGACTATCCGAACGTACCCTTGATAGGACTCAGGGGTTGCATAGCCTACTCACCTAGAGTAGTTATGAGATAGCTCATGAGGACTCAAACTACAATTTCTCGAGGGAAACTCGGAGGACTGTGTTTTTTGGGAGACCCATGCACAATTGCCAACTCACTAGCCGTGAGAAAAGCATGGGAGAAACCAGTCTTTATGGGAGATAGAGAGCTAGGAAAAGCTCGAGTGGTTGTCTCCAGTGACTATGAGGTGTGGAGAAAAAAGAGGGATGTCTCAACCATCCACCTCACTCGTTACAAGCGCCAATAGTGAAGAGCTGCAAGCTCAAGTCGATGCCTTGACCCAGAGGATAGAAATCATGGGAGCCCAGATGAGGGCCCTTGAAGAAAGAGAGCAAGAATCTATCCTCACCATTGATGGTCTGCAAAGGCAATGCAAGAAAAAGGATCATGAAATAGAGCGCCTCAAGGACCAGTGTGCTGACTCTAACGAGCAAGCTATCCGAGCATCCAAAGCTGCCAGAACCAATTCGGATAGCCAACTCCAAGAAATAACCGCCAAATCAGCACGCATTGAGGCTGAATCAGCAAAACAAGCTCAGACGATCAAGGAGTTGTTGCAAGAACTCACCAAGACTCGGTCAGAAATACGCCAAGAGCGAGAGGCCAATCGGAGACTCAACAAAAGTCTCGCTGAGCTACGCTGCAAAGAAAGAGATGGACTAACTCAGTACGGCCAAGTACTACAAGAGAAGGACCGAGCCCTTGCAAAACTCGATGAACTGCAAGCCTTGGTCGTCCATCAAGAGGCGAAGATCAAAGAGGCTCAAAAGTACAGTGAAGATATGAGCTAGACGGTCTAGAAGCAAAGCGAAGCACTTGCTCGTCACGTCCGGGAAGCCGAAAGGGAATTACATAGAGATCAAGACCCGCCTGTGGGTTTCTTTAAGCTTTTCCATTTCTGCCAAAAGTTGCTTCGTAGTATGGAGTAGGGGAATGTACACCTTCCAACGGATAAATGAAAATTTTTCTTTATTCAACAATTGTCTACTTGCATGCATATCATTCATTTGCATATTTAATTTCCCCTCCTTCATTCTTAATAAATAAGATAATAAAAAGGAAGGATTAACTGACACGTCTTCCAAATCAGAAGAATGGAGAGAAAGCCACTCCTAATCAAGTTTGCCCCAACGGTCGACTTGCCGCAAGAGGAAAATAAGTCTCGACCGTTGGTCCGCAAAAATAAGGAAGAGGGGGCAAGGACACCAGTGCGACTATTTATGCCATGTCCTTTCCCCTACGAATCAAATAAAGTTGTACCGTGGAGATATGAAGAATCTTCACTAATAAAAGAGGATATCACGAATATAGTCGGCATTGGGGGCATGACTAGAAGTGGAAGAGTCTATTCCCCCAAGGACTCACAAGAAGACGTCCCAAAAAATAAAGGAAAAAAATAAGAATACCGAAGGAAAAGAAAATAAAGGATCCAAGAAGGAGACAGAGAAATTACTCCAGTTTATAAGACAAAGCGAGTATTCCATTATTGACCAGCTCAATCATACACCTACAAAGATAACCCTGTTATCTCTAATGATGAGCTCGGAACCACACAGAAACGCCCTGCTGAAGGTCCTGAGCGAAGCGCATGTACCTCACACCATATCCCAAGAAAAAGTTGAGAGGATCGTCGGTCACATTATGGCAAGCGATCACCTCACCTTCACAGAGGAAGAACTTCCCCTCGAGGGGTCAAACCATAACAAGCCCTTGCACATCTCAATCAAGTGCAAGGAGTACCTCATCGCCAAAGTTCTTGTGGATAACAGGTCATCCTTAAACGTGATGCCCAAGTGCACACTAGACAAGTTGACCATCCAAGGAACCCTTCTGCGCCCAAGCGGCACTATCGTTTGAGCCTTCGATGGGTCAAAGCGAGAAGTAGTGGGAGAAGTTAATTTGCCAATCCAAGTTGGACCCACTACCTTCAACGTCGATTTCCATGTAATGGATATTACTCCAGCATACAGTTGTCTCCTCGGCAGGCCTTGGATTTGTGACGCTAAGGCAGTACCTTCGATGCTCCATCAGAAAGTCAAGTTCATAGTGGATGACAAATTGGTCACAGTCCAAGCAGAAGATGATATCCTGATCAGTGGATCGTCCACCCAATCTTATGTGGATGCGTCTGAAGAGGCCCTTGAAACATCTTTTCAAGCGCTCGAAATTGCTAACATAGAGCGACTTCCCAAAAACACAAAGGTAGCCCGCATGATGTTGAAGCATGGTTACCATCCTGGCCAGGGATTGGGGGCAGATTCCCAAGGCATGAGGGAACCCCCGGAATTCAAAGATAATTCTTTCAAGCATGGCCTAGGATATGACCCTACTAAGGGCCAAGCAGAAAGAGGAAAAGGGAAGTCTCCCCTCCGCACACTCAAGCAAATTTTCCTAAGCGGAGGGGTGCAAGCGTCAAGAGCTACCCTAGTCATTAGGAGATCTTTTTCTTCATTTAAGGGATGTAAACCCCATGATTGTTAGAGATTATCCCTCGGGGCTAGCCCGACCCCTGGGCATTTTAGGGCACATATTCCCTTATTAATTAATAAAGAATACATTTCTTACTATCTGCTTCTCTTCTTGTTATTTCATGACTAGACCTCACAATAACCTTGTCTAAGTAAGCAAAAAGAAAAAGAACAGTAAAAAGTGCATCCAAATAACCAAAATTTGCCATTTCCATTACAATCAAACCAGTTGATTAGAAGCACCAAATAAGGCTTTACCTCACCATAAAGAAAGTCATGTTTCGCCAATGTTGTGAACAAAAAATAAATACACAAAAAAGAAAAAGCCCATAAAAGCCAAAGGCCAAAGAAAAGGGCAAAATACCCGGTAGGAAACCCACTAAGGGGGCTACGCAAAAGATAGGGTCAACCCGGTAGGATACTCGAACAAAAATAAAGGGTACCCTAGGCAAAAGTTAGGGTTACAAAATAAGGTCCGCTAGGATTCCCCAAAAATACAAAAAGAAGGAACCTAGACAAAAGTTAGGGCCAAAACACAATATCCTAGTTCGAAAACCCGAAGGGCGATCTAGGGAGATCAACTAGCCATAAAAAGCAATGGAAATAAAACTAAAGCGCAAGTACAAAAAGGGGAAACACTTGTTTAGACAAAAAGCTTAAACACCTAAGCCTAACCATAGCCAACCATTCTTACAAAACCTCCTTCTAAATAAAAATTAACCGTCTAAAACACATGCCATTGAATTTACCTCTTTACTTCTTCTCTCTTGACCCTCACAACAATATTCTAATAATTAATTTGGGAATATGGAGGCGTATAGTCAACAAGAGGATTGAAACCCCTAGAGTGGAGAAAAAGGGACACTATATGGCAAAGAGTACTCTACAAAAAGAAAGAAAAAGAAAAAGCAAATTATGCTTCGGTCATAAGAAGTCCGGCATGGTACAACCAAATACGAGAACGCAGATCAGAGGGCATTCGACGCTACAAGATACGTTAGTTAAATCCTTTTGAAAAACTAATTGAAATAGGAATTATAGGACATCAAACATAAAAACATTGCATGCATAAAATGTTTTTGAACCAGGTCCTATTTCCTTTAAAAAAAAAATCCCGTAAAATCGAGACGGTCGTCTCGTATTACCAGATCGCCGTCTCGATCTCCAGAAAATCGGGACTACCGTCTCGACCAACGAGACCGCCGTCTCAACTTGGCTAAAAACGAGACCGTCGTCCCACTTGGCGAGATGGCCATCTCGCTTAAGGCCAAAGTCAAGACCACCGTCTCGAGGTCCTAGACGGCCGTCTCGACTCGCGCAAAATCGAGACCGCCATCTCGACTTCCCAGACGGCGGTCCCGATTTCAGTTTTTCCCCTATAAATAGAGGAGGCGTCTTGAGGGGTCTCCACACCTCCTCTGCACCCCAACTCTCTATTCTCTCACTCTTGAGCGCTTTACCATGAAAATGCATCGTGGAAGCCAATCCAGGAAGAGAAGAGGTTCTGCTGACCCTAGCAGTTCCTCAGCACCTATCCTCCAGGACCCCACTCAGCTCTCTCCACTACACCAGGCCCGTCTTAAGCATATTAGGGGGTACACATGGCACCCCATGCTCAAATTAGACTTCGGCATTCTTGCTGAATTCGGGTGGGAGGACGACATCCGGGCCCACATTGACAACATTGGGTGGGGCTTCCTCCTACAGTCTCCACCTACCTACGTGTACCCCCAGGCGGTACTGGAGTTTCTTGCCTCCATCTCCTACGTCGAGACTCCCACCATGGTCCCAGGCCTGTCACCAACAAAAATGGTGACATACTTTATGGGTGGGATGTATCGGACCACCACCCTCGACGAATTCAATGTGAACATTGGGTTCGTCCAGCCTGGGGACGTGCTGACCCGGGACTATCAGGAGGCCATCGGCGCGTGCCCCACCAACCTCACTGTCGGCAAGATATGGGAGGAGCTCACCAGGGCGCCCACTTTGGCCACGCTGATGAAGGGCTCAACACTCCCCCCAGCCCTCCGCATCTACCACAAGCTGCTGGCGGGGACCATCCACGGGCGGAAAGAGAGCCAGGGAAAGGTAACCCTTCCGGACCTCTTCGTCCTTTACTGCATGAGCCAGAGGCGCCGGTGCAACCCTGGCTATTTCTTCCTGAAGGCCCTCAAGGACTTCGGGAGCCGGCCAGTGGGAGCCGTCCTCATGGCTCCCCTCATTACCCCCCTGGCAGAGAAATGGGGGTGCAGTGGCAGGGAGGAACTGGCCTCCAGCCTCCGACCCGAGTCCATCAACGGGTCGGTACTCGTCAGCATGGGGATGCTGCTGCGCCACGGGACCCAGCTGGTCCTCCACCCCTCCCTGGATATCACTTTGGATCTCCGGGATCTCGTGGCAATGCACGATCTCCCAACACCTCCCGAGTTCCAGCAACAACAACAGTACACAGATGACTTCGCTGACATGAACCACAACATGAACGATCTACGCCAGCAATTCGATCAGATGTCTGTGAGGCAAGAGCAGATGTCCCTAAGGCAGGAGGCCTTCAACATAAGATTGGAGACAATATACCAGTACCAAGAGGGGATGAGGCAGGACTGGGCGGTCTTCTAGCAGGAGTATCGCGATGAAGTCTGGGACCAGGCAGAGTTCCAGAGACATATGTACTGGTAGTTCCCCTCTTATGGATCGTCTCCAGACGAGAGGCCACCTTCTTAGGGATAGTGCTTATAGAATAAGTTGTTGTAATAAATTTTTTCCTTATAAATAAAACTTTTTATTTCATGAATTTTTTGCTATCCTTTTCAAAAGTCAGCGTAACAAAAGAAGCTTAAAGTAAAAAGACTCACGCTAAAAAAAAAAAAAGCCAAAATCCAAAATCACGAGAAAAAAGAGATAAAACCGCGAAAAAAGGCAGGATTAAAAAATCACCTTGACAAACAATTTTCGACAACTAAACAGAAGTCGAACAAGAAAACAAGACTACCCGACCAACCAGCAAGAGTCGGGTGATCATCATCAAAAGATATAAAACAAAGAATCCCCAGTAACCAACAAGGCTGGATGAAGACCAACAAATCCCCGACACAAATCGGACGACCAAAATCTCAGAAAAGACAAAGACGAGAGAACACATCTCAACATTGGCGCATGAGCTAGAGCATTAAGCCGCCACCACAACTAAAGGATCGGCTACTGCAAGAAGGAGCATCCGGAGGCATAACACCAGATGGGGGTGAATACTCATCAGGCCTTACAAAAGGGGGCTTACTGGACGGGGGTTCATACTCGTCAAACTCCAGATGGGGGTGTATACTCATCAGGCCTTACAAAAGGGGGCTTACTGGGCGAGGGTTCATACTCGTCAAACCAGATGGGGGTTCATACTCATCAGCCGAAAGGATCAGCTACCACCAGAAAGAGCATCCTAGAAGCACACTTTTTCCTAGAAGATCAACCGCCACAAAGACGGAACATCTGAAGGACAACCGGGCAAGATGGTAAACTCCTTTACCCTCCAGTCGATCTCCTTGGCACAACAGGCCAACAGTCGACTAGTCGGGTAAAGGGGGGGCAGCTGTAGACCCCAAATCTTGCCCGACCTCATAATAAAGACTAGAAGACCTCCTTTTTGAAGATGGATGAAGCCTAAGAAGCCATTAGGAGAGACTATTAGGCCCCATATTAGAATAGGATGGATTTTCTGCATGTAAATAAGGATTTTCGCCTTTTAAGATCGAGACCGTCGTCTCGTATTCGGGACCGCCGTCTCGCCTTGCGAAAGTGGCGAGACTGTTGTCTCGTTTGGCGAGACGGTCGTCTCGTTACTTATGAATGGCGAGACCGCCATCTCGTTTGGCGAGACGGCCGTCTCGCCATTTCTGCAAGGTGAGACGGTCGTCTCGAATAGCGAGACGACCGTCTCAACCTTGTCAGACGAGACGGCCGTCTCGACCTGACAGGCACGAATCCCTATAAATAGCCGCGCCATTCCCCTCATTCAACACAGTTCTTCCATTCTCTCTCTTGTCACTTCATAAAATTCTCTTCCTAGAACCTCTCCGAACCATTTCCGGAGTTTTCTAAGAGTCTCTAAGAGTTTTTATAGCGTTTTTGAGAGGTTTTCGGCGCTGTAGAGAGTGAAGGGCTGCCAAAAAGCACCCTAATTTTCAAAAGATTAATACAAAGCTTGCCTCAGAGGTTTCTACACACTCTCTCTCTCTCTCTCTCTCTCTCTCTTTACTGATTTATCTATAAATTGCGCAATAGATATTAGGGTCATGTAGTCGTAACTTTAAATTCTGCAAATAAGGGGTAAAAGCGTGTTTTCACCGGTTTACTTATTTAAAATAGCTGGCCTATCATAGGGAACCCGAAAGGGGCGTCATAAGGGAACTAACACTTCCCTTACACGTAACTAACTCCCTTACCCAACTTTGGTTCTAATGACCAAAGTTGGTTTTACGAAAACCAACGCCTTTTCACTCATTTTCCGATGTTTCCGATAAAAACATCAGTGGCGACTCCAGAAGAACCCTTCAAAATTAGTTTTTGGTTAGCCCGGTTATCAGACAATCCAAGAGCGCCTTTTCGAAAACCTCGCCCCTAGGTTCAGCCCAGTTATCGGACAACCTAAAGGCGTTGTAACCACACGAATAAAAATGCAAAAATTGAAAAGTCAGAACCATCGCGTCGCTCCGACTGCCTCGTTTGGACGGCGGCAACAATGGTCTACAGAGGCAATGCAAGAAGAAGGATCACGAGATAGAGCGCCTTAAGGATCAATGTGCTGATTCTAATGAACAGGTTATCCGAGCATCCAAAACTGCCAGAATCAGCTCGGATAACCAACTTCAAGAGATAACCACCAAATCAGCGCGCCTTGAGTCCGAATGTGTAAAACAGGCTCAGAAGATTAAGGAATTGCTGCAATACCTCAGAAGGACTCGGTGTGAAATACGCCAAGAACGGGAGGCTAACCAAAGGCTCTATAGAAGCCTCACTAAGCTACGCTGCAAAGAAAGAGATGGATTAGCTAAGTATGGTCAAGTACTACGAAAAAGAGACCGAGCCCTTGCGAAACTCGACGAGCTTCAAGCCTTGGTCGTCCATCAAGAGGCAAAGATCAAAGAGGCTCAAAAGTACAGCGAAGATATGAGCCAGGCGGTCCAAAATCAAACCGATCGTATCGTCCGGGAAGTCAAAAGTGAATTACATAGAGATCAAGACTCGCCTGTGGGTTTCTTTAGGCTTTTCCGTTTCTGTCAAAAATTGCTTCGTAGCGTGGAGTAGGGGAATGTACACTTTCTACGAATAAATAAAATTTCTTTATTCAATAGTTGTCTACTTGCATGCATTTCATTCATTTGCATATTTGGTTTCCCCTCATTCACTTTTTAATAAATAAGATAATAAAAGGGAAGGATTAACTGACACGTCTTTCGATCAGAAGGATGGAAAGGAAACCGCTTATAATCAAGCTCTCCCCAACAGTTTATTCACCACAAGAGGATAATAAGCCTCGACCATTGGTTCTCAAAGTCAATAAAGAAGAGGGGGCAAGGACGCCTGTGCGACTATTTGTGCCTCGTCCTTTCCCCTATGAATCAAATAAAGTTGTACCGTGGAGATATGGGGAATCTTCACCAATAAATGAGGATATCTACAACATAGCCGGCATTGGGGGCATGACCAGAAGCGGAAGGATATACTCCCCCAAGGAATTACAAGCAGATGCCCCCAAGAATAAAGGGAAAAATAAACAGACCAAAGAAAGAGAAAATAAAGAATCCAAGGAAGATATTGACAAATTACTCCAGTTCATAAGGCAAAGCGAGTATTCCATTATCGACCAGCTCAATCATACACCTGCAAAGATAACTCTGCTATCTCTAATGATGAGTTCGGAACTGCATAGAAATGCCCTGATGAAGGTTTTGAGCGAAGCGCATGTACCTCATAATATATCCCAAGAAAAAGTTGAGAGGATCGTCGGTCACATTACAGCTAGCGATCACCTCACCTTCACAGATGAAGAACTCCCCCTAGAGGGGTCGAGCCACAACAAGCCCTTGCACATTTCTACCAAGTGCAAGGTGTATCTCATCGCTAAAGTTCTTGTGGATAACGGGTCATCCTTGAATGTGATGCCCAAGTGCACACTCGACAAGTTGACCATTCAATGAACCCGCTTGCACCCAAGCAGCACTATCGTTCGAGCCTTCGACGGATCCAAACAAGAAGTAGTGGGAGAAATTAATCTGCCAATCCAAGTCGGACCCACTATCTTCAACATTGATTTTCACGTAATGGACATTACTCCAGCGTACAGTTGTCTCCTCGGCAGACCTTGGATTCATGACGCTAAGGCAGTACCTTCAATGCTCCATCAAAAAGTCAAGTTTATAGTAAATGACAAACTGGTCACGGTCCAAGCAGAAGACGATATCCTGATCAGTGGACCGTCTACCCAACCTTATGTGGATGCGGCTAAAGAGGCCCTTAAAACATCTTTTCAAGCGCTTTAAATTGCCAGCATAGAGAGACTTCCCAATAATACGAAGGTATCCCGCATGATGATGAAGCATGATTACCATCCTGGCCAAGGACTGGGGGCAGACTCCCAAGGGATGAGGGAACCCCCAGAATTCAAAGATAACCCTCTAAAGTATGGCCTAGGATATGATCCTACGAAGGGCCGAGCAGAAAGAAGAAAAGGGAAGTCTCCCCTCCGCACACTCAAGCAGATGTTCCGAAGCGGAGGGATGCAAGCGTCACGAGCTACCCTAGTCATTAGGAGTTCTTTTTCTTTTCTTAAGGGATGTAAACCCAATGATTGTTAGAGATTATCCCCCGGGGCTAGCCCGACCCCGGGCATCTTTTGGGCACATATTCCCTTACTAATTAACAAAGAATACATTTCTTACTATTTGCTTCTTTTCTAGCTACTTCATGTCTAGACCTCATAATAACCATGTTTAAACAAACAAAAAAAGAAGAAGAACAAAAATGTGTCCAAATAATCAAAACATACCATTGCTATAGTTATCAAGCTGATTGATTAGAAGCACAAAATAAGGTTTTATCTCACCATAAATAAAGTCATGTTTTGCCAATATTGTGTAAAAACAAAAATAAGAGAAAAAGCCCATAGAAGCCAAAGGCCAAAAAGAAAAAGGGCAAAGTACCCGGTAGGAAACCCACTAAGGGGGCTACACAAAAGTTAGGGTCAACCCGCTAGGAAACCCAAACAAAAATAAAGGGTAGCCTTGGCAAAAGTTAGGGTTACAAAATAAACGTTGAACTTACATGGACATGAAGCTTGTTGATTTTGATGATGATTCAAGGGAAATGGACTTAGAGAGTTGAAGACTTGTATTCTTGTGTAATAACTCTGTTTTGATTATTTTGAGTCTGTAATATTAGAGTCTAAGATAGCCAACACATTGTCTACTCTTTAGAAGCTTCAAAAACTCATTTTTATAAAAAAGCCACGAGTTTAATCGATTAAAAGACCAAATAGTCGATTATTACAGAGAGAAAAACCATTTTCTGTATCAGCTCTCTATAATAATCGATTAACACTCCTGTTAATCAATTAACAGGGCAAATAATCGATTAAAGCAGTGCGTTGTGGGTTCCTATTGATTTTGGATCTGTAATAATCAATTAACACTTGAGATAATCGATTATTTCAGTCAAATATGCATTTTGAAATTCAAATTAAACCTATTTTCGAAAACCCTAGTCCCAATACACCAAGTTTCGAAAATCCCCAATTCCCAAACCCTAATTCATCTACTTAAGGTTCTTTAAGGCTCTTAGAAAATTGAACAACCTTTTTCAAACAAAAGTTGAGAGCTGTTTGTTGGAGGAAAAAGGGGCTTTTGGAACCTGGTGTGGGCTAGAAGCGATAAGAATCACTAAGTGGAGTTCTTGGTGGATTGTGTGCTGTGCCGTCTCTAGGGAAAGTTGTTCTTCATCTCTTGTGTGACTCAAGAGAGGTGTAAGACTCTATCCTTATCCGAACCAATATAAATCTTTTGTGTAAGACTCTATCCTTATCCTATTTACGTTTACACAATATTTTAATCAGTAAAATTTGGGGAAAATTTTTAAAACCTAATTTTTGATAAGAAACCAATTCACCCCCCCTCTTGGTTTTTGTCCGTTCACGCAAACATTCCGCTGTGCGATTCTAACAAGTGGTATCAGAGCTTGCTTTGATAGTCATTCAAATTTTTCGAAAATGGTCGGACAAAGTCAAACGTTTGCCGAGAGTGCTTCTATCAATAGACCCCCACTTTTAGCGTGTCAAAATTATCCTTTCTGGAAAGTTAGAATGCAAATCTTTTTAGAGTCTGTTGATAGAGGTGTTTGGGACGCTATTTTAAACGGTCCCTATATTCCTAAAGTTTCTGAAAACGGAGTAGACGTTCCTAAACCATTTTCTAGATGGACAGCGGAGGAAAATAGAAAAGCTCAATTTGATGTTAGGGCTAGAAATATTATTTCATCTGCTTTAATCCTTGATGAGTTTTACAGGATCTCCGTTTGTAAAAGTGCTCAAGAGATGTGGGAAATACTAAGAGTGACCCACGAAGGTACCGACAATGTTAAGAGAGCACGAAAAAAATTCTCTAATCCAAGAATATGAGATGTTCCGAATGCAACAAGGCAAAACGATATTTGACGTTCAAAAGCGTTTCACACACATTGTGAACCATCTCACTAGGTTAGGTAAAATTTTTTATGTTGATCAATTAAATGTTAAAATCTTGAAATCTTTGGATAGGAAATGCCAACCTAAAGTGACGGCCATCTCGGAGTCACAAAACCTTGTCACAATGTCTATGGCGGCGCTCTTTGGAAAGTTGATAGAGCATGAGCTTGAGCTAGGAAGGCTAAATGATGAGGAAGGACAACATCAAAAGAGGAACTTAGCCTTCGAAAATGAAATTTCCAAAGGTAAGAGTAAAAAGGAAGAAGAAGACTCGGAGAATGAAGAAGAAGAAGAATTGAGTCTTATGATAAAGAAGTTTACAAAATTCATGAAAGCCAAAGGAAGGCATCCATTTAAAGGTAAAGGAAAGGTAAGAGAAAATACTTCCATAAAAATCAAATGCTATGGTTGTGGTGAAACAGGACATGTGAAGACCGAATGTCCAAACAAGAAAAATGAAGATAACAAAGGCAAAAAGTTCTTCTAGAAGAAAACCTACATCGCTTGGGACAATAGTGATTCGAGTTCGGAGTCAAGTGACTCAAAAATTGAAGCCAATATTTGCTTAATGGCAAATGACAATATATCTTCCAATTTTGAGGTAAGTGATTCCGACTCATCTTCAAGTGATGATGAAAATAATTTAGATGAATTGAAAAACGCATATAATGAATTGTTTAATGCCTTTAAGGACTTGAAAAATGAATACAAAGCTGTAAAAAAGAGTTTAAGTAGATCCGAAAAGGAGGTAGAGTCCTTAAAAACGAAAATTGCATGTTTAGAGGAAAAGGAAACCTTAGAAACGAAAATTGTATCCATAGATGAGAATGATGATAAGAATATAACATGTGTATCTTGTAAAGAGTATGAATATGACATTGATATACTTAATCATTTGCTTGATAAAGCTGAGAAGGAATTAAGTAATAATAATAAGGATAAAGTTGTTATAGCTCAAAATAGAGTAAACCATCAAGTTCCTTTGAAAAAGTCTTAAATGAAAAATAGAAGGATATGGGTTGAAAAAGGAACTAGAGCATATATTGTTAGAAATGCATCATATTCAAAAGCTACATCTAAAGCATGTTTTTATTGTATGAAACATTGTCATACTTCAAATAGATGTAAAATCAAACATTTTGGTGTTCCTAAAGGAAAATATATTTGGGTTCCTTTAGTTAAATGAATTGTTTGCCTCTAACCCCAAGGACCCAAAAGTTATGGGGACTTAAGTTTACTATGTTCTTGTTTTGTAGGAAACTTCCAAATCAAAGAAGTCTATGTGGTATCTTGATAGTGGATGCTCTAAACATATGACCGAAGACAAAACGAAATTTGTAAGTTTCAAAGCTAAAGAACAAGGATATGTAACTTATGGGGACAACAACAAAGGAAAGATTCTTGGAATTGGAAATATAGGTGGTGCAAACACTTTGGAGATTAAGGATGTGCTTCTTGTTGATGGGCCAAAGCATAATCTCCTAAGCATAAGTCAACCTTGTGACAAAGGATTCAAGGTAATCTTTGAAAGTAAGTTTTATTACACACATTTGATAGATTCTGAAAAATGTAGCATTGAAAGGCATTAGGCATAATAATATATATTTGATTGATTTGGATTGTATACATGATACTAGTATAACATGCTTAGTTGCTAAGGAAGAGAACCCATGATTATGGCATAAGAGAGCGGCTCAAATGAATATGCATCATTTAAACAAATTAATTTCAAAAGACTTAGTTATTGGTTTGCCTAAGTTAAAGTTTGAAAAAGATAGATTATGTGATGCATGTCAAAGAGGGAAACAAGTAAAATTGTCATTTAAATCAAAGAATGTTATTTCCACATCAAAACCTTTAGAACTATTACATTTAGATTTATTTGGTCCTTCTAGGATAAAAAGTTTTGGTGGAAATTATTATGCTCTTGTGATTGTTGATGACTTTTCTAGATATACTTGGACATTTTTCTTAACTCTGAAAAGTGAAGCTTTTAAGGTCTTTAGGAAGTTTGCAAAGCAAATTCGAAATGAGAAAGACTTAAGAATTAAAGTTTTAAGAAGTGACCATGGTGGTGAGTTTCAAAATGAAAGGTTTGAAAGTTATTGTGAGGAAAATGGAATATTACATAATTTTTCTGCTCCTAGGACTCCCCAACAAAATGGTGTAGTTGAAAGGAAAAATAGGTCACTAGAGGAACTTGCTAGAACAATGTTAAATGAATCAAATGTTCCTAAATATTTTTGGGCTGATGCTGTAAGTACTGCATGTTATGTTTTGAATAGAATGCTCATTAGGCCAATTATAAAATCAACTCCCTATGAATTGTTAAATGGTAGAAAGCCTAATGTTGCTCATTTGAAAATATTTGGATGTAAGTGTTTTGTATTAAATAATGGAAATGACAACTTAGGAAAATTTGACTCAAAAGCTGATGAGGGTATTTTCTTAGGTTATTCATTAACTAGCAAAGCTTATAGAGTGTTTAATAGAAGAACCTTAAATGTTGAAGAATCTATACATGTTACTTTTGATGAAATTATAGACCTTGGGGGAAATCCTCTTGAGTCAAATAAAGAACTTGCAGGTGATGATGAGTACATAAGAGAGGCTCTTGATGAATTGTATTTGGAAGAAAATGAGCCTTCTCAAACACCTGTATTAGCAAAAGAATGGCAATCTCCAAGAGGACTTTCAATGGACAATATTATTGGTGATATCTCAAAAGGGGTAAGAACTAGAAATATGACTAATTTCTGCATGTCTGTAGCTTTTGTGTCACAGATAGAACCCAAAAATGTTGAGGAAGCGCTTAAAGATGACCAATGGTGCATAACAATGCAAGAAGAACTTAATCAATTTGAAAGGAATCAAGTCTGGGAATTAATTCCAAGAAAAGAATCACATCAAGTAATTGGAACAAAATGGGTATTTAGAAACAAACTTGATGAAGATGGAAATATAACAAAGAATAAATCTAGACTTGTTGCCAAAGGTTACTATCATGAGGCAGGTATTGATTATGATGAAACTTATGCTCCTATTGCCAGGTTAGAGGTTATATCAAATGGATGTTAAAAGTACATTTTTGAATGGGTTTATTAAAGAAGAAGTATATGTGGAGCAACCCCCTGGATTTGAAGATTTTAGTTATCCTAATCATATTTTTAAATTGAAAAAAACATTATATGGTTTAAAACAAGCTCCTAGGTCTTGGTATGAAAGGCTAAGTAGTTTTCTAACTTCAAATGATTTTTCTAGAGGAAAAATTGATTCTACTTTGTTTATAAAGAAAGTAAAAGAACATATCTTATTGGTTCAAGTATATATTGATGATATCATTTTTGGATCAACTGATAATTCTTTGTGTGTAGAATTTGCTAAGATAATGCAGGGAGAATTTGAAATGTCTATGATGGGATAATTAACGTTCTTACTTGGACTTCAAATCAAGCAACTTAAAGATGACATTTTTGTCTCTCAAACCAAATACTGTAAGAGATTCTCAAGAAGTTTGGAATGGACACTTCAAAGGAAGCTAACACACCCATGGGAACTTCATGCTATTTAGACAAGGATGAATCAAGTTTGGAAATTAATCAATCCATGTATAGAGGTATCATAGGTTCACTATTATACTTAACTGCAAGTAGACCTGATATTATGCATTCTATCTATGTGTGTGCTAGATTTCAGGCATGTCCAAAAGAATCTCACCTAACTGCAGTTAAACGTATTTTAAAATATTTAAAAGGAACTACTGGTTTTGGTTTATGGTATCCATCTGAAGCTTGTACTAGTTTAATAGGTTATTCTGATGCTAATTATGGTGGATGCAAAATAGATAGAAAAAGTACTAGTGGGACATGTCATTTGTTAGGATCATCATTAGTATCTTGGCATTGTAAGAAACAAGCATGTGTTGCTTTGTCCACTACTGAAGCTGAATATATTGCTGCTGGTAATTGCTGTGCTCAAATTTTATGGATGAAGAAACAACTAGAAGATTATAGTATATTTCTAAATGATATTCCTTTGATGTGTGATAATACAAGTGCAATCAATCTTACTAAGAATCCAGTAATGCACTCAAGGACTAAACATATAGAAATTAGACATCATTTCTTGAGAGATCATATAAGTAAAGGAAACTATAAAATTGAGTATGTTGATACAAAACATCAATTAGAAGATATTTTTACTAAGCCTCTTCCCAAGGATAGATTCTATGATCTTAGAAGAGACTTAGGAATATTAGAAATAGCTTAAACTCTGCTTAATTAATCAGTTTTTGTTTGTTTGTAATGACGTTTCTTTATGAAATAAATTTTGTATTGTTGCTTTGTTTAAGGGGGAGTTATTTCCAAGTTATGCATATTTTGAGGGGGAGCTCTTAATTTTTTGATCATAATCAAAATAGGGGGAGAAATATTTAAAGCCTCTTATGATTGAATTTCAATATTATCTGGTATGTTTAATGTTCTTGTTAGTGTGACAGATAAAACAGGTTATTACAGGCTTTAAAAGAAAATTTTGATCATCATAAAAAAGGGGGAGATTGTTGAAACATACAAGACATAATCGTTGAACTTACATGGACATGAAGCTTGTTGATTTTGATGATGATTCAAGAGCAATGGACTTAGAGAGTTGAAGACTTGTATTCTTGTGTAATAACTCTGTTTTGATGATTTTGAGTCTGTAATATTAGAGTATAAGATAGCCAGCACATAGTCTACTCTTTAGAGGCTTCAAAAACTCATTTTTATCAAAAACCCATGGGTTTAATCGATTAAAAGACCAAATAATCGATTACTACAGAGAGAAAAACCATTTTCTGTATCAGATCTCTGTAATAATCGATTAACACTCCTGTTAATCGATTAACAGGGCAAATAATTTATTAAAGCAGTGGGTTGTTGGTTCCTGTTAATTTTGGCTCTGTAATAATCGATTAACACTTGAGATAATCGATTATTTCAGTCAGATATGCATTTTGAACTTCAAATTAAACCTATTTTCGAAAACCCTAGTCCCAATACACCAAGTTTCGAAAATCCCCAATTCCCAAACCCTAATTCATCTACTTAAGATTCTCTAAGGCTCTCAAAAAATTGAACAACCTTTTTCAAACAAAAGTTGAGAGCTATGATTGCCAGAGAACTGTTTGTTGGAGGAAAAAGGGACTTTTGGAACCTAGTGTGGGCTAGAAGCGATAAGAATCACTAAGTGGAGTTCTTGGTGGATTGTGTGATGTTCCGTCTCTAGGGAAAACTGTTCTTCATCTCTTGTGTGACTCAAGAGAGGTGTTTTCGTTACCCTATCTTTTCATTTGTAATCTGCTTGTATAACTTTGATTATAGTGACAACATTAATCCTCAGTTTGAGGGATTAACAACTGGACGTAGGGTCTTTTGATCCGAACCAGTATTAATCTTCTGTGTAAGACTTTATCCTTATCCTATTTACGTTTACACAGTTTTTTAATCGGTAAAATTTGGGGAAAATTTTTAAAACCTAATTTTTGTTAAGAAACCAATTCACCTCCCCTCTTGGTTTTTTTCCGTTCATGCAAACATTCCGATGCGCGATTCTAACAATGATTCCCAAAACAAGAAAAAAGGAACCTAGACAAAAGATAGGACCAAAACACAATATCCTAGTCCGAAAACTCGAAGGGTGGTCTGGGGAAATCAATTGGCCATAAAAGCAATGGAAATAGACTAAGGCGCAAGTCCTTAAAGAAAAATGTTTGTTTAAACAACAACTTAAACACTCAAGCCAACCCTAGCCAGCCATTCTTACAAAATATCTTCTAAATAAAAATCAACCACCTAAAACACAAGCCGTTGAATCTATCCCCTTTACTTCTCTTCTCTTGACCCTCACTACATTATTCTAACAATTAGTTTGGGAATATGGAGGCCTATGATCAACAAGAGGATTGAAATCCCTAAAGCGAGGAAAAAGTGCACCAAAGTGGCAAAGTGTGCTCTCCAAATCAAAAATCATTCTTTGGTCACGATAACTTCGGAACGGCACAAATCAGTACAGCAGAGAAGCAAACATTGGAGGGCCCCTGTCTCTTTAAGACACACCAGTTAATCCTTCTGAAAAAACTAATGAAATAGCATTATAGGGCATCAAACATGAAAACATTGTATGCATAAAATGTTTTTGAACAAGGTCCTATTTCTAAAAAAAAAAAAACTCTAAAAAGCAAGACCGTCTCGACCTAGGTTGAATCGAGACCGCCTTCCCGAATTTCGAGACTGCCGTCTCGCCATTTGATAGAAATGAGACCGCCTTCTCGCTTGGCGAGAAGGCCGTCTTGCCATAGGCCAAAGGCGAGACTGCCGTCCCGAAATCCCAGACGGCGGTCTCGACCAGGAAGGGAGCATGGGGGTGGTTTGGAGTATCCATTCTTGCTTTCTCTGCACTTTTTTCTACATTCTTGAGTACTTTTACCAAAGATGCATATAGGAGAGTCATCCAGGAAGAGAGGACGGGGTTCCAGCCCAAGCACATCTGCGGCCCTGGTTCCTCCAGACCCGACCCAACTGACACCCCAGCACCAGGCCAGGCTCGAGCACATCCGGGGCTATGCTTGGCACCCCATGTTGAGGCTGGATTTCCACATCCTCGTTGAATTCGAATGGGAGGATGACGTGCGAGGGTACATCAAGAGTATTGGGTGGGACTTCCTCCTCCAGCCTCCCCCCACCCGCATGTATACACAAGTCGTAATGAAGTTTCTCGCCTCCATTACGATGATTGAGCTCCCCACAATGATCCCGGGCATCCCTCCAGTCAAAATGGTCTCGTACTACATGAACGGGTCCTACTGGACGACGACGTTGGATGAGTTCAACGTCTCCATCGGTTTCGTCCAACCCGAGGATGTCCTGACCCCAGAATATCAAGGGGCAATTTGTGAGCGGCCATCTACCCTCATAGCCGGTGAGATGTGGGAAGATCTCATCGGGGCGCGAGTTCTGCCGACCCTATTGAAGGGGTCCGCACTTATCCCCACTCTCAGCATTTGCCACAAGCTGCTGGCGGGAACCATCCACGGACGGAAGCAAAGTCAGGGAAAGGTCACCCACCCTGACCTCTTCGCCCTGGACTGCATGCTCCATGGGTGCCGGTGCAATCCCGGCTACTTTTTCGTGAAGGCCCTCAAGGATTTCGGGAGTCGTCCTGTAGGAGCCATCCTCATGGGTCCTCTCATCACCTCGTTGGCCGAGAAGTGGGGATGTCGTGGCATAGAGAACATCTCCTCCACTCTCCGACCCAAGTACATCAGCAGGCACATGCTTGTCAGCATGGGGATGCTCATCCGGCGAGGGACCCAAATGGCTCTTCACCCTACGCTCGCCATGACCCTAGATCTCTAAGATTTGGTGGTGATGCAGGACATCCCAACGCCCCCGGAATTCCAGCAGCAACAACAACAACAGTAGTGGCAACAACAACAGCAGTATGGGGATGACTTCGCTGGCATTAACCGTAATATATACTACATCCGCCAGCAGTTGGACCAAATGTCCCTAAGATAAGATGTCTTCAAGACAGGGATGGAGACCTTCGGCCAAATGCAGGAGGGGATGAGACAAGACCTGGCACTGATCCGGCAAGACCAGCTCAGCTCAATCCGGAGCCAGGAGGAATTTCAAAGGCATATGTATCAGCAGTTTCCCCCTCCCGAATTGTCTCCCGACTCGAGTCCACCGCCTTCTTAAGGACATTATAAAATAATCGTTGTACAAAATTTTATCATAATATGAATAAATTTTTTTTAGTAAATCTGTTTGCCTTTACTCTCTTTCGAAAAAGTCAGCGTAACGAAAGAGACTAAAAAATAAAAAAAACTTACGCTTAGTCTCAAAAAAGCCAAAATCCAAAGTCACGAGAAAAAAGATAAACCGCAGAAAAAGGTAGGATTAAATCTGAAACGTTAGCCAAGGCAAACTGGTAAGACAACCACATTGACCAAAAATCCCCAGCAATCAACAAGCTCGATGACTATCAGAAAAGTCGTAAATCACAAGATCCCCGACACACTGGAGGACTCTACCAGGAGAAAATACTCATCACTCGGCGCATGATCGGAATCAGTAAGCCGCCACCACAGCCAAAGGGTCAGCTACCGTATCAAAGGAGCATCCTAAGGCACCTAACCTGATGAGGGTTCGTACTCATCAACCAAGGGGTCAGCTACCGCATCAAAGGAGCATCCTAAGGTTTCTCACTCGGCGCATGGGCTAGAACAGTAAGCCGCCACCACACCTAAGGATCAACCTTGTTACAAAAGGGTATCCAAAAGATACAACTCACCACCACCTAAGGAGTCAGCTACCGCATCAAAGGAGCATCCCAAAGGAAAATCTTCATCAGCCGAAGGGTCAGCTACCGCATTAAAGGAGCATCCTGAAGCCTCGCAAAATATTGTCTAATGGGTCAGGCTCTGCAGCAAGGAAGCATCCTGAAGACAATACCAGACTACATTCATCATCCCGAGGGTCAACAACCACATCAAAGGAGCATCCAAAGGACAGCCAGACAAGAGGGTTAACTCCTTTACCCGCCAATCGACCTTATGGCATGAAAGCCATAGTCAATTGGTCGAGTAAAGGGGGGGGCAACTGTAGACCCCAAATCTTGTCCGGTCTCAAAATAAAGAGCGAAAGACCTCCAATTCGAAGATGGGAAAGTCCTAAAAGGTCCCTAGGATAGACTAATAGGCCCCATATTAGAGTAGGAAGGTTTTTTGTATAGAAAAAAATAAGGGTTTCCACCTGATAGGTCGAGACCACCATCTCGCCATCAGTAAAGCGATCAACATTGTAGAGCGATCTGAGTGTTCTTAGAGAGCTTTTTTTAATGTTGCGAGAAAGAGCGATCGACGTTGTAGAGCGAAGGACTACCAAAAAGCATCCTATTTTAAGATAATTAATCAAGAAAGCTTGCTCCGGAAGTTTCTTCACTTTCTCCCTCTCTTTTACCACCTTTTATTTATATTTATCTGTATATTAGCTACTAGGGTCATGTAGTCACTATTTTCTTAATTCCGCAAATAAAGGGTAAAAGTGTCATTTTAAAGTTTATTTATGAAATAACTGGTCTATCATGGGGAACCCGAAAGGGGCGTTGTGGTGCTAATACCTTCCCCACACGTAACTAACTCCCTTACCTGACTCTGGTTATAATGGCCAAAGTTGGTTCTTTAAACCAATGTCTTCTTTTTTTCCTTTTTCGATGTTTTCGGTAAAAACATCGGTGGAAACTCCATAAGAACTCTTTTCGAAAACCTTGCTCTTAGGTCCAACCCAATTATCGGACGACCTAAAAGCTCCCTTTCAAAAACCTCGCTCTTAGCTCCAGCTCGATTATCGGACAACCTAAAGGCGTTGTAACATCACATTTTAAATGTGAAATGGAAGTCGGAATACCATCGCGTCGCTCCGACCGCCTCTTTTGACGGCGGCGACAAACCATTCTTTTATAATAAACCACTTTTATCTCAGACAGTCTGCATTTTAGCTAGCCTGGTTTCATGTTCTTTGTAAGCTAAGTAGCTACGCAGTCCGATAGAAGAGATAAATGGTCATAAAAATAAAATAATCATAATAAGAGAAAATGGGACCCTGTTCATGGTGTTAAGCATCAAACTCATGAGCATCCATATAGGTAGTTTCCTTTCTTTTGAAAAAATAAAAATCCAAACACTGTAATGCATCACGTAGAAAATAAAACATGATAATGTTTAGGATACATGCATGCTCGCATCAACATCATACTCATAGCATGCATCTTTGTTTCTAGAAAAATGGAGGGGTCCAATAGGCATTTATAGAAAGTGGACATTCCCCAATACTGTGTGGAGAAGATAGAACGGATGTGCGCATTGATGCCACCCGAGGTCTGTTAGAAAAGTAGTTTTAGATCAAGAGGGGGGGGGGGTGAATTGATCTTTGAAAGATTTTCGCAATTAACAGATTATCTATTTGTAAAAATAAGATTTCAGATCTGTTCTGGAATCACAAAGCAATCAATCAAATATAAACGCAGCGACAGAATTAAAGGAGAGAAAGGTTAAGAAAGATATCACCAGTGCTTTATACTGGTTCACCCAATACCAGGGCTACGTCCAGTCTCCAGCCAAATTCTAGTTGGGTTCCACTAGATCAAATGTTTTACAGATTACAATCTTACACTTAATCTACCACAAGAACCAAATTCCAGTTCCTGCACTCAACCTCTCACCAAGAACCAAATTCCAGTTCTTGATAACCTCTACAACCAAATTCCAACTGCAGAGAAACCAGTGCCCAAATTCCAGGCACCAAACAATACAAAAAGAATGTAAAGAAATGAAAAAGAAGAAACTAGAATGCTCAAACCATTTTATGCAATTCTGCTGTAAGTGTTTCTTCTTCAGGAGAAATCAAGTTGCCTCAAGAAAGATTTTCAAAGAACTTCTCAAAAACTGACGCGAATCTTTCTTGAAAAGATGCTAAAGTTTGCTTGCTTGATTGCTTAAGATTGATGTTCAAATGTTGTGTCTAAAATGTTCAAGACAAACTATTTTTATAGAAGATTTTCAAAACTGCTGGTTTAATCAATCTGTTAAAAGATTCTTTTAATCTGTTAAAAGTGTAGTTTAAATCTGTTAAAACTTCTTTTAATCCATTAATACGTTCTTGATTCTTTAACAGATTTGTTTTAACTGATATGACAACGTTTGTATCAATTAAAACTCTTTACAAAAAATCTTCTAATTTGATTTAATTGATTGTTTCATGTTTCAATCGATTAATATACTGCAAAACTTTATTGTAAAACTTTCCAAGTTATTTTAATTGATAAAACTAAGTTTTAATTGATTAAAACGCTTTGTAGAAATTTTCTAAGTTGTTTTAATCGATTGAAACGAGATTTAATCGATTAAAAGAGTTCTGATCGGTCATAACTAAATTTTGATCGATCATAACTGATTCTGATCGGTCATAATTGCATTCTGATCGATCATCCTGAATGTTAAGTGAATTTAATCGATTAAAACCAAGTTGTATCGATTAAAATACTGCAAAAACACTTCTCTTAACATTTTAAGTGATTTTAATCGGTTATTTCAAAACTGTATCAGTTAAAATCTTGTTTAAGAAAGCTTTTGTCAAAATACTTTGTTTTTAACTTGTTTAAACGATTTTAGAGGCATTTTGCAAAATCTTTTAAGTGAAGAAACCTCATGCAGCAGAAAGGATAAAAATGATTATACCTAAGCATAGCAGCGGACACACTAATCTCTCTACTCTTTTATCTAAGTGACTGTTGACCGCTACAAAGTTGACTTTGACTTTATCTTTGACTTCATCAAATCAAAACGATCTTTGTCAGAGAATTTCAATAAGATCTTCATCACTTACAGTCTCCCCCTCTTTGATGAAGACAAACACCACTTTGAAAAATAACTCTGCAAAAGAAGTCACTTGATAAAACAAATTAGTGAGTAATAAAGAAATGAATTATTTTCCTATTTCTCCCCCTAAATTGTTGCTTCCTAAATAAAGAATTATCTCTGATCAAAAGTAAAGCAACTAAAGCAACTATTCTCCCCCTTTTGACTTCATAAAAAAAAATAGGGGACAGAAGAGAAACAATGCAAATGTATGTAATATGTTTTAGATTTTGAAGATTAAAAAAAATGAATACGATATCTTACTCATGTAAAGATCAATCAAAGTTGATTCAAACTTATCTTCATTAACACGTTTGTAATGAATACAATTAACACGTGTAAAGATAAGGAAATCACGCTTTAGTAGCATGTTACAAGAACAATCATTAACTAAAGCCTTTAATTTTTCTTTCAAGAATCAAAATCGATAAAAACAGGAAAAAATCGATTAAAAAGTTCTTGTTAATGATTTTAATCGACTGAAATAAAGTTTTAATCGATTAATCTAGTGAAGGATTTTGAAAGTATGAAACATAAGTGCATTTAATCGATTAATTTGACATTTAATCGATTAAAACAGTAAAGAAAAATGTTGTATAAATTCTTTTAATCGATTTAAAAGATTTTTTATTGATTAAAACAACCAGCTTTTGAAATCTAAGTAATGTTTGATGCAAATTTATGCCTAATCTAGTATAAATTTTGTAAAACTGATCATCTAGAAGGATGTTTAACAATAATATCAACTACATCGATTAAATTTTAACCAATAGATCCAACAAAATCAAAATAAAATCTTATTTAGCTAATTTAACTGATGTAAGCTAGTTTATAAAGATTTTTAATCGATTGATATGCAGTTTAATCGATTATTTTGTTGTGAAAAGTGTTTCCTTTAATCAATTTAATCGATTAAATCCATTTTGTATCGACTAAAACTCTCGGGGATCTATGTTGAATTCTATCTATGCTAGTTTGTTTCGAATTTAAAACCTACATTATATTAATCAAAGCTAAAGAGATTGTGCCTGGTATATAACCAAGTAAATATTACAGCACTCGTAAATTTAAAATTAGCATCAAAAGAAATAAGCAATAAAAGAAAGATGAGAAGGGACCCTTTTTATCCATAAATCTAATCATCCCAGTTCCCTTGATTCTCGCTGCATGTCTTCCAACTTGGTGTAAATGTCGGCAATCTGGTGTCCAAGATTGGTGAACTGATTATTAGTCTCGTTGAAAATGTTGATAGGTCATCTCGCATGTGCTTTCTCCGGTTTTCCCGCAAGGTGGTCATTTGAGAAAGCATTGTCCTTTCAAATTGAGACAGAAGAGTCCCACGGTCAGGCTGCTCCATGTAGGGGATGATCTCCATATTTTCATATGAAGCTTGACCACTGGTAGATTCTGGACCCTCTGCAGCAGCTAGAGAGGAAGGAATTTGACCTTGCTCATCTTCTTCATCATTGTCTTCCTCACCCTCAGACATACCAACATCAATTTTGGAGATCCAATCATCATCAACTTTTATATATCCCATTTTTCTTAGGGTGGAGTCGTCAATTTCATTTGATGCCTTGGGGGTTTCTATGCTCTCCCCAGAAAGATCAACTTCAAAAAATCTAAAGAAATTATTGATTAACACAGCATATGGTAATTTGAAATCTGCCAGCCTTTTAGCTTTCAACATGTGATCTTTGATCACATACACCCAGTTTACCCGAACATTGTTAAAAATACAATACATGAGGGCAAGATCTCCCTCATTAAGAATAACATGATTACTCCCCCTTGGAGTAAGCATCCATGCCACAATAAAAGCAAGTAATCTATGTTCCAGTGCAAGTTTTCCAGCATTTAGAATTCTTACCGAGTCATTTGGATCTTTAAGGCAAGACCGGAAAAACTGAATCTTGTTGAACTCAGGAATCTCAGAAATATTCCCCCTTGAGACTTTGACACCTCTATCCTTAAGGCCAGCAACTTGCTCCCAAACAACAGGAGTAATTTCCATGTTCACTCCCTTCACTTGAGATCTGATAGTAGAACCATTCACTGTTAAATTTGAGTAGAAGACCCGAACCAAATCAGGTTGAATATTCCCTGTGAACTCCATGAAGGTTTTCAGCTTTTGACTTTTTAATTTTCTTCTCAGACTAGTAAAACCTTCTTCATCCAGCCACCTAAATTTGATAAATTTTGGAATAACAATTTGTTTCTGACTAAACTCAGAGATGAAGGTGTTCATCTTTCCTATATCTCCATCAAACCAGGCTTCCAGATGGCCACTGGGATTAGCAGCAGAGGAAGATTCCCCTTTTTGCTTCTTTCTTGACTTAGATTTTCTCAGCATCTTGTTGTATTTTCAGAGAAGAGTTTCTGAGACGTGTATACAAGGAAAGAAGGGAGAAGCACTTTGAACCAGGAAGATAAGAATGAGAACAATGAGCTACAAGAGAACAAACTAAAGATTCATGGATGTCAATTTTCGTGAATTGCAGTTTACTTTAGACAGAACCTGCAAAATCAGCTTTAATTGCATATGTCCCCTTGACTTAGAACACGGGCACAGATTCTTGTACAGTGGGTGCATCAGCTAAACTGTTCTTGGAAGATGTTTGACTTGGTCAAACAATATTTAAAAGCATTATGCAGATTTTGATTACCATAAAAACTTGAGATTTTGATTTTGATTTGCTTACTAATTTTCAATTGGATGTTATAAAACTCATTTTCAGAACCAAATTAGTCGATTAACCAACTAATTAACCTATTAATTTGATCTTTAATACTAGGTTTGAAAATCCTACAGTGAAATAATCGATTAATTCATAAAGGAATCGATTAGTCTTGTACATGATGAAATTAATAAACTGATAATAGAATTTAAATCGATTAAAACGAAAAAGAATCGATTAATTTTGACATCTTAGTGTTTTTAGTTGATATAAATTCTTTTTAATCGATTAAAATAGCTAGACTCAAATCCTGAGAACATTTTAATCGATTAATTCGTATTTCAATCGATTAAAATGGTACAGACAGATTTTCTGATATCCTTTGTAAGTTATTTTAATCGATTAATACTGTTTTATATCAATTAAAGCAATGAGTTTATGAAAACAAAACCTGATTTGCTGCTTTGAACATCAAGGGACTCCCAGATTTTGTTCCTGCAAAACAAATTTAACATGTTTCTGGTACCCTTTATAATTACTGGGTCCAATTAGGTTATTTGAAATGACTTTAACTTTGGAATCCATTTCATCCTACCTTTAGGAATATCATACTTTTTAATTCTACAGTATTTTACTGAATGACCTCTTTTCATGCAGTAAAAACATTTAATCATAGAGTATGATTTCCTATTTACATTTGTTTTTCTGACTTTCATCCTAGATGTTGCCGCCGTCTTGAAAGAGAAGGTCGGTCGGAGCGACGCGATGGTTTTTTTCGACCCTTTTGTTTTTCGCGTTTTTTATGTGTGGTTACAACGCCTTTAGGTTGTCTGATAACCGGGCTAACCCAAGGACTTATTTATTTTGGGTTCTATGGAGTCGCCACCGATGTTTTTACTGGAAACATCGGAAAAGGTTTAAAAGGCGTTGGTTTTCAAAAACCAACTTTGGTCATTAGAACCAGAGTTGGGTAAGGGAGTTAGTTACGTGGTAAAGGAAGTATTAGTTCCTTTACTACGCCCCTTTCGGGTTCCCTATGATAGGCCAGCTTTTTATGTTAATAAATAAACCAGAAAATACTCTTTTGCCCTTTTTATTGTGCGGAATTTAAAATGATGACTACATGGCCCTAATCTATTGCATAATTTAAATTAAAGCAGTAAAAAGTAGAGAGGGTGAATTTGAACCTCCGGAGCAAGCTTTCTTTGTTATTTCTCTTTAAAAAGAGGGTGCTTTTTGGCAGCCCTTCACTCTACAAGACGTCTGAAACTCTTCTAGACGCCGAAAAATGCTCTCAAAGGCACTCAGAAACTCCGGAAATGCGTCGGAGGGATTCTAGAGAGAAGTTTTTGGAGAGAAGGGAGAGCTAGAAGCTTGTGTTGAGTTGAAATGAGGGGGGGAGGACCCCTATTTATAGGTTTTCGCGACTGTCAGTGGCGAGACTGCCGTTCTCGTCTGACAGGGTCGAGACCGCCGTCTCGCCCAATGAGACTGTCGTCTCGTCCTGCACGGATGGCGAGACCGCCATCTCGCCAAACGAGACCGCCATCTCGCCATTCGCACGTGGCGAGACCGCCGTCTGGGGAAGCGAGACCGCCGTCTCGCCATTTGCAGGTGGCGAGACCGCCGTCTCATCAAGCGAGACCGCGGTCTTGCCACTTGCCTGAGGCGAGACGGCGGTCTCGATTTCGAGACGGAGGTCTCATCCCAAAGAGGCGAGAAAACTTATTTTCGTACGAAAAATCCTTCCTATCCTAGTATGGGGGCCTAATAGTCTCTCAGTGGCTTTTTAGGCTTCATCCATCAGCGAAAAGGAGGTCTTCTGGTCTTTATTTGGAGGCCGGGCAAGATTTGGGGTCTACAGCTGCCCCCCCTTTACCTGACTAGCACTACTACAGAAAACACTTTCTACGACAGCATACAACGTCGGCTATCACGAACACCGACGTTGTACAAGACGCGGTGGCAAACTTGTAATTATGAGGCAAAATTTAACGTCGGTTACATAATAACCGACGTAGTAACTGCAATTCAACGTCGGTTATATTATAACCGACGTTGATTTTGGAAATTCAACGTCGGTTATATTATAACCGACGTTAAATGTTTAAATTTAACGTCGGTTATGTATAACCGACGTTGAATTCCCAAAATCAACGTCGGTTATATGATTTACCCGACGTCGAAAGCGTTATCCACGTCGGGTTTTTAATAACCGACGTTGAATGTCCTTTATACCTCTCGCCTTTCGCGCTCCCCTTCGTCTGCCTCTTCTTCGTCCCACATACTCCCTCCTTCTGCTTCTTCTTCTCTGTGCCTCAGTCCTCACTGCTGCCCCCTCGCCGCCCCCTCGCCGCCCCTTCGCCGCCCAGTTCGCCGGCCCCTCGCTCTGCCTCCTCGCCGCTGCTACCTCATTCGCTGTGGTCTGCTGCCCACTCGCCGCCCACTCGCCGCGCTCTGCCCCCTCGCCGCTGCTACCTCCTTCGCCGCCCACTCGCCGCGCTCTCATCAGGTTAGATTAAGTTGCATGGATGATTTACAACATGCATTTAACATAAATATGAATTATTTAGAGCATTTCCTGCGTATGAACATTAGAAAGATGATGGATGATTTTGTATATATGGTTTGATTTGATCTAGGTTCGTTTAGGTTTCGAAGTGGTATATGGAACATTAGGTTTCGTTTAGGTTTAGGTTTAGGTTTAGGTTTAGCTTTAGCTTTTGAAGTGGTATATGGAACATTAGAGCATGTATGGAACATTAGAGCATTGTTAGGCAATGTACACGTTTTTTTGTATTGTTTTGTTAAACCTTTTCTAATAAACCTTGAATATCTAGGCAAGCCTTCTTATGTAGTTAGATGGATCGAACTTGGGTCAATGCAAGTCGTATGTCGGAAGAGTATGAGAATGGAGTTGACTCCTTTTTGAAATTTGCCGAACAAAATGCTCCCAAAATGAATGGAAAAATCTACCGCCCATGCGTTAATTGTGTAAATGGCAGAGTACAAGAGATGGACACAACGCGGAGCATCTTATTTGCGATGGGATGATGAAGAATTACATAATATGGACATGGCACGGTGAAGTGGTTCATATTCCAACAAGTATCACAAACTATTGAGGATGATGTAACCTGCGAAGATCGAATAGAGGACATGCTTTGTGATGTGGGTCAAGAGAGGTTTCTTGAAGCACATGCATCTATATATGATACATTGAGGACCGATTCAGAGACACCTTTGTATCCCGAATGTACAACTTTCACACGGTTGTCATCTGTGTTAAGATTGGTCAATCTAAAAGCCAAATTTGGTTGGAGTGATACAAGTTTTAATGAATTACTCCAACTTTTGAAGGAGATGCTCCCAGACAATAACACGTTGCCGGACCGTATGTATGAAGCGAAGAAGATACTATGTCCGATGGGTTTAGAATATAGGAAGATACATGCTTGCCCTAATGATTGTGTGTTATATAGGAAAGAATTCTCATCTTTAGACCAATGTCCAACATGTGGTGTATCACGTTACAAAGCGAAGGATGGTGATGATTGTAGTCAGGAGAGTGGTAAAAACCGTCCTCCTGCAAAAGTTTTATGGTATCTTCCAATTATTCCAAGATTTAGGCGGTTGTACGCTCACGAAGATGCTGAAAATTTAATTTGGCATTCAAAGAGAAAAACATGTGATGGGCAAATGCGGCATCCATCTGACTCTCCCCAATGGAAGAATTTTGACCGTCTATTTCCAAGTTTTGGTAGTGATGCAAGAAACCTTAGACTTGGATTAGCAACAGATGGGATGAATCCTTTTGGAAATTTAAGTAGTAACCATAGTTCATGGCCCGTTTTATTGATGATTTACAATCTTGCACCATGGTTATGCATGAAGCGCAAATATGTCATGTTGTGTATGATGATTTCAGGTCCAAGACAGCCAGGAAATGACATAGATGTGTATTTGAGTCCTTGGATAGAAGACTTAACACTATTATGAGAGGAAGGAGTAGATGCATTTGATGGGTATCAGCAGCAGAAGTTCAAGTTGCATGCAATGTTATTTTGCACCATTAATGACTTCCCTGCCTATGGAAACTTGAGTGGGTATAGTGTGAAGGGGCATTATGCTTGTCCTATTTGTGAAGAAGAGACCAGTTATATACAATTGAAACATGGAAAGAAGACAGTTTATAACGAGCACAGAAAATTTCTCCCGCATGACCATCCATACCGTAGACCGAAGAAAGCTTTTAATGGCATACAGGAGGATGAAATTGCCGGAGAACCACCGACCGGTTTAGAAGTTTACGATCAAGTGAAGAACATAAGCATTACATTTGGAAAGACCCAAAAAAGGTCTTCTGACAAGAACATGTGGAAGAAGAGATCAATTTTCTTTGATCTTCCATATTGGAGCCATTTAGAAGTACGACATTGTATTGATGTTATGCATGTGGAGAAGAATGTATGTGATAGTCTCATTGGCACATTGTTACACATTCAAGGAAAGTCAAAGGATGGGATCAAAGCACGTCAAGACCTTTGTGAGATGGGAATACGTCCTGAATTACATCCAAGGCCTGAAGGCAATAGAACATATCTACCACCAGCATGTCACACCTTGTCAAAGAAGGAGAAACGTAGTTTATGTCATTGTCTTGCAAGTATTAAAGTGCCACAAGGATACTCTTCAAATATAAAGAGTCTTGTATCCATGAAAGATCTGAAGTTAATTGGATTAAAGTCCCATGATTGTCACGTTTTGATGCAACAGTTGTTACCCGTGGCTATACGTAACATATTGCCTAAGAATGATAGACATGCCATTATGCGACTATGTTTTTTCTTCAATTCTATTTGTGCCAAGGTTATCGATGAAAAATCACTAGATGAGTTGGAAAATGAGGCTACGGTTGTGCTATGTCAATTGGAGATGTATTTTCCTCCATCATTCTTTGATATAATGATTCACTTAATCGTTCATGTTGTGAGGGAGATACGAATTTGTGGGCCGGTTTATTTGAGGTGGATGTACCCAATTGAGCGATACATGAAGATCTTCAAAGGGTATTCTAAAAATCCATATAGACCTGAAGCTTCAATTGTTGAGCGGTATATTGCGAAGAAGCCATAGAATTTTGTTCGGATTACTTGGCAAGAGTCGTACTCGTGGGTGTACCTAGAAATCGTCATGATGATAGGCTAAATGGTAAGGGAACTCGTGGTATTAGAATTCAAACAAAAGATCATGTAGAGTTGACCACCGCCCACTTGTATATTTTGAACAATACAGAAGAGGTTATTCCTTACATAGATGCGCATAAAGCAATGTTAAAGGACCTAAACCCCAAAATGGGTGAAAGGTGGTTGATGAAAGAGCATAACAACAACTTTATCAATTGGTTTCAAAGCAAAATATTTTCAAGTGACAATGCCTCCGATACACCGAAATGGCTAGCACATGGGCCTAGACATAATGTTATAACTTGGCAAGGGTATGACATTAACAAATACTCATTCTATACGAAGGCACAAGATGACAAAAGTACGGTCCAGAATAGTGGAGTATCTATTGAGGCAACATCTATGCACTTTTCTAGTGCAAAGGACAAAAACCCCATCATGGCATCAATTAGTTACTTTGGAGTGATTGAGGAGATTTGGGAGGTCGACTATACTAAATTCAAAGTGCCTTTATTTAAATGTAAATGGGTTGATAGCAATACTGGTGTCCAAAGAGACCAAATGGGATTTACTTTGATTGATATAAACAAGATTGGTCATAAGGAAGAACCCTTCATAATGGCATACCAGGCAAAACAAGTGTTTTATGTCACCGATCCATCAAATGATAGGTGGTCAGTTGTCCTCAAAGGAAAAATGATTGATGTCACAAATGAGAATGGAGAAGAATTAGATGATTTTATTAACATTCAAAATTCACCACGGTTGCCTATTGCTATATCCCAATTGGAAGAGGACTTTGTTCATGCTACTCGCAATGACCATGATGAAGGCATATGGGAAAATATTAATACAATCTAAGTTATGTTTCTATTTATTTATTTTTTTAACATGTAATTGAGGAGACTTTGCATGTATATTGATATAATTCTATGTTTTTTTCATTACAGGTAAATGACATCTCCTCCACCATCTCCACCATCTCCTCGAGCATCCGGAAAGACATTTTCCAAGTAAGAGGAGTCGACAATCTACACGGTTGAAAGGCTTGACCGTTAGACACATATCCGGCCGAAGTTATCTCGTTTCTGTTGATCCTAGGACTGGCAAGGTGTCAGGTCCCTTCAGTACCCAATTTAGAAGCTACTTGGGTACACTAGCTAGAGAGAAGGTATTTATTCTATTTCAAAGTTAATTTCATTTCAAATATATTGTTGATACTTATGTTGTTTATGTTGTGTAGATATCTATTCTCCATCCTACTTGGGATCATGTGGAGGAAACTGTGAAGAACTTGTTATGGCAAGATCTTCTTGTAAGTATGTGTATTTAGTTGTTTATATTGTTTATACATTATTATCAATTGATTAACTAAAACTTGTTTGCTATCGTAGGAACACTTTGATTTAGTTAATTCCGAGGATGTGAGGAGGAAGATAATGACGACCATATAAAAAATGTGGAGACAGTTCAAGTCCACATTGACCACTAAATGGGTGTATGCCGAGGACAAAGTTAGCAAGGGATTAACCCCTTGCCAAAGATATGGCATAGATGAGGACACTTGGAAGAAGTTTGTACATAGTAGGACTGGTTCAGAGTGGGAGGTAATAGCTTATGGCTTAATTGACTTGAATATTTCATAATGAGTTGTGTATCTAATATTGTGTTCAATTATGTTGCAGGAAAGAAGACAAAAAGCAAAAGACATTCGGAGGAAGAATGTCGCCCCCACCTTCGTCTCGTGGGGGTACGACTTATTGACTCGAAGATGATGGAGGAGAAGAGTAGACTTCGACAGTCGGAGTTAGCCTCTTCCGGTTTAAGCGAAGAGCATATTCCTCCACCATCTCCTCCAAAACGTCACCGAAGTGGAAGAGGGCGCGTACAAAGCCTTCCGGTGACATGACGTCGCCTGAAGCCCGAGAAATTGCTGCTCGGATTGTAAGTAAAAGAAGTTAATTTACTTTGAATTAGTTATATGTAACATGTTCATTAATAAAATTAACTTTTATAATGTAGGATGCCTTGGAGGAGCATTATACACAGGGAACTTTCATCCCTTCTAGTCGTCGGGATATCTTGACCACTCGCTATTGGACGACCGTAACATCCAGGTCGTGTTCGAGCCGTTGGCCAAGGTGTGGGTGTCCGACATTATTTTGGACCACCATCACGGGATATCCGTACCTCCACATCCCCGAGCCAAGAAGATATTGCTGCCTTGGAGATGGCTCTCACGGAGAAATTGACACCAGCCATCGGGGCAAAATTGGAGGAAGAGTTGACTCCTGCCATCGCCGCACGACTTGAGGAGACGATCACTGCACGTGTGCGGGAGCGAGTTGCTGCGTATGTCCTCCATGGGTACTTCATTTCCTGATGCTCATCCTCCATCAGGTGCATTTTCAACCACAAATTGGATTGGTACTTGACTTGTGTTTCTAAAATCTTAGTCCTTATTGAAATTTACTCGTATTTGTAGGTCCAAGAGTTAGCACAAAGGGCAATTGTGCTGAAGCCACTATCGAGGTCACACTCGAGGTGGCATCTATTCATCCCGAATCCACAAAGGATGATCGATATGGCTTGTGGGTTGAGGTAGATGAAGGTCTAAGGCTAGTGGCCCATGGATCAGTTCATGAAGGGGCTTCAACCATCCACAATGTGCCTTTGGATCCTAACTTGGTCAAAGTAATGGTTGAAAAGGTGGTTGACGCTGCGGCTAGTGTCCCTATCCCCACCGAAGAGGTGCGGACAGTGGGCCAAGCCCTTCGGACCTTCATTAGTTGGCCCCGACATTTAGTTAGGTCAATCATGGCAAAGGTATGTATATGTATGGTTATAATACATCTAACACATAAATAAATTGATTTATTGTTTATGATTATATTTTATAAAATATGTAGGATGTTCGGCAGCCAAAAGACTTGGGTAAAGCTATTGCCACTCCTTCCGCATCTAAGGAGAAGACACCAGTTGTGGAGACTTCTCCAAATCCCATTTTTGATCTCTTGTCTCTTTCCCCACAATTATATATGCAGTCATTCCAAGTTCCATGGGATTGTACATTATTTGGGATGGCTTCTAGCAATATCCCCCTCTACATTTCCCACACTGATGCCCTGGAGATTGGGATGGGCAATCAATGTCTAAATATAGCTGTTTTACAATTTTGGACATTGTAAGTTCATATCTTTCATGACTCTTTTCATTTTAGTAAATATATAAGCTATAAGTTCACTTAAATTGGCATATTTTAGGATGATGCACGAAATGATAGTGGAGCAGGGCATTGGTCACGTGTATGGATTCTTCGAGCCTCAATCCATACAAAAGTCTGGGAATAAGCGTGATCAAATTGTCAGTTACATCCAGAATTGGATGACTGTCTCTAAAAGAGATATTTACCTTGGAGCATACCATCATTCGTAAGTTATCCCAGCCTCTTCTGGTTTTACACAAGTTTTTTTAATAGATTCTAATCATGTGTATATACAGAAACCACTGGCAGCTATTAGTTATTTGTCCAAAGCAGAATCTTGTGTGTTGGTTCTGCTCATTGGGAAGAAAACCGGACATGGAGCTAAAAAATATTGTAAACGAGTAAGTATTTATTATATTATGTCTAAACATCTTGATTATTCTATTTCTAATCCCCTTATTTTCAATATATAGTGCTTTAAAGGTTTGTAGTACATTAGATGGAAAACACACAAGTAAAAGCACGACTCCAAATTGGAATTTTATGAAAGTAAGTAGCCTTTATATATATTATACTATCTATTAATTTACGTTCAAATTTAATAGTTATTTTTAATATATTTACTCATTTTTAGTGTAACAAACAAAATGGAGGCTACGAGTGCGGCTACTATGTAATGTATTGGATGTGGGTCATCATTTTTGGTTGCATTCGGGATAGTTGGGACGAGGTAAGTTGACATTTGCTATTATATTCAATTCCTTTATTTTTATTGCTTAGGGTTTACCATTCTATTATTGTGAACTTCTTACGGGCATTTAAAGATATAGAACCTTTGCCTATGGATACAATAGACATGGTTAGAAACAAATGGGCAGTAAAGGTTTGTGCAAGTAGTTAGGAATAATAGGATTGATTGATAATTTTTGTGTATTATGTACATAATGTGGCTGGACTGAGATTGTAAGTGTATTGTGTAAATATATAGTGATTATGTGAATCTGGCTGAGATTGTGTATTGTGTATATATTATGTATTGTGTAAATCGGTCTGGATCTGAGATTTATATAGCAGGTCGTGTATGGTAGCACAAAAACAGACCAAAATTTAAAAAAAAATGGATATTCTACGTCGGTTATTGCATTAACCGACGTTGAAACGTCTTTCGCTTGAGCGAAACATCGGTCGCTTGAGCGAAACGAGCACCGAGCGCCCCCTTTGTTTGAAGGCTTCGTCGCTCAAGCGAGTACACCGGTCGCTTGAGCGATAAAGGACTTTCAACGTCGGTTATCCAATAAGCGACGTAGAATTTACTCATTTCTACGTCGCATTTGCATTAACCGACGTTGTGACGTCGGTCGCTTGAGCGAAAACTCGGTCGCTTGAGCGAAACAGCAACCGAGGGTCCCTTTGGTTTGAAGGCTTCGTCGCTCAAGCGAGTACACGGGTCGCTTGAGCGACTTCAACGTCGGTTAGTTCAATAACCGACGTAGATGTCTACCACTTTCAATGTCGGGTATGATGAACCGACGTAGAATCCTTTGACATTCAACGACGCCTGATTCAACGATGTCATTGGAACCGACGTTGAAAGCCTTCTACAGCCGACGTTGAATGCTCGTTCTGCAGTAGTGTAGTCAACTGTTGGTCTGTTGTGCCAGACAGATTGACAGGAAGGTAAAGGAGTTGACCCTCTTGCCCGGTTGCCCTTCAGATGTTCCGTCTTGCGGCGGATGATCTTCTAGGGAAAACTTCGGTGTTCGTGCACTTCCAGGATACTACTTCTGACGTAGCTGATCCCTTTGGTGGACACGTGGTAAAACCTCAGGATACTCCTTCTGACGGTAGCCGATCCTTCGGTTGATGGGTATAAACCCCCCATCAGGCTGTAGTTGCAGTCCGTTGTGTGGGACTGGATGGGTATGAACCCCCCATCAGGCTGGTACGGTCCGTTGTGTGGGACCGGATGGGTATGATCCCCCCATCAGGGTGGTACAGTCCGTTGTGTGGGACTGGATGGGTATGATCCCCCCATCAGGGTGGTACAGTCCGTTGTGTGGGACTGGATGGGTATGATCCCCCCATCAGGGTGGTAGCGCGACTTACTGATCCGGCTCGAGCGCAGATCAGGTGCAACGCGTGCGCAGGTTGATAGGTATAAACCCCCTATCAGGCTGGTACAGTCCACTGCGTAGGACTGGTGGTAGTGGCGGCTTACTGTTCAAGTGGCCCATGCGCCTATCAGACACTCCTTGGGGAGTGATTTCCGTTGTCGGTAGATGCTCTTGGACCTCCTTGAATGGTCATCCGGGTTGTACCGGGGATTTTGTGTTTCATCCAGCTTTGTTGGTTGCTGGGGATTTTTGTTTTTGACTTTTGGTGGCGACTATCCGACTCTTGCTGGCTGGTCGGATTGAGTCTTATTTTTTGTTCAATTTTGATTTGGTAGTCGAAATTTTATTGGTTGAGATCCTGCCTTTTTTTCTCGCGGTTTTATCTCTTTTTTCTCGCGATTTAGGATTTTGGCTTTTTCCTTGAGCGTATGTCTTTTTACTTGTGGCTTTTTGTTACGCTGACTTTTGGAAAGGATGGCAAAAGGTCGGCAAAGTCGTACCGGGATACCCTTTTTTGTTCTTTATGAAATGCAAGCATGAGGTTGACCTTCCTATATGAATGCCTTTTATTTGTCTACTGTATTTTTGTTTGTTTTACTTTTGACAAAGTCATTTTTGTGCGATCATTCGTGTATGGATGTTGTTGATGCAATTTTATTTGAGGACATCTAGAAAGTAACCGGTACTTTCCTTTCTTTTGTTCTCTCGTGACTATTCTTTTTTTTTGTACTCTTGTTTTAACCCTGTCTTTTGCCTAGACCACCCTTTACGGGTTTTCGATCTAGCAGGTTTTGATTCTTCGTTTGAGATATTTTGATGGGTTTTTTCCCTTTTACGAAAGCCTTATCTTTTGCCTAGACCGCCCTTTGCGGGTTTTCGATCTAGCAGGCTACCCTGTACTTTTTACTTGGGACGGCGCTGGTTGGTGATGTTCGTCTTTTGTTTTTATGCTTTCTCGAATTGCTTGTTTTATGCATGCTCATATTTCGTTAATACAGAGGAATTTACACAAGTAGGTAAAGAGAGGAAAAGACAATTTTATTGATATAAACAGATGGTTTATTTTTACATGGGGGGTTTACAAAGGAATTTGTAAGCATGTCTGGTCAAGGTTGGCTAAACTGTATGAGGGTGCCACAATCATGTCTATGGTCTCTGTTTCCCCGTTTTTCCTGGTCTCTTCGGTTGAGATGCTCGAATCCGGAGTGAAGACTATGCGAAGTCTGCTTGCTATTGTGGAGGTATTACCTTAGTCGCCTTTGCGGTTTTCGGCTAAGGTAATCATTGCTCTGTTTTTCTCTTTTTCTTCTTTTTTTTTTTTTTTTTTTTTTTTTTTTTTTGAAACCTCTAGTTTTTGCCTAGGACGTGTCCTACCGAGGAATGTAGACCCTATCTTTTGCCCAAGACGCTCTTTGCGAGTTTTCATCCTGACGGGTCATGAGCAATGTCTTTAGGCGTAGTATTTCTTAACTGCATCTGAATTGACGGGGTATCGGAGCTCTTCTCCGTCCATGTTGGTGAGGATAAGGGCTCCTCCTGAGAAGGCTCGTTTGACCACAAAGGGCCCTTCGTAGTTTGCTGTCCATTTCCCGATTTTGTCTTTCTGTGTTAGAAGTAGCTTCTTTATCACTAGATCCCCTTCTTGGAAAGTGCCAGGGTTGACCTTCTTGTCGTAGGCTTTCTTGATCTTCCTTTGATAAACTTGCCCCCGACATATGGCGTCCAACCGTTTTTCTTTGATTAGGTTCAACTGATCATACCGGTTTTGGACCCATTCAGCTTCTGTCAATTTTTCTTCCATGATAACTCGTAGGGAGGGTATTTCGACCTCTACTGGTAGTACGACCTCCATTCCGTATACGAGGGAGAACGGGGTAGCCCCCGTGGAGGTTCGTACCGATGTTCGGTAGTCGTGTAAGGCGAAGGGGAGCATTTTATGCCAATCTTTGTAGGTGACCACCATTTTCTGGATAATTTTCTTGGTATTTTTGTTGGCTGCCTCTACTGCACCGTTCATCTTTGGTCGGTACGGAGAGGAATTGTGGTGTTGTATTTTGAAGTCCTGGCATAATTCCTCCATCATTTTATTGTTGAGATTGGTCCCATTATCGGTAATAAGCCTATGAGGGATGTCGTACTGACATATAATATTTTTCTTGATGAAGGTTGTCACCACTTTCCAAGTTACATGTGCATATGATGCCGCTTCAACCCACTTGGTGAAGTAGTCAATTGCTACCAATATGAAGCGATGGCCGTTAGACGCTTTGGGTTCAATGGGTCCGATGACATCCATGCCCCACATAGAGAATGGCCATGGTGTAGCCAGGTTACTGAGAGGTGCGGGCGACACGTGAATGTTATCGGCGTATACTTGGCACTTGTGACATTTCTTGGCATATTGGTGACAATCAGCTTCCATCGTGGACCAATAGTACCCTGCCCTGAGGATTTTCTTTGCCATGACATGCCCGGATGCGTGGGTTCCAAAAGTCCCCTTGTGGATTTCTTTTATCAAGGTTTGGGCTTCCTCTTGGTCCACACACCTTAGGAGGGTGGAATCGGGGCTCTTTTTGTAGAGGGTTCCTTCAATCAACGTGAACCCTACGGCCCTTTTGCGAATGGTTTGCTTATCATTGTCACTGATTCCTTCGGGATATTCGCCCTTCCTGAGGTACTGCTTGATGTCATAGTACTAGGGGCTTTGATCGCGCTCGCCATCTATTGCCATGCAGAAAGCTTGCTTGTCATGCAGCTTAACTTGAATAATTGGCATCTCATGTTCTTCATCTAGGGCGAACATGGATGATAGGGTGGCGAGGGCGTCGGCAATTTGATTGTCCTCCCTAGGGATGTACTGGAAGGTGACACTTTCCATTCTTGAAACTAAGTCTTGGATGTGTTCCAGATATGGGATTAGTTTGGCGTTTCGGGTTTCCCATTCACCTTTAAGTTGGTAGATGACGAGGGATGAATCACCGAATATTTTGAGCTTAGTAACTCCATGATCTAGAGCCGCTTGGATCCCTAGTGCACATGCTTCGTATTCGGCCATGTTGTTGGTGCAATCGAAATTAAGCCTGGCCGTTATAGGAATGTGTTTCTTTTCGGGGGATATCAAAATAGCTCCTACCCCGTGTCCAAGCATGTTTGAAGCCCCATCGAAGAACATGGTCCACATCTCTTCTTTGGTCTCTTCGTGTTCGATGTGCATGATATGCTCATCGGGAAAGTCATCCTGTAAGGATTGGTATTCGGCTGTGGATCCATGGGCTAGATAATTCGCTAGGGGACTTCCTTTAATAGCTTTCTGGGTGACATGAATGATGTCAAATTCTGAGAGGAGGACCTGCCACCTAGCTCTTCTTCCTGTCAAAATGGGCTTCTCGAAGAGGTATTTGATTGGATCCATTTTGGAGACCAACCATGTTGTGTGTCGAGCCATATACTGTCTGAGACGTTGAGTGACCCATACCAATGCGCAACAAGTTTTTTTGAATGGTGTATAACGGGTTTCATAATCTGAGAACTTCTTGCTGAGGTAGTAAATGGCTTGTTCCTTTTTTTCGGTTTCATCATGTTGGCCGAGCACGCACCCCATGGACTCTTCAAGAATTGACAAATATAGGATCAGAGGTCTCCCTTCAACGAGTGGTACCAGCACTGGCGGATTGGTTAAACAAGTTTTGATTTTGTCGAACGCTTGTTGGCATTCTTCATTCCACACCGTTGGTTGGTTTTTGCGCAACAGTTTAAAGATGGGGATACATTTATCCGTTAACTGCGCGATGAAACGGGCAACATAATTAATTCGGCCTAGGAAACCTCTGACCTCTTTTTCTGTACTTGGTGGAGGAATTTCCAAGATTGCCTTGGTTTTGTCGGGGTCCACCTCGATTCCTCTTTCACTAACAATGAACCCTAGGAGTTTTCCTGACCGTACTCCGAAAGTACATTTTGCCGGGTTTAGCTTAAGTTGATACTTTCGAAGTCGATCAAAAAGTTTTCGGAGATATTGAATGTGGTCCATTTCATTTCTGGACTTGGCGATCATGCCGTCCACATATACTTCTATTTCCTTATGGATCATGTCATGGAACAGTGTGACCATAGCCCTTTGATAAGTAGCCCCTGCATTCTTCAATCCAAACGGCATTACCCGATAGCAGAAAGTGCCCCATGGTGTGATGAAGGAGGTTTTCTCTCTATCCTCAACAGCCAGTTTGATTTGGTTGTACCCAGCATACCCGTCCATGAAGGAATACAACGTGTTGGTAGCGGTATGGTCTACCAGTGTGTCTATGTGTGGTAGGGGAAAGTCGTCCTTTGGACTCGCTCGATTGAGGTCCCTATAATCCACGCAGACCCTAACCTTCCCGGTCTTTTTGATGACGGGTACTATATTGGCCAGCCACTCTGGGTATTTGGACACTATAAGGAAGTTGGCATCTAATTGCCTTTGCACCTCCTCTTTTATCATTAAGGACCAGTCCGGTTTGATCCTCTTGAGTTTTTGTTTCACAGGCCGAAACCCCTCTTTTAGTGGCAATTTGTGTTCCACTATGCTCGTGTCGAGCCCAGGCATGTCATGATATGACCAAGCAAATACATCCATATATTCTTTCAGAAGCTGTATCAATCCCTCTTTCATGCTACTTTCCATTTGGGTGCTGATGTTCACCTTTTTCTCCTCATCCTCTTTTCCCAAATTAACAGTTTCTATTTCTTCCTGATGTGGTTGTATGATGCGTGTTTCCTTTTCCAGCATTCTTTGCATATCCGGAGAAATGGTCTCCTGCTCACTGTCGGATCCGACCCATTCACTTTCCGTTTCTGGGGTCCACGGAGATTCATCAATCACAGACATGATGCGTTTTAGGTTCTGTTTTAGTCATAGATTTTATTATTCAATTTATTTTTGAAAGAATAATAAACAGAAGAGGGAAAAGAATGAATATGATGAAATGCCTTGTGTATTAATGAAAATGAGATGTATGTACAAGCCCTTTTAATCAAAATTCCTGCGGCCACGGGCGGGGACCGCAGGAGATACAAAGGAAAGCTTAAAAATAGACACCCTAAGGGTTGATCCTCTTAGTCCTCCCTTTTTGCTACTCTGGCTTCGATAGAGGTTTGGCGTCGACATCGGAAGCAGAGGCGTCGAAAGTTATCCACCCGGCGTCGATTAATTCTTGAACCCGATACTTAAGAGTCAAGCAATTTTCTATAGAATGCCCGGGTGAACCCGAATGGTAAGCACATTTCTCGTTTGGCTTATACCATTCGGGGTAAGGAGGCTCCAACTGTTTCTTGGGAGGGACGCAGGTCAGGAGCTTAGCTTCCAGCAGCTGAGGTAGCAGCAGTCCGTAGGAAGTGGAGATTGGAGTGAACTTCCTTTCTTTCTTGTGGGGCTGCCTGGGCGTTTGTGTGGTAGAAGAAGGAGTGGCAAAATTGATTGCATGCACATATTCGTCTTTCTTCTTGCCAGCAGGCTTCCTGAATGAGACGCCAGCTTGGGAAGGCTGTGTTATCTTCCCGTTCCTCAGCCCCTGCTCTACTCTTTCCCCCACAGTGACTATGTCCGAAAAAAGATTGGAGATATTGGCTATCGCCTTATCGTAGTACGCTCTGGTTAGTGAGTCGATGAACATAGCCACTGTCTCCTTGTCCGTCAAAGGAGGCTCTATCTGGGCTGCCATTTCCCTCCACCTTTGGGCGTACGCTTTGAAGGGCTCGTCGTTCCTCTTGCTCAGAGTCATGAGGTCTGACCTATCAGGAGTTAGATCAATGTTGTATCGGTAACGACGGAGAAAAGCGTCAGCCAGCTGTTTCCAGTTCTGGACCTGCCCTCTCTCTAACTGCATGTACCAGTTGAGAGTTGTGTCCGCCATACTCTCCTGGAAGCAGTGGATCAGGAGTTTTTCGTTTTCAGCATGGGCGGCCATCTTACGACAATACATCGTAAGATGGTTCTTTGGGCAGGTCATCCCGACATACTTGGGGAAGTCTGGGATCTTAAATTTGGGAGGGAAGTGGATGTTCTTTACGAGGCACATGTCCGCCACCTCTTTGACGTCAAAGTTGTGCCCTTCGACCGCCTTGAGTCTCTCCTCCAGGGTAGAGAATTGTTGTTTGGACACCTCTAGAGTAAGGATGCGTACGGTCTTAGCATCCTTCTCGTCATAGAAGTATTCTTCTTCGTCCTCCTCATGGGGAGGGATGTGTTCAGCTTGCTCTTTGTCCTTGCTCTGTCCCTGGCGCACAACCTCCATCAGTTGGGCCATCTGCTCACGGAGGGTATTGACTTCCGCAGTGAGCTTTCGGTTTTACTCTTCTAGACTTTCCATTGCTTTTGCTTTTTGTGCTCGAGTGCGGACGTGGAGAGGACCAGCCACTTTCTAGAATGCCCGGAAGAATTTTATTAATGCATGTTGAGTGCTTAAACTAACATGGATATGTTTATGCATGAGAGATTCTTGTTCGAATGATGCTGCATGCGCTATCACTTTTTTATTTTCTCTCTTGGTTTTTATTCACTCATGGTATGATGTAATATGAATGTTTTGACTTTGTCAGAAGTTTATTTATTTTTTGGTATTTTGGTATTTTGATGTTTATTTGTTTATTTTATAGCCTTTTATCTCTTCTGTCGGAACTGCGTGGCTACTTAGCTTGCAAAGAACCTGAAACCAGGCTAGCTAAAAGGTAGACTGTCCGAGATAAAATATGGCTTTATGTGAAAGAATATTTTAGCGTCCCTTATCTCTTCTGTCGGAACTGCGTGGCTACTTAGCTTACAAAGAACCTGAAACCAGGCTAGCTAAAAGGCAGACTGTCCGAGATAAGGGTGTTTATTTGTGAAAAATATATTTTGGTTTTTGTTGTTTTGTTTTTTGTTTATGCCATGCAACAGACAAATGCAACAAACATATGCACACACAATTCGATCATCCCCAAACAGGCAAGATTTCGTTTTTACGAGGTAGGGTTTTCCTGCAGAAAAGTGCATTGGCAAGGGTTGGTTCTAACTGTTCTCACCAGGCTAAGGCCCCCAAGGTGCCCCCATTATAGGGTCCCCACTCTCCAGCCGTCCGACCATGCTTAGCACTAAGGCCATAGTCAGTCTTGTTGCCAAAAGACGAAGGTTATCACCTTGAGTGGTGGTTTCCGATCACACTGGTGGGCTCAAGGCCCTCACTACAGCGAACCGTACCTGCCACCCACTCCCTATGGTTATCTCACTTGCCCCCGGGTATAGGGGGAACTGTTGTGTGCAAGGGATTGTGTGCAGTTTATATTTTAAGCAATTGTGTAAGTATAAACAAACAATAATTTATTAAAGCCAAACATTAAAACATGTTATAATACAAGTTAAGGGCAAAAGTGTTATTTTCTTGGTTTATTTATTTAAGCCGGCCCATCACTAAATGGGATCAACTCTCGAGGCTTCCCCAGTGGAGTCGTCATCTGTCGCCGCCGTCTCGAAAGAGAAGGTCGGTCGGAGCGACGCGGTGGTTTTTTTCGACCCTTTTGTTTTTCGCGTTTTTTATGTGTGGTTACAACGCCTTTAGGTTGTCCAATAACCAGGCTAACCTAGGGGCGAGGTTTTCGAAAGGTGTCCTTGGGTTGTCCGATAACCGGGCTAACCCAAGGACTTATTTATTTTGGGTTCTATGGAGTCGCCACCGATGTTTTTACCGGAAACATCGGAAAAGGTTTAAAAGGCGTTGGTTTTCAAAAACCAACTTTGGTCATTAGAACCAGAGTTGGGTAAGGGAGTTAGTGTTGAACATTCAAGGACTTGATGTTGCAAATAATGATCATGAAGAATGTTGATTTTGATGATGATCCAAGAGCTTAAAGACTTAGAGTATTGAAGATTGAAGATTGATGATTTCTGTATTGTAATAACTCTGTTTTAGTTTGATTGAGTCTGTAATTATAGAATCTAAGATAGCCGGTACATAGTCTGTAACTTAGAAGCTTCAAAATGCTCAAATTTATCAAGCAGGCTCGGCTTTAATCGATTATATAGGTAAATAATCGATTAAAACAGTGAGAAAACCACTTTCTATACAAAGTCACTGTTTTAATCGATTAAACAGCAAAATAATCGATTATTTTGTACTTGTTCAGATGCAGATAATCGATTATTTCACCAAATAATCGATTAATCCAGAGAGGTTTGGGTTCTGTCGTATTTGGCTCTGTTTTAATCGATTATCACTCCAAATAATCGATTATTTCAGTTTGTTTTTCATTTTAAATTTCAAATTAACCCTATTTTCGAAAACCCAATTACCAAGAACCCTAGTTTCGAAATCCCCAATTTCTAAACCCTAATTTCCCTACTTAAACTCTGCTTTGGCACTCAAAAAATGAAGAACAACTCTTTCCATACAAAAGTTAAGTGCTGTGAGTGCCAGAGAACTGTTTGTTGCAAGGAAAGGGGGCTTTTGGAACCTGGTGTGGGCTAGAAGCGATAAGAATCACTAAGTGAAGTTCTTAGTGGATTGTGTGCTGTGCCGTCTCTGGGGAAAGCTGTTCTTCATCTCTTGTGGATTTCAAGAGAGGTGTTGTCTTTACTTTATCTCTTTCATTTGTAATTTGTTTTGTAACAATTTGTTCTTAGTGACAGCGTTAATCCTCTTTTGAGTGATTAGCAACTGGACGTAGGGTCTTTTGATCCGAACCAGTATAAACCTACTGTGTAATCTTCTCTACTCTTCTCTATTTACATTTACGCAGTTTTTAATCGGTAAAATTTGGGGAAAATTTTGAAAACCTAATTTTTATTAAGAAACCAATTCACCCCCCCTCTTGGTTTTTGTCCGACCACGCAAACATTCCGCTGCGCGATTCTAACAAGTGGTATCAGAGCTTGCTTTTATATTCATTCAAACTTTTCGAAAATGGCCGGACAAAATCAAACTTTTGCCGAAGGTGCGTCTATCAACAGACCCCCACTTTTTGCAGGTCAAAATTATCCTTTTTGGAAGGTACGTATGCAAATATTTTTAGAGTCTGTTGATAGAGGCGTTTGGGACGCAATTTTAAACGGTCCATTTATTCCTAAAATTACTGAGAACGGTGTTGACGTTCTTAAACCTATTTCTAGATGGACTGCAGAAGAAAGTCGAAAAGCACAATTTGATGTTAGGGCTAGAAACATTATTTCATCTGCTCTAACCCTTGATGAGTTTTATAGAATTTCAGTTTGTAAAAGTGCACAGGAAATGTGGGAAATGCTAAGGGTGACCCACGAAGGAACTGACGACGTCAAAAGAGCACGTAAAAATTCTTTAATCCAAGAATACGAAATGTTTCGGATGCAACCCGGCGAAACGATTTTCGACGTTCAAAAGCGTTTCACTCATATTGTGAATCATCTCACTGGATTAGGTAAAGTATTTGACGTTGATGAATTAAATGTTAAAATTTTGAAATCTCTGGATAGGAAATGGCAACCAAAGGTGACGGCCATCTCGGAGTCACAAAATCTTGCCACTATGTCCATGGCGGCGTTATTTGGAAAGCTTAGGGAGCATGAGCTTGACCTTGGAAGACTAAATGAGGAAGAGGGTCAATATCAAAAGAAGAACCTAGCTTTCAAGACCGAAATTTCAAAAAGCAAAAATAAGAAAGAAGAAGAAGAAGACTCGAAATTGATGAAGAAGAGATGAGTCTTTTTATAAAGAAGTTCACCAAGATGATGAAAGCAAAAGGAAGACATCCTTTCAAAGGTAAGGGAAAGGTAAAAGAAAATTCTTCCGTTAATATAAAATGCTTTGGTTGTGGTGAAGCGAGGCATATAAAGACCAAATGCCCAAACAAGAAAAATGATGAACACAAGGGCAAAAAGCAATTCAAGAAGAAAGCATATATTGCTTGGGATGACAGTGATTCAAATTCAGAATCAAGCGACTCGGAAATAGAAGCAAACAATTGCTTAATGGCAAATGACAAAATTTCTTCGGATTTTGAGGTTAGTGATTCCGATTCATCCTCTAGTGAAGAAAATGACCATGATGAATTGCAAAATGCTTATAATGAGTTATTTACTGCATTTATGGATATGAAAAACGAATTTAAAGTTGTAAAGAAAAATCTAAGAAGATCCGAAAAGGAAAATGAGTCCTTAAAATTGAAAATTGCATGTTTAGAAGAAAAGGAGGTAGCTAATACGAAAATTGTATGCTTAGATGAGAATAAGGACTTAGCTTGTGCAAATTGTAAAGAGCATGAATATGACATAGATATTCTTAACCATTTGCTTGACAAAGCCGAAAAAGAAATTGATGATCTTAGGAAGCATGAAATGGTAATTGCTCAAAATAATGTAAATCAAAGAGTTCCTTTGAAAAAGAGTAAACCTAAAAAGAAAAGAATATGGGTAGAAAAAGGAACTAGAGCATGTCATGTTAATAATGTATCTTGTTCTAAAGCTACTCCAAATGCATGCTTCTATTGTATGAAACAAGGTCACACTTCAAATAAGTGTAAAATTAAACATTTTGGTGTTCCTAAAGGTAAATATATTTGGGTTCCAATTGTTAAATAAATCTATTTGTATCTTGTATTTATTCAAAGAAAATGGATCATTTAGTATGTTTTAAACAGAATGATTAGGTAAAAACATTTTATCTTTTCTATTGCATGAAGGTTCTTCACTTAAAGATTTTTGCAAAAAGCCTCTAAAATTGTTTTAAACAACTAAAAACAAAGTATTTTTACAAAAGCTTTCTTAAAACATGTTTTTAACTGATGCAGTTTTGAAAGAACCAAATAAAATCACTTAGAATGTTCAAAGAAGTTTTTTTTCAGTATTTTAATCAATACAACTTGTTTTTAATCGATTAAAACCATTTAGAACTCATTGTGATCGATCAGATTTTTATTATGAGCGGTCAGAATCTTTTAAATCGATTAAAAACACGTTTCAATCGATTAAAATCACTTAAAGGGTCAGGATGATCGATCAGAATCAAATTATAAGCAATCAGAATTCTTTTCAATCGATTAAAACACGTTTCAATCGATTAAAATCACTTAAAGGGTCAAGATGATCGATCAGAATGCAATTATGACAGATCAGAATCAGTTATGATCGATCAGAATTTAGTTATGACTGATCAGAACTCTTTTAATCGATTAAATCTCGTTTCAATCGATTAAAACAACTTAAAAAAATTTTCTACACTGCGTTTTAATCGATTAAAAGAAGTTTTAACAGATTAAAACTGCACTTTTAACAGATTAAAAGAATCTTTTAACAGATTAATTAAACCAGCAGATTAATTAAAAGAAGTTTTGCAGTATTTAAATAGATTGTTATGTCTCTAACCCCAAGGACCCAAAAGTTGTGGGGACCTAAGTTTATATGTTCTTGTGTTGTAGGAAACTTCCAAATCAAAGAAGTCTATGTGGTATCTTGATAGTGGATGCTCAAAACATATGACTGGAGATAAAACGAAATTTGTAAGTTTCAAAGCCAAAGAACAAGGATATGTGACTTATGGGGATAACAACAAAGGGAAGATTCTCGGAATCGGAAACATAGGTGGTGCAAACACATTGGAGATTAAGGATGTGCTTCTTGTTGATGGATTAAAGCATAACCTTCTTAGCATAAGCCAATTGTGTGACAAAGGATTCAAGGTAACTTTTGAAAGCAAAATTTGCACCATACATTTAGTAAATTCCGAAAAAGTAGAATTAAAAGGCATTAGGCATAACAACATATATTTGATTGATTTGGATTGGTTACATGAGTCTAGTATAACATGTTTAGTTGCTAAGGAAGAGAACCCTTGGTTATGGCATAAAAGAGCGGCTCAAATAAATATGCATCACTTGAATAAATTGATATCAAAAGACTTAGTTATTGGATTGCCTAAGTTAAAATTTGAAAAAGATAGATTGTGTGATGCATGCCAAAAAGGTAAACAAGTAAAATCATCATTTAAATCAAAGAATGTGATTTCCACTTCAAAACCCCTAGAATTATTACACTTAGATTTATTTGGACCTTCTAGGATAAAAAGCTTTGGTGGAAATTATTATGGACATGTAATTGTTGATGATTACTCTAGATACACTTGGACATTTTTCTTAACTACGAAAAGTGAAGTTTTTAAGGTCTTTAGAAAGTTTGCTAAACAAATACAAAATGAGAAAGACCTAAGAATTAAAGTTTTAAGAAGTGACCATGGTGGTGAGTTTCAAAATGAAAAGTTTGAGAATTATTGTGAGGAAAATGGTATATTACATAACTTTTCTGCTCCTAGGACTCCCCAACAAAATGGTGTAGTTGAGAGGAAAAATAGGTCATTAGAGGAACTTGCAAGAACTATGTTAAATGAATCTAATGTTCCAAAATATTTTTGGGCTGATGCGGTTAGCACTGCATGCTATGTTTTAAATAGAATGCTCACTAGGTCAATTATAAAATCAACTCCATATGAATTGTTTAATGGTAGAAAACCTAATGTTGCTCATTTAAAGATTTTTGGATGTAAATGTTTTGTGCTAAATAATGGAAAGGACAATCTAGGAAAATTTGACTCAAAAGACGATGAGGGCATTTTTCTAGGTTATTCTTTAACTAGCAAGGCATATAGAGTGTTTAATAGGAGAACTTTGAATATAGAAGAATCTATACATGTTACCTTTGATGAGATTGTAGACCTTGGGGGAAATCCTCTTGAGTCAAATAAAAGACTTGCAGGTGATGATGAATATATAAGAGAGGCCCTTGATGAATTATACTTGGAAGATAATGTGCCTTCTCAAACTCCTCAATTAGCAAAAGAATGGCAATCACCTAGAGGACTCTCAATGGACAATATCATAGGTGACATCTCAAAAGGGGTAAGAACTAGAAATATGAATAATTTTTGTATGTCTGTTGCTTTTGTGTCACAGATTGAACCTAAAAACATTGAGGAAGCACTTAAAGATGATCAATGGTGCATAGCCATGCAAGAAGAACTTAACCAATTTGAAAGGAATCAAGTATGGGAACTAATCCCAAGAGAAGAGTCACATTAAGTTATTGGAACTAAATGGGTATTCAGAAATAAGCTTGATGAAGATGGTAATATAACAAAGAATAAAGCCAGACTTGTTGCAAAAGGCTATTGTCAGGAGGAAGGTATAGATTATGATGAAACTTATGCTCCTGTGGCCAGGTTAGAGGCTATACGCCTACTTCTTGCTTATGCATCTATGATGAAATTTAAATTATATCAAATGGATGTTAAGAGTGCATTTTTAAATGGTTTTATCAAAGAAGAAGTGTATGTAGAGCAACCCCCTGGATTTGAAGATTTTAATAATCCTAATCATATTTTCAAATTGAAGAAAGCATTATATGGATTAAAACAAGCTCCTAGATCTTGGTATGAAAGGCTAAGTAGTTTTCTAACTGCAAATGATTTTTCAAGAGGAAGAATTGATTCTACACTGTTTATTAAGAAAGTTAAAGAACATATTTTATTGGTCCAGGTATATGTTGATGATATTATTTTTGGATCAACTGATAATTCTTTGTGTGTAGAATTTGCTAAGATTATGCAGGGAGAGTTTGAAATGTCTATGATGGGAGAATTAACATTCTTCCTTGGACTTCAAATCAAGCAACTTAAAGATGGCATTTTCATCTCTCAAACTAAATACTGCAAAGAGATTCTCAAAAAGTTTGGAATGGACACCTCAAAGGAAGCCAACACACCCATGGGAACTTCATGCTATCTAGACAAGGATGAATCAGGTTTGGAAGTTAATCAAACTATGTATAAAGGTATGATAGGATCACTATTATACTTAACTGCAAGTAGACCTGATATTATGCATTCTGTCTCGTGTGTGTGCTAGATTTCGAGGCTTGTCCTAAAGAATCTCATCTAATTGCAGTAAAACATATTTTAAAATACTTAAAAGGAACTACCTGGATTTGGCTTGTGGTATCCGTCTCGATGCTTGTATTAGTTTATTAGGATATTCTGATGCTGATTATGGTGGATGTAAAATTGATAGGAAAAGCACTAGTGGGACATGTCATTTGTTAGGTTCATCCTTAATATCATGGCATTCTAAGAAACAAGCATGTGTAGCTTTATCTACCACTGAAGCTGAATATATTGTAGCTGGTAGTTGTTGTGCTCAAATTCTGTGGATGAAACAACAGTTAGAGGATTATAGTATATATTTAAATGACATACCCTTAATGTGTGATAATACGAGTGCAATCAATCTAACTAAGAATCCAGTAATGCACTCTAGGACTAAACATATTGAGATTAGACATCACTTTTTAAGAGATCATATCAGCAAAGGAAACTGCAAAATAGAGTATGTAGACACTAAACGTCAATTAGCAGATATATTTACTAAGCCTCTACCCAAGGATAGATTCTATGATCTTAGAAGAGACTTAGGGATATTAGAAATAGCTTAAAATCTGCTTAATTTGACTGTTTCTGGATAATTGTTATGTTAAAATTCGTGGTGTAGCATGTTCATAGGTTATTATGCATATAAATCTCAAAAACTTGATATAGCCTCCGGAATAATCGATTCATCGGAAGTGATAATCGATTATTTTCCCTCAAAACGTCCAAAACAGGGTATTCTCCTCTGGAATAATCGATTATTTCGTGAAATAATCGATTAAATGCCTCAGATAATCGATTATTTGCTAGAAATAATCGATTAAAGCTGTCTGATATAGAGATAATCGATGTATTTTCTTTTGTTATTGTCTTGATGTTGTAATGGATGAATGATTATGAAATAAAATATGATGTTTCTTTCATGCTATAATTGAGGGGGAGCTTTCTCTAACTTTTGCATATCTTGAGGGGGAGCTCTTATGATTAATGTTGCAGAGTTCTTTTTTATTATAATCAAAATAGGGGGAGAAAAATTTAAAGCCTATGATTCAATATTAAATTTTATCTGGTATGTTTAATGTGTTTGTTAGTATGACAGATAAAACAGGTTATTACAAGGGCTTTAAAAAGATAATTTTGATCATCATCAAAAAGGGGGAGATTGTTGAACATTCAAGGACTTGATGTTGCAAATAATGATCATGAAGAATGTTGATTTTGATGATGATCCAAGAGCTTAAAGACTTAGAGTATTGAAGATTGAAGATTGATGATTTCTGTATTGTAATAACTCTGTTTTAGTTTGATTGAGTCTGTAATTATAGAATCTAAGATAGCCGGTACATAGTCTGTAACTTAGAAGCTTCAAAATGCTCAAATTTATCATGCAGGCTCGGCTTTAATCGATTATATAGGTAAATAATCGATTAAAACAGTGAGAAAACCACTTTCTATACAAAGTCACTGTTTTAATCGATTAAACAGCAAAATAATCGATTATTTTGTACTGTTCCGTACAGATAATCGATTATTTCACCAAATAATCGATTAATCCAGAGAGGTTTGGGTTCTGTCGTATTTGGCTCTGTTTTAATCGATTATCACTCCAAATAATCGATTATTTCAGTCTGTTTTTCATTTTAAATTTCAAATTAACCCTATTTTCGAAAACCCAATTACCAAGAACCCTAGTTTCGAAATCCCCAATTTCTAAACCCTAATTTCCCTACTTAAACTCTGCTTTGGCACTCAGAAAAGAAGAACAACTCTTTCCATACAAAAGTTAAGTGCTGTGAGTGCCAGAGAACTGTTTGTTGCAAGGAAAGGGGGCTTTTGGAACCTGGTGTGGGCTAGAAGCGATAAGAATCACTAAGTGGAGTTCTTAGTGGATTGTGTGCTGTGCCGTCTCTGGGGAAAGTTGTTCTTCATCTCTTGTGGATTTCAAGAGAGGTGTTGTCTTTACTTTATCTCTTTCATTTGTAATTTGTTTTGTAACAATTTGTTCTTAGTGACAGCGTTAATCCTCTTTTGAGTGATTAGCAACTGGACGTAGGGTCTTTTGATCCGAACCAGTATAAACCTACTGTGTAATCTTCTCTACTCTTCTCTATTTACATTTACACAGTTTTTAATTGGTAAAATTTGGGGAAAATTTTGCAAACCTAATTTTTATTAAGAAACCAATTCACCCCCCCTCTTGGTTTTTGTCCGACCACGCGAACATTCCGCTGCGCGATTCTAACAGTTAGTTACGTGGTAAAGGAAGTATTAGTTCCTTTACTACGCCCCTTTCGGGTTCCCTATGATAGGCCAACTTTTTATGTTAATAAATAAACCAGAAAATACTCTTTTGCCCTTTTTATTGTGCGGAATTTAAAATGATGACTACATGGCCCTAATCTATTGCATAATTTAAATTAAAGTAGTAAAAAGTAGAGAGGGTGAATTTGAACTTCCGGAGCAAGCTTTCTTTGTTATTTCTCTTTAAAAAGAGGGTGCTTTTTGGCAGCCCTTCACTCTACAAGACGTCTGAAACTCTTCTAGACGTCAAAAAACGCTCTCAAAGGCACTCAGAAACTCTGAAAATGCGTCGTAGGGATTCTAGAGAGAAGTTTTTAGAGAGAAGGGAGAGCTAGAAGCTTGTGTTGTGTTGAAATGAAGGGGGGAGGACCCCTATTTATAGGTTTTCGTGCCTGTTAGTGGCGAGACCGCCGTTCTCGTCTGACAGGGTCGAGACCGCCGTCTCGCCCAACAAGACCGCCGTCTCGTCCTGCGCGGATGGCGAGACCGTCGTCTCGCCAAACGAGACTGTCGTCTCGCCATTCGCAGGTGGCGAGACCGCTGTCTAGGGAAGCGAGACCCCTGTCTCGCCATTCGCAAGTGGCGAGACCGCCGTCTCATCAAACGAGACGGCGGTCTCATCCCAAAGAGGCGAGAAAACTTATTTTCGTACGGAAAATCCTTCCTATCCTAGTATGGGGGCCTAATAGTCTCTCCTAGTGGCTTTTTAGGCTTCATCCATCTTCGAAAAGGAGGTCTTCTGGTCTTTATTTGGAGGCCGGGCAAGATTTGAGGTCTACACTAGATTTAAATCCTATGCCAGATTTGTCAAAAATTAGTTTTTGTGACCCAAGTAAAACGTCAAGATTAGCTTGACCTTGTGTAAATCTTGAAACGATTTGTGATAAAATATCAATTTTCTTTTGTAATTCTGAACAATTATTACAGGGTTTATTACATGCACAATCAGAATTATCATGAATTAATTTTAAGAAACCACAATCAGTTTCATCTTCAAGAATTCTCTTTTCAAGAGTGTCTACTTTATTTACTAGCCAATTATTCAATCCTTTTAGCCTATCATTTTCTTTTTGTAGTTTCTTAGCCTCTTCATGCATTTCATTAAATGCTTCTTGTAATGAATCATAATTCACTAAATTTGAAGAAGAACTAGAACTTACACTGCTGGATTGAGGATTTTGACTTACCATTAGACATAAGTTGGCTTCGTCATTATCAGAATTGTCTGTTGATGAAGTGTCATTGTCATCCCATGCTATATAGGCTCTTCTTTTGACTTTCTCTTCTTTTTTGTTCTTTTCTGGGCACTCCATCCTTACATGGCCCTGCTTACCACAGTCATAGCATTTAAAGTTAGAAGAATCAGTTTTTTTCTCATACCTTTTATGTTTTTCCTTGTCTTGAATCTTTTTCTTGAGAAACTTGTTGAATTTCTTGACAAGCAGTCCAAGGTTCTCACTTTCCTCCTCTGATTCTTGATTTTTTTCTTCAACTTTAAGTGTTATACTTCTGCTTTTCTTCTCGGAGACTTCTTGTTCATTAAATCTGTTGATTTCCATTTCATGTTCTCTCGAGTTTCCCAAACGAGAAGTTGTTGTCATTACTGGACGAGATCTTTTGACTCGAAATTGTCTGTGACCTTTGGTCGCCAAGACTTGTCAAGACATTTCAAGACTTTAATATTTAATTCTTCTTTATCAAAGGTTTTACCTAGGCCCATTAGATGATTAATGATGTGAGTGAATCGCTTCGCACGTCCGCAATACTTTCACCAGTTTGCATTTTGAACAGCTCATATTCTCTTATGAGAGTATGCTTTCCGGCTCTCTTTACATCCGTTGTCCCTTCATGAGTAACCTCAAGAACATCCCACATCTCCTTGGCGGATTTGCATTGGGAGACCCCGAAAAACTCATCCATGTTAAGTGCGAAGTAATTATATTTTTAGCGAGTGCAATCATTTTGAACTTTTTTCTTTTCCTCATCATTTAGACTTGGACCATTCTTTTTATGTAATTAAAGGGCCATTAGAAATTACATCCCACACATTTCTATCAATGGATTCAATAAAGATCTTCATCCTAATTTTCCAAAAAGGATAATCTGTTCCACAAAATAGTGGAGGTCTGTTAATAGAAGCTCCCTCAGAAAACGGTAATCTGTTTTCAGCCATGGATCGAAGAACTTGAATAACTTTCAAGCACCTCGCTCTGATGCCAATTGTTAGAAAAGTAGTTTTAGATCAAGAGGGGGGGTGAATTGATCTTTGAAAGATTTTCGCAATTAACAGATTATCTATTTGTAAAAATAAGATTTCAGATCTGTTCTTGAATCACAAAACAATCAATCAAATATAAATGCAACGACAGAATTAAAGGAGAGAAAGGTTAAGAAAGATATCACCAGTGTTTTATACTGGTTCACCCAATACCAGGGCTACGTCCAGTCTCCAGCCAAATTCCAGCTAGGTTCCACTAGATCAAATGTTTTACAGATTACAATCTTACACTTAATCTACCACAAGAACCAAATTCCAGTTCCTGCACTCAACCTCTCACCAAGAACCAAATTCTAGTTATTGATAACCTCTACAACCAAATTCCAGCTGCAGAGAAACCAGTGCCCAAATTCCAGGCACCAAACAATACAAAAAGAATGTAAAGAAATGAAAAAGAAGAAACTAGAATGCTCAAACCAGTTTATGCAATTCTGCTGTAAGTGTTTCTTCTTCAAGAGAAATCAAGTTGCCTCAAGAAAGATTTTCAAAGAACTTCTCAAAAACTAACACGAATCTTTCTTGAAAAGATGCTAAAGTTTGCTTGCTTGATTGCTTAAGATTGATGTTCAAATGTTGTGTCTAAAATGTTCAAGCCAAACTGTTTTTATAGAAGATTTTCAAAGCTGCTTGGTTTAATCAATCTGTTAAAAGATTCTTTTAATCTGTTAAAAGTGTAGTTTAAATCTGTTAAAACTTCTTTTAATCCATTAATACGTTCTTGATTCTTTAACTGATTTGTTTTAAGCGATACGACAACGTTTGTATCAATTAAAACTCTTTACAAAAAATCTTCTAATTTGATTTAATCTATTGTTTCGTGTTTCAATCGATTAATATACTGCAAAACTTTATTGTAAAACTTTCCAAGTTATTTTAACTGATAAAAATAAGTTTTAATCGATTAAAACGCTTTGTAGAAATTTTCTAAGTTGTTTTAATCAATTGAAACGAGATTTAATCGATTAAAAGAGTTCTGATCGGTCATAACTAAATTCTGATCGATCATAACTGATTTTGATCGGTCATAATTGCATTCTGATCGATCATCCTGAATGTTAAGTGGATTTAATCGATTAAAACCAAGTTGTATCGATTAAAATACTGCAAAAACACTTCTCTTAACATTATAAGTGATTTTAATTGGTTATTTCAAAACAGTATCAGTTAAAAACTTGTTTAAGAAAGCTTTTGTCGAAATACTTTGTTTTTAACTTGTTTAAACGATTTTAGAGGCATTTTGCAAAATCTTTTAAGTGAAGAAACCTCATGCAGCAGAAAGGATAAAAATGATTATACCTAAGCATAGCAGCGAACACACTAATCTCTCTACTCTTTTATCTAAGTGACTGTTGACCGCTACAAAGTTGACTTTGACTTTATCTTTGACTTCATCAAATCAACAGGATCTTTGTCAGAGAATTTCAATAAGATTTTCATCACTTACAAGGTCCGCTCCGATTTTGAAAAATCATATGGATGGATTCTTGATCTCTTGAAGATCTGTGTAGATTCCATCTTCATCAAGGTTTTGGTCCACTTCTGGAATTCCAGTCTACATTGCTTCGAATTTCTGCAATTTGATATGGTACCTACTTTGGAGGAATATGAGATAATGTTGAGGTGGTCCAAATCAGCCGGGTCAATATCCATCGCGAAGCATATATTCTCGCAGCCAAAGTCGTCGCCATCATCCAATTGCCACTTCATCAAGCTGCCTTAATGGTAAAAGGGAATATCCAGGGATGGAAAGTTGCAATGCTAGAAGACCATCTGTCCTCTTTGGTTGATAAGGCATATTGGTTTGCCTTTAACAAAACCCTGGATCTGATTGTGTTTGGGACCATACTTTTTCCCTTTCACCTCGACACGGTAGATCAGGCCATTATGGATGCCTTTTTCGCCTGGAACGTACACTCAAAGAGTCCCTTGCCTGCACTTCTTGCCGACACCTTGCTCTCGGTTGAGTTTTGTCACCGAAAGCAAAGAAGAACACTCAGATGCTGCTCTTCATTGTTATTCGTGTGGGGTATCATGCACTTCTATGCCTCTAGCCACATGGGGATTTTTCCTGATCCTTTGAGAAGCTTCTCAAAAATCCCTCTCCGTCGATGTCTAACCATGGAGTGGAAGGTCGAGCTGGAATGATGGAATATCAATCACCTATCCTGGGCTTGTCCTTGGTTCTGACCCAACCCTATTCTCATCATATGCAGAGAATACCCGAGCATACCACTGTTGGGCCTCAAGGGTTGCATAACTTACTCTCCAAAAGCAGCTATGAGATAACTCATGAGGACTCAAACCGCGTCGTCACGGGAAGAGCTCGGAGGACTGTGTTTCTTCGGAGACCCATGCAATGTTGCAAACTTCCTTGCCATACGGAGAGCATGGGAGAAACCAATCTACATTGGAGATAGAGAGCTAGGCAAAGCTCGAGTGGCTGTCTCCAGTGACTACGAGGAATGGAGAAGAAGTAGAGGGATGTCACAACCATCCGCCCCACCCATTGCGCTATCAGCAAACGAAGAGCTCCAAACTCAAGTCGATGCCTTAACCCAAAGGATAGAGATCATGGGAGTCCAGATGAGGGTCCTTGAGGAGAAAGAGTAAGAATCTATCATTACCATTGACGGTCTTCAGAGGCAATGCAAGAAGAAGGACCAAGAGTTAGAGCGCCTCAAGGACAAATGTGCTGATTTCAACGAGGAGGTTATCCGAGCATCCAAAATTCCAAAACTCAACTCGGATAACCAACTCCAAGAGATGACTGCCAAATTAGTACACCTTGAGTCTGAATACGTAAAGTAGGCACATACGATCAAGGGGATGCTACAAGATCTCGCAAAGGCTCGGTCTGAAATACGTCAAGGGAGGAAGACCACCCAGAGACTCGACAAAAGCCTTACTGAGCTACACTACAAAGAAAGAGATGGGTTAGCTCAGTATGGCCAAGTACTGCAAGAGAGAGACCGTGCCATCGAGAAGATCGACAATTTACAAGCCTTGGTCGTCCATCAAGAGGCTCAAATAAAAGAGGCTCAAAAGTACAGTGAAAGTATGAGTCATACGGTCCACCGACAGTCTGAAACACTCGTTCGTCACATACGGGAAGCCGAAGAGGAAATACGTAGAAGAAATCAGAACCCGCCTGTGGCTTTCTTTAAGCTTTTCCATTTCTGTCAGAATGTGCTTCGTAGCATGGTATAGGGGAATGTACATTTTTTTTATAAATAAAAATACCTTTTGTTTATCTTTAGGAATGTCTACTGCATTCATAAGTTGCATACATTCATACATTCCTCCTTCACTTTTAATTAATAAGATAATAAAAAGGAAAGGTTAACTGGTGTGTTCCCGTAAATCAGAATAATGGAGAGGAAACCACTCGTCATCAGTCTCTCCCCGATGACTGAGCCACCTAAAGAAGACAATAAGCCTCAACCATTGGTGATCACAGTCAATAAGGAAGAGGGGGCAAGGACGCCATTGCGCCTATTTATGCCTCGTCCTTTCCCCTAAAAATCAAATAAAGTCATACCATGAAAATACGCAATAAACGAAGATATTTCCAATATAGCTGGCATTGGGGGCATGACCAGAAGCGGACAAATTTACTCCCCCAAGGAGCCACAAGAAGATGCCCCAAAAAATAAAGGGAAAAATAAAGCGACCGAAGAGGAAGATAATAAGGAATCCAAGGAGGATACCGATGAGTTACTCCAGTTCATAAGGCAGAGTGAGTACTCCATCATAGACCAACTCAATCGCACGCTTGCGAAGATAACTCTATTATCATTAATAATGAGTTCCGAACCACATCAGAATGCACTGCTAAAGGTCTTTAACGAAGCCTACGTGTCGCATACCATATCCCAAGACAAGTTTGAAGGGATCATTGGTAGCATCACTACCAATGATCATCTAACCTTTACAGATGAAGAACTCCCTCCTGAAGGGTCAAGTCACAACAAACCCCTGCACATCTCTATAAAGTGCAAGGAGTATCTCATCTCCAAAGTTCTTGTGGATAACGACGGGTCATCCTTGAATATACTGCCCAAGTGCACTCTTGATAAACTGACGATACAAGGAACCCATATGCGCCCAAGCAACACCATCATTTGAGCCTTTGACGGATCAAGACGCGAAGTAGTGGGAGAGATCAACCTGCCAATTCAAATTGGTCCCACTATCTTCAATGTGGACTTCCACGTGATGCCATCGTCAAAAGAGGCGGTCGGAGCGACACGATGGTCCTATGATTCGACTCGCATTTTTTTTAAAAGTGTGGTCATCACCCTTAGGATGTCTGATAACCAAACTATTCTAAGGATGAGGTTTTCATAAATGGGTTCTGGAGTTGCCACCAATATTTTACCAAAAACATTGGAAAAGGAAAAGAAGGCAATGGTTTTTAAGAAAAAACCAACCTTGGTCATTACAACCAGAGTTAGGTAAGGGAGTTAGTTACATCTGGCGGACCCGACTATGAGGCTGAAGATGACTCTAGAGGAGGAAAATGTCGGAGCATATGTCTCTAAAACTCTTCTTGGCTCCGGATCATGCCGAACACGTGCTGGCTAATCGTGTCCAAGCTCTATATAACTCCTTCCTGCCTCTGGTTGATAGTCTCCAGCCGCATCTTGAAAATGTCCTACCTCAGGGACATCTGGTCCAGTTGCTGGCGTACGTTGTCTATGTGGCGGTGGACACCAGGAATGTCGTCCCCATACTGTTGTTATTGCTGCTCAAATCCCATGGGCATGGGAATATCATCCGACTCATCTAAGTCCCGGATGTCCAAGGTCATAGTGAGCGCCAGGTGGAGTACCAACTCGGACCCTTGCCTAATGAGCATGCCCATGCTGACGAGCATGGACCCACTAATAGTCTCAGGTCGGAGGGTAGAGGGTATGTCCTCCCTGTTGGCGCATCCCCATCTCTCGCCCAGCGAGGTGATGAGGGGAGCTACGAGGATGGCTCTTGTAGGGCGACTCCCAAAATCCTTCAGCGCCCTCAAGAAGAAATAGCTCGGGTTGCACCTACGCCCGTGGAGCATGCAGTGGAGGACGAAGAGATCAGGTTGGGTAATCTTATCCTGACTCTCCTTCCGCCCGTGTACTGTTCCTGCCAGTATCTTATGGCATATGCAGAGAGGAGGACTGAGGGCCGACCCCCTCATCTAGGCCGATTGTGAGGGTAGTTGGCCGCTCACAAATAGCTCCCTAATACTCTGGGGTCAGGGTGTTGGCTGGCTGGTTAAATCCCATTATGACGTTGAACTCGTCCAACGTCATCATCCTGTAGGTCCCGTTCATGAAGTACGAGACCACCCTCGCCAGAGGGATACCTGGGAATAAGGCCGACATGTCTATCACTGTGACAGAGGCTAGAAACTCCATCGTAGCCTCCAGGAAGATGCGGGTAGGAGGGGCTTGGAGGAGAAAGTCTCATCCGATACTATGGAGATAATCCCTCACGTCCTCGTCCCAATCGAAATTGGTCATGATGTCGAAGTCTAGATGCAACATGGGGTACCAGGTGTATCCCCTGATATGATCAAGTCTGGCCTGATGTTGTGGCGTGAGTTGAGCTGGATCTAGTGGGGCCTGCGAAGCCGAAGTACCCTGGGCGGATCCCCGACCTCTCTTTCTGGGCCTGGAAGACTCTCCTTGTTGCATTTTCCTCAAAGACACTCATGTATGTATGAAGATGTATGAGAGGATGCAGGAATGAGATGCTTTGAAAATGACCTAAAAGTCCCTATATAGAAATTTTTTTCAGGGTCGGGACTGTCGTCCGGGATTCGGGACAACCATCTCGATTTTTCAGGGTTCAAGACCGCTGTCTAGAATATCGAGACGGCGGTCTCGCTCTTTGTGACATGGCAAGACGGCAGTCTCACCTTTAGCGAATGGCGAGACGACGATCTCGATTTTAACGAATGATGAGATGGCGGTCTTGCCATTGGCGAATGGCGAGATGGCGATCTCACCAAACGAGACGGTCGTCTGGGCTTTTCTAGTTTTTTTTTTTGGAATATAGGACCTTGTTCACAAACATCTATGTGTGCAATGTTTTCATGTTATGTGTCCTATAATACTATTTAGTTAACTTTTCAGAAGGATTAACTGATGTGTCTTTTGAAGATGAGGCCCTTCTGATGTTGTTCTTTAGTTGTACTTGTTTATACCATTCCAAACTTACTATGACTAAAGAATAATTGTTGACTGAGGAGCAAACTTGCCATGTTGGTGTGATTTTTCCTTTCTCTGGAGGTTTCAATCCTCTTATTGATTATATGCCTCCATATTCCCCCACTAATTATCAGAATATTGTGATAAGGGTCAAGAGAAGAGAAGTAAGAGGATAATTTATTCAAGGGCTTGTGTTTTAGATGATTATTATTTTTTATTTTTATTCAAAGGGGGATTTTATAAGAATGGTTGGCCAAGGTTGGTTAAAGTGTCTAGGCTAATGTTAAACAAACGTTTTGTTTTGAGGATTTGCGTCTTAGCCGATTTCTATTGCTTTCTTATGGCTGATTAACTCCCCCAGACTGCCCTTTGGGTTTTCATACTGGGATATTGTGTTTTGGTCCTGACTTTTGTCTAGATTTCCTTTTTCTTGTTTTGGGAATCCTAGCAGACCTTATTTTGTAACCCTAACTTCTGCCTAGGCTACCCCTTTATTGTTGCTCGGGTTTCCTAGCGGGCCAACCCTAATTTTTACGTAGCCCCCTTGAGTGAGTTTCCTACCGGGTAACTTGCCCCTTCTTTTTTGGCCTTTGGCTTCTATGGGCTTCTTTATTCATGTTTTTTCTTTTTACACAATATTGGCGAAACATGGTTTTATTATGATGAGGTAAAACCTTATTATGTGTTTCTAGTCAATCAGTTTGATTATTTTGGCGACGACGCGTTTTGCTTATTTTGACGCACTTTTGAAAACGTTCGCTTAACACATGGTTGTTATGAGGTTTAGACATGAATAGTAAGAAGAGAAGCAGATAGTAAGAATTGTATTCTTATTAGTTAAGAGGGGAATATGTGCCCTTCAGATGCCCGGGGGTCAGGCTAGCCCCGAGGGATAATCTCTAGCAATCATTGGGTTTACATCCCTTAAAAAAGGAAAAAGAACTCCTAATGACTAGAGTGGCTCTTGACACTTGTATTCCTCCGCTTTGAAAGATCTGCTTTAATGTGCGGAGAGGAGACTTCCCTTTTCTTCTTATAGCTCGACCCTTTGTAGGGTCGTTGTCGCCGCCGTCAAAAGAGGCAGTCGGAGCGACGCGATGTTTTCTGACTTCGACTCGCATTTTTTAAAGTGATGTTACAACGCCTTTAGGTTGTCCAATAACCAAGCTGGACCTAAAGGCGAGGTTTTCGAAAATGGGTTCTGAAGTCGCCATCAATGTTTTATCTGAAACATTGGAAAAGGAAAAAAAAAAGGCATTGGTTTTGAAAAACCAACTTTGGCCATTATAACCAAAGTTGGGTAAGAGAGTTAGTTACGTGTAGGGAAGATATTAGCTTCCCTACGACACCCCTTTCGGGTTCCCTAGGATGGGCCATTTATTTCATAAATAAACCTTTAAAATTATGTTTTTAACCTTTATTTATTCGCGAAATTTAAATTTTGACTACATGGCCCTAACAGCTAATTACACAGATAGACGTAATAAAAAAAGCAATAAAAGAAGAGAGAAAGTGGAGGAACCTTCGAAACACGCTTTTGTATTTAATATTCTTGAACTAGGATGCTTTTTGGCAATCCCTCACTCTACAACGTTGGTCGCTCTTCCTCGTAACACTATAGAACACTCTCTAAGAATACTAAGAAACTCCAGAAATGCTTCGGAGGGATCCTAGGAGAAGAATTTGAGAAAATTATAGAAGAGAAAGTTGAAGAATGGTGTGAAAATGAGGGGAGCGCCCTTTTTTTATAGGGATTCGTGCCTATCAGGTTGGGACCGCCGTCTCGCCAAATGGGACAGCGGTCTCGCCCTTGACAAATGGCGAGAAGGCGGTCTCGCCTTTGACAAATGGCGAGACAGTGGTCTTGCCAAACGAGACAGCGGTCTCGCCAAACGAGACAGCAGTCTCGCCATTGGCGAGAAGGCCGTCTCGCCAAACGAGAAGGCAGTCTCGCTAAGTGAGACAGTGGTCTCGGCCTTCTAGGTGGAATTCCTTATTTTTTTTGTACAAAAAACCTTCTTACTCTAATATGTGGCCTATTAGTCTATCCTAGGGACCTTTTAGGCCTTTCCCATCTTCGAAGTGGAGGTCTTTTGATCTTTATTTTGAGGTCGGGCAAGATTTGGGGTCTACAGCTACCCCCCCCCCTTCACCTTACTAGCTGATTGTTGGCCCGTTATGCCAAAAAGATCGACTGGAGGGTGAAGGAGTTAACCCTGTTGCCTGACTGTCTTTCAGATGCTCCATCTTGCGGTAGCTGACCCTCTAGACGAAAAATGTGTGTGTGCGCCTCTGGGATGCTCCTTCATGCGGTAGCCGACCCCTTTGGTTGGCACGTGGTAGAACCTCAGGATGCTCCTTCTTGCGGAAGTTGACCCCTCGGTTGATGGGTATGAACCCCCATCCGGTTGCTTGTAGCTTCGGGATGCTCCTTCTTGCGGTAGCCGACCCTTAGGTTGATGAGTATGAACCCCCTTCTGGTTGGTAGTGTTTGCAGTCCACCATTATAGGACTGGATGAGTATAAACCCCTCATCAGGATGGTATGGTCCACTTTGTAGGACCGACTGCGACTTACTGCTCTGGCTCATGTGCAGGTTGATGGGTATGAACCCCCCATCTGGCTAGTGCAGCCCACTTCATAGGACTGGTGGTGGTGGCAGCTTACTGCTCTAGTTCATGCGTGATACATGTTTATTTTACCTCACAAATTTAGGTTAAATTAGGTTAATTACATGCAGTTTTTGTAACAGTTAAACAATGTTTGTTTTATTTATCGTTGCATTTAACTTGTAGTATAGTCTCTGTGTTTTGTTAAAAAAAGCAAGTGCAATTAGAACAATTTTGATGTGGGCTTGTGTAGCTAGTATCACTCAAAGGCTGCCAGTGGAGTTCTTAACAGCTTTGCTATTGGGCTTAGGCTGAAGCGGGGGAAAAAGGAAGAAGCGCAGATAGAGGGCTAACATGGAAAGTGAGAGGGGAGAAGTTAAAAGCTGAAGCTGGGGAAAAAAGGGAGCAGAAAGGAAGCAGCGTAGAAATTTTAGGTTTTTTTTTAGCTTTTCAGAAACTTTGATGGAAGGCTAAATTTTTCTTATGTTAGAGGATTAATGTAATATTTTTTAAGACAAATTCTGAACCTATTTATTTTGATGCATTGTAATTTCATTTACTCCAGTACTTTATCTATGGTTTTTAATGTTTAATCTTAAGCAGTTATATTTGGAAAAATTGATACTGTTTATGTGGATGGATAAGGTAAGTTGGGTTTTTGTTTAATTGGAAAATTATACAAGCTTAGCTAGTTTCTGTGTAGAAAAATTTTAACCATCCAAGATTCAGTGAACTTTTCTGTTTCCAAGGGATTGTGAAGTTAAAAATTTAATGAATAATTTTACTTACCTAAGGGATTAGGAAGTGAATAGCACGTTTAACTCTAGTGGGTAAATTTAATTCTTGCATCAATTAAACAGACTAGGAATTTGTAGGAAAGGATATGAAATTAATCCTCTAACATACATTTTACTGCTAAAGAAAATTATCTTTTCTATTTTCATTCTTGTAAACTCTGATTACTTAAACTTAGAAAAAAATTAATGCTCTGGTATTCAACAAGTATTCAATCCCTGAGGACGATAAAATAGTTACTTTTGTAACAATTGGTTCACTTACCAAAAATATACATCAATGTGCCGATTGATGGGTATGAACCCCCCATCTAGCTGGTGCAGTCTGCTTCGTAGGACTGGTGTAGTGGTGGCTTACTGCTCTAGCTCATGTGCCGGTTGATGGGTATGAACCCCCCATCTGGCTGGTGTAGTCCACTTCGTAGGACTGGTGGTAGTGGCGGCTTACTTCTCTAGCTCATGCGCCGGCTCTGTGGGGAGTGATCTTGCTTTGATAAATGTCTTTAATTTTTCTGGTAGGGTCTTCCGGTGTGCCGGGGATTCTTTGATTTTCGGCTCTTCCGATAGTCATCTAGTTTGTTGATTGCTGGAGATTCTTTGGTGAACGCCTTTTGAGCAGGTGAGCATCTTTGAAGTTCTGGTAATGCCTTTGAGTGGGCAGATGTGTCATCGGAAGTGAAGACTTTTGACTGTATTTGTTTTGCCTCTGACTAGGCTGATATTCCCTTCTGGGTGTAGACCCCAAATCTTGCCCGGCCTAACAATAAAGACCAGAAGACTTCCTTTTCGAAGATAAACAAAGCCTAAGAAGCCATTAGGAGAGACTATTAGGCCCCATATTAGGATAGGAGGGTTTTTTGGTCCAAAAATAAGGATTTTCGCCTTTTAAGGTCGAGACCACCGTCTCAGATTCGAGACCTCCGTCTCGCCTTGCGCGGATGGCGAGACCGCCGTCTCGTTTGGCAAGACGGCCGTCTCGCCACTCACGAATGGCGAGACCGCCGTCTCGTTTATCGAGACCGCCGTCTCGATGTTCTTGCAAGGCGAGACCGCCATCCCGATTGGCGAGACCGCCGTCTCGACCTTGTCAAACGAGACGACCCGTCTCGACCTGACAGGTGCGAATCTCTATAAATAGGGCCCCTATTCCACTCATTTCCAACAAGTTCTTCCTCCTTCTCTCTAGAAATCACTTAAACTTCTCTCTCTAGAACCCCTCCGAAGCATTTCCGGAGTTTCTGAGCGTTTCTAAGAGTGTTTTTGAGCGTTTCTAGAGGTTTCTGACGCTGTAGAGTGAAGGGCTGCCGCAAATCACCCTATTTTTAGAAGGAATTAATAAGAAAAGCTTGCTTCGGAGGTTTATACTCTTTCTCTCTACTTTTACTGCTTGAATTTTAATTATGTAATAGAGATTAGGGCCATGTAGTCGTAACTTTAAATTCCGCAAAATGAAGGGTAAAAGCGTATTTTCCGGTTTATTTATTCATCCAAAGTAGCTAGCCTATGATAGGGAACCCAAAAGGGGAGTCGTAAAGGAACTAACACTTCCTTTACACGTAACTAACTCCCTTACCCAACTCTGGTTCTAATGACGAAAGTTGGTTTTTCGAAAACCAACGCCTTTTAAATCCTTTTCCGATGTTTCCGGTAAAAACGTCGGTGGTGACTCCACAGAACCCTTCAAAACTATCTCTTGGATTAGCCCGATTATCGGACAATCCAAGAGCGCCCTTTCGAAAACCTCGCCCCTAGGTTCAGCCCGGTTATCGGACAACCTAAAGGTGTTGTAACCACCAATAAAAACGCGAAAAACGGAAAGTCGAAAAACCATCGCGTCGCTCCGACCACCTCTCTTTTTAACGGCGGAGACAGATGGCAACTCCACTGGGGAAGCCTAGAGAGTTGATCCCATTTAGTGATGGGCCAGCTTAAAAATAAATAAATCAAGAAAATACCGCTTTTACCCTACCATTGTATTATAACATGTTTTATTGCTTGGCTTTAATAACTGTTGTCTATTTATATTTATGAAAGTTTTTGAAATACCAACTGTACACAAACCTTTGCACACAATAGTTCCCCCTATACCCGGGGGAAAGTGAGAAATCCATAGGGAGTGGGTGACAGGTACGGTTTGCTGTAGTGATGGCCTTGTGCCCACCGGTGTGATCGGAAACCACCACTCAAGGTGATAACCTTCCTCTTTTTGCACAAAGACTGACTATGGCCTTAGTGCTAAGCATGGTCGGAAGGCTGGAGAGTGGGGACCCTATAATGGGGGCACCTTGGGGGCCTTAGCCTGGTGAGAACAGTTAGATCCTACCTTCGCCAATGCACTTTTCTGCAGGAAAACCCTACCTCGTGATTAAAACGACTTCTCGCACGTTTGGAGATGTTCGAATTGTGTGTGCATATGTTTGTTGCATTTGTCTGTTGCATAGCATAACCAAACAACAAAATAAATCATAAAAAAAATCCTTTTGCAATAAACACCCTTATCTCGGACAGTCTGCCTTTTAGCTAACCTGGTTTCAGGTTCTTTGTAAGCTAAGTAGCCACGCAGTCCGACAGAAGAGATAAGGGACGTTAATTATTCTTTCGCATAAAGCCATATTTTTATCTCGGACAGTCTGCCTTTTAGCTAGCCTGGTTTTAGGTTCTTTGTAAGCTAAGTAGCCACGCAGTTCTGACAGAAGAGATAAAAGGCTATAAAATGAAATAGGAATAAAATAAAATAAAAATTCAATTTTAAAAAAATAAATGGGACCTAGTTCAAAAGCATTACCCCCATATAAGTAGTTTATTTCTTCAAAAATAAAAATGCATCATACAAAACATGATAAATAAAAATAAACACTCGCATTCATTTAATAAGCATCATTTTCATAAAACATGCATTTTGGTTTTAGAAAATGGAGGGGACTAGTAGACAGTTGAAGAAGGTGGATATTCCCCGATACCATACTGAGAAATTGGAATGGCTAAGCGCGATAATGCCACCAGAGGTCCGCTCCGACTTTGAGAAATCCTATGGACGGATTCTCGATCTGCTGAAGATCTGTGTCGACCAAGTCTTCGTTAGGGTATTAGTTCATTTTTGGAACTCCAGTCTGCGCTGCTTCGAGTTTCCGCAGTTTGATATGGTGCCCACCTTAGAGGAGTACAAAATCATGCTAAAATGGCCCAAATCAGTCGGGGTCCATATCCGCCATGGGGCATATACTCCTGCAGCACAAGTTGCTGCCACCATTTAACTGCCATTCCAGCAGACTACCCTGATAGGAAAAAGGAATGTCCAGGGTTGGAAGGTCTCAATGTTAGAAGACCACCTGTCCGACTTGGCTGAAAGGACAGAATGGGTCGCTTTCACAAAACCCTGGCCCTAATAATATTTGGAACAATATTATTTCCCTTCCACCTCGACACAGTGGATCAAGCCGTCATGGACGCCTTCTTTGCCTGGGACGTGCACTCGAAGAGTCCCTTGCCTGCAATTCTTGCCGACACCTTGCTCTCGGTGGATTTCTGCCATCAGAAGCAAGGAAAAACACTTCGCTGCTGCTCTTCACTACTTTTCGTGTGGGGCATTACACACTTTTACGCCTCTAGTCACATGGGGATGTTCCCCGATCCTTTGAGAAGCTTCTCCAAAATCCCTCTCCAAAGACGCTTAACTTCAGAGTGGAGGGACGAGTTGGAACGACTGGATGCCAACAGTATATCCTGGGTCTGCCCATGGTTCCGACCCGGTCCAGTCCTCATCAGATGTGGAGATTATCCGAACGTACCCTTGATAGGACTCAGGGGTTGCATAGCCTACTCACCTAGAGTAGCTATGAGGCAACTCATGAGGACCCAAACTACCATCTCTCGAGGGGAACTCGGAGGACTGTGTTTCTTCGGAGACCCATGCACCATCGCCAACTCACCAGCCGTGAGAAAAGCATGGAAGAGACCAGTCTATATGGGAGATAGAGAGCTAGGAAAAGCTCGAGTGACTACCTCCAGTGACTGTGAGGCATGGAGAAGAAGAAGAGGGATGTCTCAACCATCCACCTCACTCATTATGAGCGCCAATAGTGAAGAACTGCAGGCTCAAGTCGACGCCTTGACCCAAAGGATAGAAATCATGGGAGCCCAAATTAGGGCCCTTGAAGAGAGAGAGCAAGAATCTATCCTCACCATTGATGGTCTACAAAGGCAATGCAAGAAAAAGGATCATGAAATAGAGCGCCTCAAGGACTAGTGTGCTGACTCTAACGAGCAAGCTATCCGAGCATCCAAAAATGCCAGAACAAGCTCGGATAGCCAAATTCAAGAAATCACGGCCAAGTCAGCACACCTTGAGGCCGAATCAGTAGAGCAGGCCCAGATGATCAAGGAATTGCTGCAAGAACTCACCAAGACTCGGTCAGAGATACGCCAAGAGCGGGAAGCCAATCAGAGACTCAACAAAAGTCCCGCTGAGCTACGCTACAAAGAAAGAGATGGGCTAGCTCAGTACGACCAAGTACTTCAAGAAAAAGACCAAGCCCTTGCAAAACTCGATGACCTGCAAGCCTTGGTCATCCATCAAGAGGCGAAGATCAAAAAGGCTCAAAAGTACAGTGAAGACATGAGCCAGGCAGTCCAGAAGCAAAGCGAAGCACTCGCTCATCACGTCCGGGAAGCCGAAAGAGAATTACATAGAGATCAAGACCCGCCTGTGGGTTTCTTTAGGCTTTTCCATTTTTGCCAAAAGTTGCTTCGTAGTATGGAGTAGGGGAATGTACACCTTCTAAATGAATGAATGAAATTTTTCTTTTATTCAACAATTGTCTACTTGCATGCATACCATTCATCTGCATATTTAATTTCCCCTCCTTCACGCTTAATAAATAAGATAATAAAAAGGAAGGATTAAACTGACACGTCTTCCAAATCAGAAGAATGGAGAGAAAGCCACTCCTAATCAAGCTCTCGCCAACGGTTGACTCATCACAAGAGGAAAATAAGCCTCGACCGTTGGTCCTCAGGAATAAGGAAGAGGGGGCAAGGACACCAGTGCAACTTTTTATGCCATGTCCTTTCCCCTACGAATCAAATAAAGTTGTACCGTGGAGATATGGGGAATCTTCACCAATAAAAGAGGATATCACGAATATAGCCGGTATTGGGGGCATGACAAGAAGTGGAAGAATATACTCCCCCAAGGACTCACAGGAAGATGTCCCCAAAAATAAAGGAAAAAATAAAAAGGCCGAAGAGGAAAAAGAAAATAAATAATCCAAGGAGGAGACTGAGGAATTACTCCAGTTTATAAGGCAAAGCAAGTATTCCATTATAGACCAGCTCAACCGCACACCTGCGAAGATAACGCTGTTATCTCTAATAATGAGCTCGGAACTGCACAGAAACGCCCTGCTGAAGGTCTTGAGCGAGGCGCACGTACCTCACACTATATCCCAAGAAAAAGTTGAGAGAATCGTCGGTCACATCATGGCAAGCGATCACCTCACCTTCACAGAGGAAGAACTCCCCCTCGAGGGGTCAAACCATAACAAGCCCTTGCACATTTCGATGAAGTGCAAGGAGTACCTCATCGTCAAAGTTCTTGTGGATAACGGGTCATCCTTGAACGTGATGCCCAAGTGCACACTAGACAAGTTGACTATCCAAGGAACCCGTCTGCGCCCAAGCAGCACCACCGTTCGAGCCTTCGACGGATCAAAACAAGAAGTAGTGGGAGAAGTTAATTTGCCAATCCAAGTTGGACCCACTATCTTCAACGTCGATTTCCATGTAATGGACATTACTCCAGCATATAGTTGTCTCCTCGGCAGGCCTTGGATTCATGACGCTAAGGAAGTTCCTTCGACGCTCTACCAGAAAGTCAAGTTCATAGTGGATGACAAACTGGTCACGGTCCAAGCAAAAGATGACATCCTGATCAGTGGACCGTCCACTCAACCTTATGCGGATGCGGTTGAAGAGGCCCTTGAAACATCTTTTCAAGCGCTAGAAATTGCCAGTATAGAAAGGCTTCCCAAAAACACAAAAGTAGCCCACATGATGATGAAGCATGGCTACCATCCTGGCCAAGGATTGGGGGCAGATTCCTAAGGCATGAGGGAACCCCCAGAATTCCAAGACAATCCTTTCAAGCATGGCCTAGGATATGACCCTACTAAGGGCCGAGCAGAAAGAGGGAAAGGGAAGTCTCCCCTCCGCACACTCAAGCAAATTTTCCGAAGTGGAGGGGTGCAAGCGTCAAGAGCTACCCTAGTCATTATGAAATCTTTTTCTCCATTTAAGGGATGTAAACCCCATGATTGTTAGAGATTATCCCCCGGGGCTAGCCCGACCCCCAGGCATTTTAGGGCACATATTCCCTTATTAATTAATAAAAAATACTTCTTACAATCTGCTTCTTTTCTTACTATTTCTGACTAGACCAAACAAAATAACCCTGTTTAAGTAAACTAAAAAGAAAAAAAAAGGGAATAAGAAGTGCAACCAAAAATTCTCCATTGCCATTACAGTCAAGCTAGTTGATTAGAAGCACCAAATAAGACTTCACCTCGCCATAAAGAAAGTCATGCTTCGCCAATATTGTGAACAAGAAATAGATACAAGAAAGAAAAAGCCCATAGAAGCCAAAGGCCAAAAAAAGAAGGGCAAAATACCCGGTAGGAAACCCACCAAGGGGGCTACGCAAAAAATAGGGTCAACCTAGTAGGATACCCGAACAAAAATAAAAGGGTAGCCTAGGCAAAAGTTAGGGTTACAAAATAAGGTCCGCTAGGATTCCCTAAAAATCCAAAAAAGAGAGAACCTAGGCAAAAGATAGGGCCAAAGCACAATATCCTAGTTCGAAAACCCAAAGGGCGATCTAGGGAAATCAACTAGCCATAAAAAGCAATGCAAATAAAACTAAGGCGCAAGTACAAAAAAGGGGGGGAAAAAAGTTTGCTTAGATAGAAAGCTTAAACACCCAAACCTAACCCTAGCTAACCATTCTTACAAAAACTCTTTCAAAATAAGATCAACATTCTAAAACACAAGCCATTGAATTCATCTCTTTACTTCTCTTCTCTTGACCCTCACAACAATATTCTAATAATTAATTTGGGAATATGGAGGCGTATAGTCAACAAGAGGATTGAAATCCCTAGAGTGGAGAAAGAGGGACACTACATGGCAAAGAGTGCTCCACAAAAAGAAGAAAAGGAAAAACAAGCTATCATTCGGTCATAAGAAATCCGGCAAGGTACAACCAAACACAAGAGTACAGATCAGAGGGCATTTGACGCTACAAGACACGTCAGTGAAATCCTTCTGAAAAATTAACTAAAATAGGCATTATAGGGCATCAAACATGAAAACATTGCATGCATAAAAATGTTTTTGAACCAGGTCCTATTTGCTTTATACAAAAAAGAAAAAAAAAACCCCGAAATTCGAGACAGTCGTTCGGAGTTCCTAGACCGCCGTCTCGGTCTCCAGAAAATCGGGACCGCCATCTCGACTCGGCAGAAAACGAGACCGTCGTCCCGCTTGGTGAGACGACCATCTCGTTTTAGCCCACAGTCGAGATCGTTGTCTCGAGAACCCAGACCGCCGTCTCGACCCGCGTAAATTTAAGACCACCGTTTCGACTTCCCAGACGGCGGTCCCGAATCCAGTTTTTTCCCTATAAATACGGGAGGCGTGTGGAGGGTTCCTCACAACTCCTCTACACCCCAGAACCTCCAACTCTCAGAACTCTCACCTTCAGAGCACTTTCCGCCCAAAATGTTCGGTAGAAGTCAATCCAGGAAGAGAAGAGGCACTACCGGCGCTAGCAGTTCCTCGGCGCCAGCTCCCCAGGATCCTACTCAGCTCTCGCCACAACACCAAGCCCGCCTCGAGCACATCTGGGGTTATACGTGGCACCCCATGCTCAGACTTGACTTCGGCATCCTCGTCGAGTTTGGGTGGGAGGACGATGTCTGGGCCCACATAGGCAGCATCGGGTGGGGCTTCCTGCTGCAGCCTCCACCTACCCACGTGTACCCTCAAGCGGTACTGGAGTTCCTGGCCTCCATCTCCTACGCCGAGACTCCCTCCATGGTCCCGGGCCTACCACCAACCAAGATGGTGACCTACTTCATGGGTGGGACGTACCAGACTACCACCCTCAACGAATTCAATGTGAGCATTGGGTTCGTCCGGCCCGAGGAGGTGCTAACTCGGGAATATCGGGAGGCCATCTGTAGCCGCCCCACTAACCTCACCGCCACCGAAATGTGGGAGGAGCTCACCAGGTCGCCCACGCTGCCCACGCTGATGAAGGGGTCAACACTCCCCCCAGCCCTTCGCATTTGCCACAAGTTGCTGGCTGGGACTGTCCACGGGAGGAAGGAGAGCCAGGGTAAGGTAACCCTCCCAGACCTCTTTGTACTTTACTGCATGAGCCAGAGGCGAGACGGCTGTCTAGCCACTCGCGAATGGCGAGACTGCTGTCTCATTTGTCGAGACCGTCGTCTCGACGTTCCTGCAAGGCGAGACCGCCGTCTTGACTGGCGAGACCGCCGTCCCGACTAGCGAGACCGTCGTCCCAACTAGCGAGACCGCCGTCTCGACCTTGTCAGACGAGATGGCCCGTCTCGACCTGACAGGCACGAATCCCTATAAATAATGCCCCTATTCCCCTCATTTCCAACAAGTTCTTCCTCCTTCTCTCTAGAAATCACTTAAACTTCTCTCTCTAGAACCCCTCCGAAGCATTTCCAGAGTTTCTGAGCGTTTCTAAGAGTGTTTTTTAGCGTTTTGAGAGGTTTCCGACGCTGTAGAGTGAAGGGATGCCGCAAAGCACCCTATTTTTAGAAGGAATTAATAAGAAAAGCTTACTTCGGAGGTTTATACTCTCTCTCTCTACTTTTACTGCTTTAATTTTAATTATGCAATAGAGATTAGGGCCATGTAGTCTAACTTTAAATTCCGCAAAATAAAGGGTAAAAGCGTATTTTCTGGTTTATTTATTCATCCAAAGTAGCTAGCCTATCATAAGGAACCCGATAGGGGCGTCGTAAAGGAACTAACACTTTCTTTACACTTAACTAACTCCCTTACCCAACTCTGGTTCTAATGACCAAAGTTGGTTTTTCGAAAACCAACGCCTTTTAAATCCTTTTCCGATGTTTTCGGTAAAAACGTCGGTGGCGACTCCATAGAACCCTTCAAAACTAGCTCTTGGATTAGCCTGGTTATCGGACAATCCAAGAGCGCCCTTTCGAAAACCTCGCCCCTAGGTTCAGCCTGGTTATCGGACAAACTAAAGGGGTTGTAACCACCAATAAAAATGCAAAAAATGGAAAGTCGAAAAACCATCGCGTCGCTCCGACCGCCTCTCTTTTTTACGGCGGTGACACTGGGGATGCTAGCTCTTGCTTGCCAGGTCTTGCCTATGCATAAGCAAATGACTTTCTGAGGATGAATCTGAAGTTTTGCCTTTGTAGTAGGCTCACTGGGATGATCTTTCTTTTTTATTGATCCACTGGGAAATTGGTTGACTTTCTGGGGATCAGATTTTGGTAGCCCTTTGGGGGAATGGAGTCTCGGCTCTTTATAGGTGCGCGCTGGCTTTTGTGATGCTCTTATTCTGTTGGGGGAAATGGAATTTCCGATTCCTTTTTTGTTGATTTCCCTCTTTTTGAGGTGACCCACTTAGGGATTTTATTGATTTCCTAAAAGTTAAGATTTTTATTTGATTTAACATTTTTCCGCAATTTATCTCTTTTTTATCGCGATTTCGAAATCTGGCTTTTTATGGGGATAATGCGTGCGCCTTTTTACTTTTTAGTTTCTTTTATGCACGTAGGCTTTTTCTTTTTTTTTGGGACCTGCAGGGGATAAAATTTTCTTTGGTGATCCATCAGGGGATTATCGACTTCCTGGGGATCCGATTTTTCTTTTCTGGGATGGAGTCCTGACTCCTTGATTATTGTTGATGCGAGCTGACCTTGTGAAGCTCTTATTCTATTGAGGGATGGAAAATTATGATTCCTTCTTTTTGTAGACTTTTCTAGGGAGATCCACTTGGGGATTTTTATTCGGCCTACTTTGTTGCACACTTTCTTTTGGACATATGTTGGAGATGAAGGGTTTTCTTCTTTTTCTTTTTTGGTTGGCACCTTGTGAAGGTTTAGATTCCTTGATCATTTGATGATTTGGATGTGACGCCTTTATTCTTCCATTGGGTAATGTGGCAAAGATTTGGTTGAGTACACTTGATGACTCATGTGATGGCGATGCTGAGCCTTGGGGTAATATTTTAAGTTTTCTGCCTCTGGAGTAAGCAGGGATCCGCTTGGGGCTAACTAAGCTTTTCCGATGGCTTTTCTTTTATGATGTTTGATGATTGTGCCCTCTTTTATTGGGTAGAAGAATGGTAGTTGGAGCTCTTGATTTTCGGAAGCTCTTATTCTGTTGAGTCGCTTGATTGACGACTTGCTCCGTTTTCTTGAGGGCATTATTTGGAGACTCGGTCTCGGTGATCCTGTTTTCAATCACAAACATGGAGCTAGTCTCCTTATATGCATGAATGTTTTTCGTTTTTTTGTTATTTATATGAAGTAAATTTTATTTCTTTCATATTGTATCTTGACAAAGTTGTTTTGTGCGACTACTTGTACATGGATGCCCTAAATGCAATCTATTCTTTTTTATCGATGCATCTGGAAAAGTGACTGACATTCTCCTACTGGAATTTTTATGATTATGATGAATGGCCCCTCTCTTTTATTCATTTTTGGTTTAGCCCTATCTTTTGCCTAGACTTCCCTTTTGGGGTTTTCTATCTAGTGGGCTGCCTTAATTTTTGCCTAGAATATCTTAGCAGGCTTTTTTCCTTTTTTATGAATGCCCTAACTTTTTCCTAGAATCTCCTAGCAGGCATTATTTTTATTTTTATTTTTCTCATTTCTCTTTTCTTTTTGAGAGAAAGGACCCTATGCATGTATGCAATGTTCCTGATATGCATCTTATAATACTATTTCAATTAATTTTTCAAAAGGATTACTTTTGATGAGCTCTGACGTTATGTGCTTTCATCGACATGATAAGCTGTACCGATTTTGCCATCTCAATTTTTCCATGACCGAAGAATGATTGTGTTGATTGTAGAGCGACTTGCCATATCAGTGCGCCCCTCCCTTTCCTTGGGGATGTCAATCCTCCTATTGATTACTATCTCCACATTTCCCTACTACTTACTAGAATGTTGTAGTGGTAAGAAAAATGTTTTTTGTAAGCACGACTAGCCAAGGTTGGTTAGAGTGTTTAGGCTAATTTAAACAAACATTTTGTTTATGGAGTGGCGTCTTATTCTATGGTGCTTGCTATGACTGATTGACTTCCCTAGTCCGCCCTTTGGGTTTTTAGTCTAGGATGTTGTGTTTTGTTTTGTCCTAACTTTTGTCTAGGTTTCTTTTTTCTTGCTTTGGGAAACCTAACGGACTTTATTTTGTAATCCTAATTTTTGCCTAGGCTACCCTTTATGGTTGTTCGGGTTTCCTAGCGGGTTTACCCTAACTTTTGGGTAGCCCCCTTTGGTGGGTTTCCTACCGGGTATCTTGCCCTATCTTTTTTGCCTTTAGCTTCTATGGGCTTCTTTTGATTTTCTTTTCTCTTTGCACAATATTGGCAAAACACGACTTTATTATGATGAGGTGGAACCTTATTTTGTCTTTCTAGTCAATCAGTGATGATGAATTTGACTTTTATTTTGGTCAATGGCACAGTTTGATTACTATGACGCATTTTGAAAACATTTGCTTAAACATGATTATTAATGAGGTTTAGATATAAATAGCAAGAAGAGAAGCAGATAGTAAGAATGACATTCTTTGTAATTAATAGGGAAATATGTGTCCTACAATGCTCGGGGTCAAGCTAGGCCCAAGGAGTAAGCTCTAATAGTCATTGGATTTACAAACCCTAAGAATCAGAAGGAGAACACCTAATGACTAAATTCACTTTTGACGCTTGAACCCCTCTATTTGGGAAAATCTGATTCAAGGTGTGGAGGGGAGACTTCCCTTTTCTCCGTATAGCTTGATCCTTTGTAGGGTAATTCTTTAAAGGATTGTCTTTAAAATCTAGTGGCTCCCTTATTCCTTGAGAGTTTCTAATGAGCCCTTGGTTTGGGTGACATCCATATTTCCTCATCATGTTGGTCACCTTCATATTGTTGGGGAAGTCTTTTTGTATCGGCAAAAGATATTTCAAAGGTCCTCTTCAACCGCATCCATTCAAGGTAGGGCAGACGGATTGCTGATCTAAATGTCATCTTTAGCTCGAACCGTGACTAGCTTATTGCTTACCATGAGTTTGTCTTTTTGTTGGAGCGTTGAAAGAACTGCCTTAGCGTCGTGAGTCCAAAGCCTACTCAATTTCCTCTTTGGATTATGTTTTTCTTCGGTCTTTTTATTTCTTCCTTTATTCTTGGGGGCGTCCTCTCGTAACTCCTTGGGGGAGTATATTCTTCCGCTTCTGGTCATGCCCCCAACTCTACTTTATTGGTGAATATTCCCCGTATCTCCACGGTACAACTTTATTTGATTCATAGGGGAAAATCTTCATCAGCCGAGGGGTCAGCTACAACATCAAAGGAGCATCCTAAAGCCTCACAAAATATGATCTGATGGGTCAGCCTCCACAGCAAGGAAGCATCCTGAAGACAACACCAAGACTGCAATCATCATCCTGAGGGTCAGCTACCGCAACGAGAGGAGCATCCAGAGGATAGTCGGGCAAGAGGGTTAACTCCTTCACCCGCCAATCGACCTTATGGTACTTTAGCCCATAGTCAATTGGTCGGGTGAAGGGGGGGCAACTATAGACCCCAAATCTTGCCCCGTCTCAAAATAAAGAACAGAAGACCTCTAATTTGAAGATGTGCAAGGCCTAAAAGGTCCCTAGGATAGACCAAAAGGCCCCATATTAGAGTAGGAAGGTTTTTTGTACAGAAAAAATAGGGAGGTCCACCTATAAGGTCGAGACCGCCATCTCGCTTTGTTGAACGTACAAGGACTTGATGTTGAACTTACATGGACATGAAGCTTGTTGATTTTGATGATGATCAAGAACAAAGAACTTAGAGTGATGAAGGCTTGTATTATTGTGTAATAACTCTGTTTTGATGAGTTTGAGTCTATAATATTAGAGTCTAAGATAGCCGGTACATAATCTACTCTTTACAAGCTTCAAAAACTCATATTTATCAGTTAGCCTCGGGTTTAATCGATTAAATCATCAGATAATCGATTATTATAGTGAGAAAAACCATTTTCTGTAACTGTTCACTGTAATAATCGATTAACAAACCTGTTAATCGATTAACAGGCCTGTTAATCGATTAACAGGGCTTTTAATCGATTAAAACAGAGAGTTTTGGGGTTTTGTTGATTTTGGCTCTGTAATAATCGATTAACACTTCATTTAATCGATTATTTCAGTCAGATTTTGATTTTCAACTTCAAATTAAACCTATTTTCGAAAACCCTAATCCCAATACTCCTAGTTCCGAAAATCCTAATTCCCAAACCCTAATTTCTCTACTTAAGGTTCTCTAAGGCTCTCAGAAAAATGGAACAACCTTTTTCAAAAAAAAGTTAAGTGATGTGAGTGCCAGAGAACTGTTTGTTGGAGGAAAAATGGGCTTTTGGAACCTGGTGTGGGCTAGAAGCGATAAGAATCACTAAGTGGAGTTCTTAGTGGATTGTGTGTTGTGCCGTCTCTGGGGAAAGTTGTTCTTCATCTCTTGTGGGTTTCAAGAGAGGTGTTTTCTTTACTTTCTATTTTCAATTGTTATCTGTTTGTAACAACTTTGATTATAGTGACAGCGTTAATCCTCTGTTTGAGTGATTAGCAACTGGACGTAGGGTCTTTTGATCCGAACCAGTATAAATCTCCTGTGTGAGCTCTATCTCTATCTTATTTACGTTTACACAGCTTTTTAATCAGTAAAATTTGGGAAAAAATTTTAAAACCTAATTTTTGTTAAGAAACCAATTCACCCCCCCTCTTGTTTTTGTCCGACAACGCGAACATTCCGCTGCGGGATTCTAACAAGTGGTATCAGAGCTTGCTTTGATAGTCATTCAAACTTTTCAAAAATGGCCGGACAAAATCAAACTTTTGCCGAAGGTGCGTCTATCAACAGACCCCCACTTTTTGTGGGTCAAAATTATCCTTTCTGGAAAGTAAGAATGCAAATCTTTTTAGAGTCTGTTGATAGAGGCGTTTGGGACGCTATTTTAAACGGTCCCTATATTCCTAAAGTTACTGAGAACGGTGTTGACGTTCCTAAACCTTTTTCTAGATGGACAACAGAGGAAAACAGAAAAACACAATTTGACGTTAGGGCTAGAAATTTTATTTCATCTGCTTTAACCCTTGACGAGTTTTACAGGATCTCTGTTTATAAAACTGCTCAGGAGATGTGGGAAATGCTAAGAGTGACCCACAAAGGTACCGATGACGTTAAGAGAGCACAGACAAATTCCCTAATCCAAGAATACGAGATGTTCTGGATGCAACAAGGTGAAACGATATTTGACGTTCAAAAGCGTTTCACTCATATTGTGAATCATCTCACCAGATTAGGTAAAATCTTTGACGTTGATGAATTGAATGTTAAAATCTTAAAATCTTTGGATAGGAAATGGCAACCTAAGGTGACGGTCATCTCGGAGTCACAAAACCTTGCCACAATGTCTATGGCGGCACTCTTTGGAAAGTTGAGAGAGCATGAGCTAGAGCTAGGAAGGCTAAATGATGAGGAAGGTCAATATCAAAAGAAGAACTTAGCCTTCAAAACAGAAATTTCCAAGGGTAAAAATAAAAAGAAAGAAGAAGACTCAAAGAATGAAGAAGAAGAATTGAGTCATATGATAAAGAAGTTCACCAAATTCATGAAAGCTAAAGGAAGAAATCCATTCAAAGGTAAGGGAAAGGTAAGAGAAAGTACTTCCGTAAATATAAAATGTTATGGTTGTGGTGAAGCAGGACATATGAAGACCGAATGTCCAAACAAGAAAAACGAAGAAATAAAAGGCAAAAAGTTCTTCAAAAAGAAAGCCTACATTGCTTGGGACAACAGTGATTCAAGTTCGGAATCAAGTGACTCGTAAGTAGAAGCCAATATTTGCTTAATGGCAAATGACAACATATATTTCGACTTTAAGGTAAGTGATTCCGACTCATCATCAAGTGATGATGAAAATAACTATGATGAACTGCAAAATGCATATAATGAATTGTTTAGTGCCTTTAAGGACTTGAAAAATGAATATAAAGTTGTGAAAAAGAATTTAAGTAGATCCAAAAAGGAGGTTGACTCATTAAAAACGAAAATCACATGTTTAGAGGAAAAGGAAACCTTAGAAACGAAAATTGTATGTTTAGATGAGAATGATGATAAGAACTTAGCATGTGCATCTTGTAAAGAGTATGAATATGACATAGATATTCTTAACCATTTGCTAGACAAAGCCGAAAAGGAGATAAGTGATTTTAAGAAGGATAAAATTGTTTTAGCTCAAAATAGTGTAAATCATCAAGTTGTTAGAAAAGTAGTTTTAGATCAAGAGCGAGGGTGAATTGATCTTTGAAAGTTTTCCGCAAATCACAGATTATCTAATTCGAAAATTAAATTTACTAATCTATTCTTGAATCACAAAGCAATCAATCAAAATAAGCGCAGCAACAAAATTTAAAGAGAGAAAGGTTAAGAAAGATTTCACCGGTATTTTATACTAGTTCACCCAATACCAGTGCTACGTCCAGTCTCCAGCCAAATTCTAGCTGGGTTCCACTAGATTAAATGTTTTACAGATTCAACAATCTTACACCTAATCTATCACAAGAACCAAATTCCAGTTCCTGCACTTAACCTCTCCACCAAGAACCAAATTCCAGTTCTTGATAACCTCTACAACCAACTTCCAGCTGCAGAGAAACCAGTGCCCAAATTCCATGCACCACTCAGTACAATCACAAGAACCAAATTCCAGTTCCTGTACTCAACCTCTCCCCAAGAACCAAATTCCAGTTCTTGATAACCTCTACAACCAAATTCCAGCTGCAGAGAAACTTGTGCCCAAATTCCAGGCAAGACACAATACAAAAGAATGAAAAAGAATTGACAAAGAAGAAACTAGAAAGCTCAAACTAGTTTATCCAAATCTGCAGAGAGTTTCTTCTTCAAAAGAATGCAAGTTGCCTCAAGAAAGATTTTCAAAAGAACTTCTAAAAATTGTTGCGAATATTTCTTGAAAAAAATGCTAGAGTTTGCTTGAATGATTGCTTAAGGATGTGTAAAAACTGATGTGTAAAAAGTTCCAAGCAACTCTGATTTTAAAGAGTATTTTCAAAACTGCTGCATTAATTAATCTGTTGAAAGTTTGTTTTAATCTGTTGAAATAGTCGTTTCAATCTGTTAAAAGTCCTTTCAATCCATTAATGCGTTCTTGATTCTTTAACAGATTTGTTTTAACTGATACGACAACGTTTATATCAGCTAAAACATTTTACAAAACTTTTCTAAGTTTCATTCAATCTATTGTTTCATGTTTTAATCGATTGATATACTGCAAAACTTTCTTATAAAACTTTTCAAGTTATTTTAACTGATAAAAAGAAGTTTTAATCGATTAAAACTCTGTACATAAATTTTCCAAGTTGTTTTAATCTGTTGAAATGCGTTTTAATCGATTGAAACAGATCTGATCGGTCATAATTCAATTCTGATCGATCATAACAAACTCTGATCGGTCATAATTGCACTCTGATCGATCATCCTCACCCTTTAAGTGATTTTAATCGATTGAAACGTGTTTTAATCGATTGAAAAAGTTCTGATCGCTCATATTTCAAATCTGATCGGTCAAAATGGGTTCTGAATGGTTTTAATCAATTAAAAGCAATTTGTATCGATTAAAATACTGTAAAAAAACTTCTTTGAACATTCTAAGGGATTTTAATCGGTTCTTTTAAAACTATATCAGTTAAAAACATTATTAAGAAAGCTTTTGTAAAAATGCTTTGTTTTTAATTGTTTAAAACGATTTTGGAGGCATTTTGCAAAATCATTTAAGAGAAGAAACTTCATGCAGCAGAAAAGATGAAGTGGTTTTACCTAAGCCTTCTGTAGACACACTAAATCTCTAACTCTATTATCTGAGTGACTTGTTGACTGCAGCAAAGTTGACTTTTGACTTTATCTTTGACTTCATCAAATCAATGAGATCTTTGCCAAGATATTTCACTAAGATCTTCATCACTTTCAGTCTCCCCCTATTTGATGAAGACAAACACCATTTTGAAAAAAAGCTCTGCAAGAGAAGTCACTTGATAATACAGTTTAGTGAGAAATTTAAAAATGTATTAATGTCCTATTTCTCCTAAAACTTATTTCTCCCCCTAAAATGTTTCTCCCTTAATGTAAGAGTTATTTCTCTAAATTGATCCTAAAGTAAAGCAACTATTTCTCCCCCTTTTGACTTCATCATCAAAAATAGGGAAGAGAAGAGAAACAATGAAATGCAAAGGTTTTCAACAGTTTTGAGTTTTTGAAAATAAAAAGAAATCAATACTTTACTCATGAAAAGATTAATTAAAGTTGATTCAAACTTATCTTCATTAACACGTTTGTAATGAATACAATTAACACGTGTAAAGATAAGGGAATCACGCTTTAGTAGCATGTTACAGGAACAACCATTAACTAAAGCCTTTAATTTTTCTTTCCAGAATAAAAATCGATTAAAAACAGAACAGAATCGATTAAAATGTTCTTGGTAATGATTTTAATCGATTGAAAGAAAGATTTAGTCGATTAAAACATTTAAGAATTTGAAAACATGAAACTTTAGAGCAATTAATCGATTATTTCGACTTTTAATCAATTAAAAATGTTATATAAATTCATTTCATCGATTTGAAAGATGTTTTTATTGATTAAAACATTCAGATTTGAAAACTGTGACATATCTGATGTGAATTTCTTATATCTAATTTAGTGGATATGTTGTGAACTGATTATCTAGAAAGGTGTTTAGCAACAATATCAACTATATTGATTATCTTTTCACTAATAGATCCAACAATATCAGAATTAAATCCTAATTTCAGGGATCTATGATCTAATTCTATCTATGTTAGTTTCATCCAAATTAAAACCTATATTATATCAGTCAAAGTTAAAGCAAATGTGCCTGGTATATAACCAGTAATATTACAAACCAGAAATGAAAAATTTGCAAAAAATGAAATATGAAATATGACATAAGAAAAGAGATAGGAAGGGACCCTTTTTATCCATACTTCCCTGATTATTTGTGTCAGATATCAAAATTCATGACTCAGTCATTTGATCCCTACCAACTTTAAGAGGCCATAGGCTTCACTTTTTGCTGAAACCAATTTTGTTTTATCAACCATTGAGACACCGACAGCTGACTCTCCTGTATCAGCAATAGACACAGAACCTCTTCCTGTAAAGTAATCTGTTGTATGGCATTTACTGTTACTATTTTCTGCATTACAGTCCATGGTTGTCCTCTCATTGAAATTAAATGTTCTTTTTGGAAACTTCTATAAATCACATGAATCATAGGTGAGTAATGTATTGAGATCAGGATCTCTTTTCATAGTAGTCAACCCATTATGAACCCTGCATTTATCACCATCCAAGCAAATAACTGCATTCTTATCAATGTAGTATGATAGCGTGTTATTCTCACTTTCAGTGGACCACATGCATACAAAACAGAACTTAGTGATGACAGCAATCCAGAACCCCCTGGTCCATAACCATGATCCTCTTGTTGGTTTGTTATTAAGGATGCCAGATCATCAGTATAAAATTGATCCCTGTACTGACCATAAAACACACATTCCCTGTACCACTTTTAGCTTTTCATTCAATTCTTGAATTGCTGTCTCAGATTGGTTTCCTTACAGTGACACTTCGTGACATTTGATGATCAAAACGAATTATAAAAGTTGCACAATTCCAATTAATTTTATCAAGAGTCTTGAACCAATGCATGCCCAAATTTATTCCAAATATATTGCTAGGTAATATCAAGAAATTTAATGTAAACGTGTGTTCATTGAACTTCCTAGTAATCAACAACTTATTACTAGAAGCAACTATCACTGAAAAATCCTTGATAAACTACGTTTTCAGTCCCAATCAACTTGACCTATTTGTAACTAGTGTTCATAAGAAAATTTACAGTCTACTTCTTGATAATTCCTTTCATTTGCAATGTATTACCACACAACATTCCATGCAAAGTATTGTAGACATCTACAACTTGAATCATGTCTATGTTGATGTTAAAAAGCTTTTTCATCCAGCAATAACTTTCCCACATTATTCCACTAGACTTTCTAATCATGAAAATTTGTGCCTTTGAAAGGAAATTGGATGTTATAGAGCTTGTTTCCAGAACCTAATTAATCGATTAATCAACTAATTATCTATTAATTTGATTTTTACTATAAGGTTTGAAACAGCTACAGTGAATTAATCGATTATTTCATAAAAGAATCGATTAATTTGGTACAGAATGAAATTAATAAAATGATACCAGAATTTAAATCGATTAAAACGAAAATGAATCGATTAAATTTGATACCTTAGTGTTTTTAGTTGATATAAATTCAATCTAATCGATTAAAACAGCTAAACCAAAATCCTGAGAACATTTTAATCGATTATTTCGACATTTCAATCGATTAAACTGGTACAGACATATATTCTGATATCTCTGTAAGTTATTTTAATCGATTAATACTGTTATATATCAATTAAAACAATCAATTTAAATAATCGGAACCTGATTCGCAGCTACGAACTTCAAGGGATTCCCGAGACTTGTTCCTGCAAAACAAATTAAGAATTTTTCTGGTACCCTTTATAGTTACTCGGGTCCTGATCAGGTTATTTGAAATGAATTAATTTTTGGAACCCATTTCATTCTTACTTTAGGAATAGCATACTTTTTGATTCTACAATATTTGACCGAGTGACCTTTCGTCATGCAGGTAGAAACATTTGATTACGAGTATGAATTCCTATTTGTGTTTGTTTTCCTGGATCTAGATTTAAATCCTATTCCAGATTTGTCAAAAATCAATTTTTGAGACCCAAGTAAAACATCAAGATTGGCTTGTCCTTGTGTGAATCTTGAAACAGTTTGAGATAAGAAATCAATTTTCTTTTGTAATTCAGGACAGTTATTGCAGGGTTTATTGCATTCACAATCAGAATTAGCATGAATTAATTTCAAGAAATCACGATCAGTTTCATCTTCAAGAATTCTTTTTTCCAGAGAATCAACTTTATTTACTAGCCAGTTATTTAGCCCTTTCAGCCTATCATTTTCTTTTTGAAGTTTCTTAGCCTCTTCGTGCATTTCATTAAATGCTTCTTGTAATGCATCATAATTCACTAAATTTGAAGAGGAACTAGAACTTACATTGCTAGATTGAGGATTTTGACTTGCCATTAGACATAGGTTGGCTTCTTCATTATCAGAGTTGTCTGTTGATGAAGTGTCATTGTCATCCCAAGCTATATAGGCTCTTCTTTTTGCTTTTTCTTCTTTCTTCTCACTTTGTTTGTTTCTTTCGGGCATTCCATCCTGACATGGCCCCGCTTGCCACAACCATAACATTTAAAGTTAGAAGAATTAGTTCTTTTCTCATACCTCTTATGTCTTTCCTTGTCTTGGATCTTTTTCTTGAGAAACTTGTTGAATTTCCTAACAAGCAGTCCAAGGTTCTCACTCTCTTCCTCCGATTCTTGATTTTCTTCAACTTTAAGTGCAATACTTCTGTTCTTCTTCTCAGAGACTTCTTGTTCATTAAATCTTGTGATTTCCATTTCATGTTCTCTAAGTTTTCCAAACAGAGAGGTTGTTGTCATAGCGGACAAATCTTTTGATTCCGATATTGCTTGTGACTTTTGGTCGCCAAGACCTGTCAAGACATTTTAAAACTTTAATATTCAATTCTTCTTTATCAAATGTCTTACCTAGGCCCATTAAATGGTTAATGATGTGAGTGAATCGTTTACGCACATCCGCAATGCTTTCACCGGTCTGCATCTTGAACAACTCATATTCTCTTATTAAAGTATGCTTTCCGGCTCTTTTTACATCTCGTTGTCCCTTCATGGGTGACCTCAAGAACATCCCACATCTCCTTGGCAGATTTGCACTTGGGATACCCTGAAAAATTCATCCATGTTAAGTGCGAAGTAATTATATTCTTTGCAGTGCAATCACTTTGAACTTTCTTCTTCTCCTCATCATTCAAGCTGGACCATTCTTTATCTGTAATTAGAGGACCATTAGAAATAACATCCCAAACATTTCTATCAATGGATTCAATAAAGATTTTCATCCTAATTTTCCAAAAAGGATAATTTGTTCCACAGAATAGTGGACGTCTGTTAATAGATGCCCCTTCAGAAAATGGTAACCTGTTTTCAGCCATGGATCAAAGAACTTGAATAACTTTCAAGCACCTTGCTCTGATGCCAATTGTTAGAAAAGTAGTTTTAGATCAAGAGGGGGGGGGTGAATTGATCTTTGAAAGTTTTCCGCAAATCACAGATTATCTAATTCGAAAATTAAATTTACTAATCTATTCTTGAATCACAAAGCAATCAATCAAAATAAGCGCAACAACAAAATTTAAAGAGAGAAAGGTTAAGAAAGATTTCACCGGTATTTTATACTGGTTCACCCAATACCAGGGCTACGTCCAGTCTCCAGCCAAGTTCCAGCTGGGTTCCACTAGATTAAATGTTTTACAGATTCAACAATCTTACACCTAATCTATCACAAGAACCAAATTCCAGTTCCTGCACTTAACCTCTCCACCAAGAACCAAATTCCAGTTCTTGATAACCTCTACAACCAACTTCCAGCTGCAGAGAAACCAGTGCCCAAATTCCAGGCACCACTCAGTACAATCACAAGAACCAAATTCCAGTTCCTGTACTCAACCTCTCCCCAAGAACCAAATTCCAGTTCTTGATAACCTCTACAACCAAATTCCAGCTGCAGAGAAACTTGTGCCCAAATTCCAGGCAAGTCACAATACAAAAGAATGAAAAAGAATTGACAAAGAAGAAACTAGAAAGCTCAAACCAGTTTATCCAAATCTGCAGAGAGTTTCTTCTTCAAAAGAATGCAAGTTTCCTCAAGAAAGATTTTCAAAAGAACTTCTAAAAATTGTTGCGAATATTTCTTGAAAAAAATGCTAGAGTTTGCTTGAATGATTGCTTAAGGATGTGTAAAAACTTATGTGTAAAAAGTTCCAAGCAACTCTGATTTTAAAGAGTATTTTCAAAACTGCTGCATTAATTAATCTGTTGAAAGTTTGTTTTAATCTGTTGAAATAGCCGTTTCAAGCTGTTAAAAGTCCTTTCAATCCATTAATGCGTTCTTGATTCTTTAACAGATTTGTTTTAACTGATACGACAACGTTTATATCAGCTAAAACATTTTACAAAACTTTTCTAAGTTTCATTCAATCGATTGTTTCGTGTTTTAATCGATTGATATACTGCAAAACTTTCTTATAAAACTTTTCAAGTTATTTTAACTGATAAAAAGAAGTTTTAATCGATTAAAACTCTGTACATAATTTTTCCAAGTTGTTTTAATCTGTTGAAATGCGTTTTAATCGATTGAAACAGATCTGATCGGTCATAATTCAATTCTGATCGATCATAACAAACTCTGATCGGTCATAATTGCACTCTGATCGATCATCCTCACCCTTTAAGTGATTTTAATCGATTGAAACGTGTTTTAATCGATTGAAAAAGTTCTGATCGCTCATATTTCAAATCTGATCGGTCAAAATGGGTTCTGAATGGTTTTAATCAATTAAAAGCAATTTGTATCGATTAAAATACTGTAAAAACACTTCTTTGAACATTCTAAGGGATTTTAATCGGTTCTTTTAAAACTATATCAGTTAAAAACATTATTAAGAAAGCTTTTGTAAAAATGCTTTGTTTTTAATTGTTTAAAACGATTTTGGAGGCATTTTGCAAAATCATTTAAGAGAAGAAACTTCATGCAGCAGAAAAGATGAAGTGGTTTTACCTAAGCCTTCTGTAGACACACTAAATCTCTAACTCTATTATATGAGTGACTTGTTGACTGCAACAAAGTTGACTTTTGACTTTATCTTTGACTTCATCAAATCAATGAGATCTTTGCCAAGATATTTCACTAAGATCTTCATCACTTTCACAAGTTCCTTTGAAAAAGCCTAAAAGGAAAAACAAAAGAGTATGGGTAGAAAAAGGAACTAGAGCATCTTTTGTTAGTAATGCATCTTATTCTAAAGCTACATCAAAAGCATGTTTTTATTGTATGAAACAAGGTCACACTTCAAATTGTTAGAAAAGTAGTTTTAAATCAAGAGGGGGGGTGAATTGATTTTTGAAAGTATTTCGCAATACACAGATTATCTAATCCGAAAATTAAGTTTACTAATCAATTCACGAATTCACAAAGTAATTAAGCAATACAAGCGCAACAACTGAAATTAAAGAGAGAAAGGTTAGGAAAGATTTCACCGGTAATTTTATACTGGTTCACCCAATACCAGGGCTACGTCCGGACTCGACCAAATTCCAGTTGGGTTCCACTAGAATAGATGTTTTACAGACTCACCCTCTTACACCTATTCTAACTCTCCACCAAGAACCAAATTCCAGCTCTTGGAAACCTCTGCAACCAAATTCCAGCCAGCAGAGAAACCAAGTGCCCAAATTCCGGGCACCACACACAAGAACCAAATTCCAGCTCTTGCTTTAACCTTTCCACCAAGAACCAAATTCCAGTTCTTGGCAACTTTCTACAACAGTTGCAGAAAACTTGTACCCAAATTCCAGGTACAAAACAAGTACAAATGAATGAATAGAAATTTAAAAGAAGAAACAAAGAAAGCTCAAACCGGATTACACCAATCCACGATCAGTTTCTTCTTCAAAGAAATGCAAAGTGCCTCAAGAAAGATTTCAAAAGAAGTTCACAAAAACAGTTGTGTATCTTTCTTGAAAAATGCTAATAGTTGTTTGTATTGATTGCTTGAATTGTGTAAAAATTGATATTCAATCTCTGTTTAAAAGTTTCAAGCAATTCTGTTTATAAAAGAGTATTTTCAAATCTGCTGCATTAATTAATCTGTTGAAAGTTTGTTTTAATCTGTTGAAATAGCCGTTATAATCTGTTAAAAGTCCTTTCAACCCATTAATGCATTCTTGATCTTTAACAGAAAATGTTTTAGTTGATACGACCACGTTTTTATCAGTTAAAACGTTTTACAAACATTTTCTAAGTATAAAACAATCGATTGAATCGCGTATTAATCGATTGATTTGTTTAAAAACCTTCTTATAAAACTTTCCAAGTTATTTTAGCTGATATAAAGTCGTTTCAATCGATTGAAAAACTGCACATATATTTTCAAGTCATTTTAATCATTTGAAAGTTCGTTTTAATCGATTGAAAAGATTTTCTAAGTTATTTTAATCGATTAAAATACGTTTTAATCGATTGAAATAAGTCTGATCGGTCATAATTCAATTCTGATCGATCATAACCAAATCTGATCGGTCATAATCTCATTCTGATCGATCATCCTGACATCCAAAGTGATTTTAATCGATTGAAACGTGTTTTAATCGATTAAAATAATTCTGATCGCTCATATTTAAGATCTGATCGATTATATTGCATTCTGACCTATTATATTCGAATTCTAATCGGTCATAAAGAGTTTTAATCGATTAAAATAAGTTTGTATCGATTAAAATATTGTAAAAACACTTTTTAAAACATTCTAAGTGTTTTAAATTGATTCTTTCAAACCTGTATCAGTTAATAACTTGTTTAAGAAAATTCTTTGCCAAAATGCTTTTGTTTTTTATTTGTTAAAAACTGTTTTTGAGGCATTTTGCAAGATGAGTGAAGAAGCTTTATGCAGTGGAAAAGGTAAAGTGGTTTTACCTAAGCTTTCTGTTAAGACACACTAAGTCTTCAGCTCCATTCTTCTGAGTGACTTGTTTGACTGCTGCAGAGTTGACCCTTGACTTTATTTTTGACTTCATCAAATCAATGAGATCTTTGCTAGGATCACTTTCACAAATAAATGCAAAAATAAAACATTTTGGTGTTCCTAACGGTAAATACATTTGGGTTCCTATTGTTAAATAATTTGTTTGTCTCTAACCCCAAGGACCCAAAAGTTATGGGGACCTAAGTTTACTATGTTCTTGTTTTGTAGGAAACTTCCAAATCAAAGAAGTCTATGTGGTATCTTGATAGTGGATGCTCAAAGCATATGACCGGTGATAAAACAAAATTTGTGAGTTTCAAAGCTAAAGAATAAGGATATGTAACTTATGGGGACAACAACAAAGGGAAAATTCTTGGAATTGTAAATATAGGTGGTGCAAACACATTGGAGATTAAGGATGTGCTTCTTGTTTATGGACTAAAGCATAATCTCCTTAGCATAAGTCAACTATGTGACAAAGGATTTAAGGTAATCTTTGAAAGTAAATTTTGCACCATACATTTGATAGATTCCGAAAATGTAGAATTAAAAGGTATTAGGCATAATAACATATACTTGATTGATTTGGATTGTTTACATGATTCTAGAATAACATGTTTAATTGCTAAGGAAGAGAACCCTTGGTTATGGCATAAGAGAGTAGCTCATATAAATATGCATCATTTGAATAAGATACGTTATGTGATGCATGTCAAAAAGGTAAACAAGTAAAATCATCATTTAAATCAAAGAATGTTATTTCCACTTCAAAACCCCTAGAATTATTACATTTAGACTTATTTGGTCCTTCTAGGATAAAAAGCTTTGGTGGAAATTATTATGGTCTTGTGATTGTTGATGATTATTCTAGATATACTTGGAAATTTTTCCTAACAATGAAAAGTGAAGCTTTTAAGGTCTTTAGAAAGTTTGCAAAGCAAATACAAAATGAGAAAGATTTAAGAATTAAAGTTTTAAGAAGTGACCATGGTGGTGAGTTTCAAAATGAAAAGTTTGAAAATTATTGTGAAGAAAATGGAATATTGCATAACTTTTCTGCTCCTAGGACTCCCCAACAAAATGGTGTAGTTGAAAGGAAAAATAGGTCACTAGAGGAACTTGCTAGAACAATGTTAAATGAATCAAATGTTCCTAAATATTTTTGGGCTGATGCGGTTAGTACTACTTGTTATGTTTTAAATAGAATGCTCATTAGGTCAATTATAAAATCAACTCCCTATGAATTATTAAATGGTAGAAAGTCTAATGTTGCTCATTTGAAAATATTTGGATGTAAGTGCTTTGTGTTAAATAATGGAAAGGACAACTTAGGAAAATTTGACTCAAAAGCCGATGAGGGCATTTTCTTAGGTTATTCATTAACTAGCAAGGCTTACAGGGTGTTTAATAGAAGAACCTTAAATATTGAAGAATCTATTCATGTTACTTTTGATGAGATTGTAGACCTTGGGGGAAATCCTCTTGAGTCAAATAAAGAACTTGCAGGTGATGATGAGTACATAAGAGAGGCTCTTGATGAATTGTATTTGGAAGAAAATGAGCCTTCTCAAACACCTGAATTAAAAAAAGAATGGCAATCACCAAGAGGACTCTCAATGGACAATATCATTGGTGATATCTCAAAAGGGGTAAGAACTAGAAATATGACTAATTTCTGCATGTCTGTAGCTTTTGTGTCACAGATAGAACCCAAAAATGTTGAGGAAACACTTAAAGATGACTAATGGTGCATAGCTATGCAAGAGGAACTTAACCAATTTGAAAGGAATCAAGTCTGGGAATTAATCCCAAGAGAAGAATCACATCAAGTAATTGGAACTAAATGGGTATTTAGAAATAAACTTGATGACGATGGAAACATAACAAAGAATAAAGCCAGACTTGTTGCCAAAGGCTACTGTCAGGAGGAAGGTATTGATTATGATGAAACTTATGCTCCTGTTGCCAGGTTAGAGGCTATACACCTACTTCTTGCTTATGCATCTTTGATGAAATTTAAATTATATCAAATGGATGTTAAAAGTGCATTTTTGAATGGTTTTATTAAAGAAGAAGTTTATGTGGAGTGTAGACCCCAAATCTTGCCCCGCCTCCAAATAAAGAGAAGAAGACCTCCTATTCGAAGATGGACGAAGCCTAACAAGCCACTAGGAGAGACTATTAGGCCCCATACTAGGATAGGAGGGGTTTTCTGTACAAAAAATAAGTTTTCTCGCCTCTTTGGGACGAGATCGCCGTCTCGAAATCGAGACCGCCATCTCGCCTCAGGCAAGTGGCGAGACCGCCGTCTCGTTTGACGAGAAGGCGGTCTCGCCACCTGCAAATGGTGAGACAGCGGTCTCGCTTTCCCAGACGGCGGTCTCGCCACCTGCGAAGGATGAGACGGCGGTCTCGTTTGGCGAGACGGCGGTCTCGCCACTTGCGCAGGACGAGACGACGGTCTCATTTGGCGAGACGACGGTCTCGACCTTGTTAGACGAGAACGACGGTCTCGCCACTGCCAGGCGCGAAAACCTATAAATAGGGGCCTCCCCCCCCTCATTTCCACATACCACACAGCTTTTTGCTCTCCCTTCTCTCTAAAACTTCTCTCTAGAATCCCTCCGACGCATTTCCGGAGCTTCTGAGTGCTTTTGTGAGCGTTTTTTCGGCGTCTAGAAGAGTTTCCAGCGTTCTGTAGAGTGAAGGGCTGCCAAAAAGCACCCATTTGTTTTAAAGAAATAAAAAGAAAAGCTTGCTTCGGAGGTTTAGATTCTTCCTCTCTACTTTTATCGCTTTAAATTTAAATTATGCAATAGATTAGGGCCATGTAGTCATAATTTTTAATTCCGCAAAATAAAAAGGGCAAAAGCGTATTTTTTCGGTTTATTTATTAACAAAGTAGCTGGCCTATCATAGGGAACCCGAAAGGGGCGTAGTAAAGGGACTAACACTTCCTTTACACGTAACTAACTCCCTTACCCAACTCTGGTTCTAATGACCAAAGTTGGTTTTCGAAAACCAACGCCTTTTAAAACCCCTTTTCCGATGTTTCCGGTAAAAACATCGGTGGCGACTCCACAGAACCCCTCAAAATTAGTCCTTGGGTTAGCCCGGTTATCGGACAACCCAAGGACGACCTTTCGAAAACCTCGCCCCTAGGTTAGCCCGGTTATCGGACAACCTAAAGGCGTTGTAACCACCCATAAAAAACGCGAAAAACAAAAAGGGTCGAAACCATCGCGTCGCTCCGACCGCCTTCTCTTTTTTAGATGGCAGCGACAAATGGCGACTCCACTGGGGAAGCCTCGAGAGTTGATCCCATTTAGTGATGGGCCGGCTTAAAAATAAATAAACCAAGAAAATAACGCTTTGGCCCTTAACTTGTATTATAACATGTTTTACGGTTTGGCTTTAATAACTGTTGCTTGTTTATACTTACGCAATTGTGTGAAATACAAACTGTACACAAACCCTTGCACACTACAGTTCCCTCTATATCCGGGGGCAAGTGAGAAAACCATAGGGAGTGGGTGGCAGGTACGGTTCGCTGTAGTGAGGGCCTTGAGCCCACCAGTGTGATCGGAAACCACCACTCAAGGTGATAACCTTCCTCTTTTGGCAACAAGACTGACTATGGCCTTAGTGCTAAGCATGGTCGGACGGCTGGAGAGTGGGGACCCTATAATGGAGGCACCTTGGGGGCCTTAGCCTGGTGAGAACAGTTAGAACCAACCCTTGCCAATGCACTTTTCTGCAGGAAAACCCTACCTCGTGATAAAAACGAATTCTCACCTGTTCGTGGATGATCGAATTGTGTGTGCATATGTTTGCTGCATTTGTTTGTTGCATAGCATAAACAAACAACAGAACAAAAATCACAAAAATACTTTCGCAAATAAACGCCCTTATCTCGGACAGTCTGCCTTTTAGCTAGCCTGGTTTCAGGTTCTTTGTAAGCTAAGTAGCCACGTAGTTCCGACAAAAGAGATAAGGGACGCTAATATTATTCTTTCGCCAATAAAACCATTTTATCTCGGACAGTCTGCCTTTTAGCTAGCCTGGTTTCAGGTTCTTTGTAAGCTAAGTAGCCACGCAGTCCGACAGAAGAGATAAAAGGCTAAAAAATAAATCCAAAATAAATAAAATAATAATAACAAAATCAAAACATTAATAAAAGAATTTTGACAAAGTCGTATCATTCATATTGCATCATGTCATAAGTGGAAAAACCAAGAGAAAAAAATAAATGCATAAGGACAGTATGCATACGCATCATTTTAATAAATCCCTAAAAAATGGGCCTTAGAAGCGTTTTTTGGGAAAATTATTGAGCCAAATCCCCTATGGGTATTTACAGTTTGATTCTTCACCTTTTTCTCTTCGTTTTGATATGCTGTGCGTCCAAATCGGACATCTCAGTCAAAAGTTATACCACTTTAAACATCTATCGCCCTTTTGCACTGGTACATGCATAAATACATTCATTCTAAGGAGCACTAGATATCCCTAAGACAATGGCGAAAGAGGCCCCGAGCACATTTGTGACCTTCACGACAAGGAAGGGACAAGTGTACTAAGGTGTGATGATGACTCCCATTATACTTGTCAAGTCTGTGATGGGGAAGGAACCATTACACCAAGGTGGGTATGATACCCCACAAAGCGTAAACTTTGAGAAGGATACCTAAGCCATTGTCTTAAGGAATATCCATCTCATATATCATTCATTTTAAACAATAAAAATCTTTTTGCATTCTAGAAAGCGGCTGGTATTCTTCATGCCCTCATCCACATACAAAAAATAAACACTATCATACATCATGTTAGAAAATAAAACATGATAATGTTTAGGAAAAAACAAACACTTACATACATGCATCCACCAAACTTCATAACATAATAGACAGTCGAAGAAGTGGACATTCCTCAATACCATGAAAAGAGGATTAGGGCATTCGCATGCCATGCACGGGAAGTCAAAAAGAAAATAAATAGAAATTCTAACATGCCTATGGGTTCATTTAGGCTTCTCCACTTTAAAAAAAATGTACTTCATTGCATTGAGGAATGTACATTGTCTAGATGAAAAAAATAAAATTGTTTGTTTTCATCATCTCAACCGTCTATTGCATTCATAAATTGCATTCATTCTCACTTTAATAATAATAAGATAATAAAAAGAAAGGATTAGTCATTGTGCTTTCCGTGAATTGGAATAAGATGAAGAGCAAACCTTTCGTCATCAAGTTTTCTCCAACAGTTGATCCGCCTAAGGAGGATAATAAGCCTCAACTATTGGGTATCCAAGTTAATAAGGAAGAGGGGGCAGGATTAGACGTAGAGGAATCTACTCCCCCGAGGAGCTACCAGACAATGCTCCCAAGAATAAAGGAAAAATAAAAGGACCGCAGGGAAACATAATCCAAAGAGGAAATTGAATAGACTTTGGATTCACGACGCTGAGGCAATTCTTTCAACGCTCCACCAAAAAGACAAACTCACGGTAGGTGACAAGCTGGTCATGGTTCGAGCTAAAAATGACATTCAGATCAGTAAGTCGTTTGCCCTACCTTGAATGGATGCGACTGAAGAGGACCTTTGAAATATCTTTTGTCGATATGAAAAGACTTCCCCAACGATATGAAGGTGACCCACATGATGAGGAAATATGGATGCCGCCCAAACCAAGGGCTCATTAGAAACTCTCTCAAGGAATAAGGGAGCCACTAGATTTAAAAGACAATCCTTTAAAGCATGGCCTAGGGCATGACCCTACAAAGGATCAAGCTGCACGGAGAAAAGGGAAGTCTCCCCTCCGCACCTTGAATCAGATTTTCCCATATAGAGGGGTGCAAGCGTCAAAAACGACTTTAGTCATTAGGTGTTTTCCTTCTGATTCTTAGGGTTTGTAAATCCAATGACTATTAGAGATTACTCCTCGGGGCTAGCCCGACCCCCGAGCATTGTAGGGCACACATTTCCCTATTAATTACAAAGAATGTCATTCTTACTATCTGCTTCTCTTCTTGCTATTAATGTCTAAACCTCATTAATAACCATGTTTAAGCAAACTTTTTCAAAAGTGCGTCAAAGTAATCAAAATGCGCCATCGACCAAAATAAAAGTCAAATCCATCACCAACTGATTGACTAGAAGCACAAAATAAAGTTTTACCTCGTCATAAGTAAAGTTGTGTTTCGCCAATGTTGTGCAAAAAGAAAACAAAAATCAAAGGAAGTCCATAGAAGCTAAAGGCCAAAAAGAAAAGGCAAGATACCCGGTAGGAAACCCACCAAGGGGGCTACGCAAAAGTTAGGGTAAACCCGCTAGGACACCCGAACAACCATAAAGGGTAGCCTAGGCAAAAATTAGGGTTACAAAATAAAGTCCACTAGGTTTCCCAAAGCAACAAAAAAAGAAACCTAGACAGAAGTTAGGAAAAAACAAAACACAACATCCTAGGCTGAAAACCCAAAGGGCGGACTAGGGAACTCAATCAATCATAGCAAGCGCCATAGAATAAGACGCCACTCCATAAACAAAACATTTGTTTAAACTAGCCTAAACACTCTAACCAACCTTGGCTAGCCGTGCTTACAAAAACCATTTTTTGTCAAAATAAAACAATTCTAAAACACAAGCCTTTGAATTAAATATCCTCTTTCTTCTTTTCTCTTGACCCTTACCACTACGACATTCTAGTAAGTAGTAGGGAAATGTGGAGATAGTAATCAATAGGAGGATCGACATCCCCAAGGAAAGGGAGGGGCACACTGACATGGCAAGTCGCTCTACAATTAACACAATCATTCTTCGGTCATGAAAAAATCGAGATGGCAAAATTGGTACAGCCTATCCCTGTCGACGAAAGTACATAACGTCAGAAGCTCATCAGAAGTAAAAGCACATTGGTTAATCATTTTGAAAAATTAATTGAAATAGTATTATAGGATGCATATCGCAAACATTGCATGCATATGATAGGCTCCCATCTCTCAAAAAAGAGAAGAGAAAGAAAAAATGACAATAAAAAGAATAATGCCTGCTAGGAGATTCTTAGGCAAAAGTTAGGGTAGCCTGCTAGATCGAAAACCCGCAAAGGGCGGTCTAGGCAAAAGTTACGGCATTCATAAAAAAGGAAAAAAGCCCGCTAAGATATCCTAGGCAAAAATTAAGGCAGCCCGCTAGACCAAAAACCCCAAAAAGGGCGTTCTAGGCAAAAGATAGGGCTAAACCAAAAAATGAATAAAAAAGAGGGGCCATTCATCATAATCATAAAAATTCCAACAGGAGAATGCTAGTCACTTTTCTAGATGCATCAATCAAAAAGAATAGATTGCATTTAGGGCATCCACACACAAGTAGTCGCACAAAACGACTTTGTCAATGTCAAAAATGAAAGAAATAAAAATTACTTCAGACAAATAACAAAAAACGAAAAACATTCATACATATAAGGAGACTAGCTCCATGTTTGAAAACAGGATCACTGAGACTGAGTCTCCAAATAATGCCCTCAAGAAAACGAAGCAAGTCGTCAATCAAGCGACTCAGCGGAATAAGAGCTTCTGAAAATCAAGAGCTTCAGCTACCATCCTTCTACCTAGAAAAGAAGGCACAAGAAAGTAATAAATCTCCAAACATTGCTCTCCCTCAAGAAATAAGAGCGAGTTGTCATAAGAAGCTTCTAGAAGCCAAAGCTCCAATCATCACCCAATAAAAGAGGGCACAATCATCAAGACATCATAAAAGAAAAGCCGACGGAAAGACTTAGTCATCCCCAAGAGAATCCCTTCCTACTCCGAAGGCAAAACAAAAACACTCCTCACGGCTCAGCATTACCACTACATGAGTCATCGAGCACACTCACCCAAAGTCTCCTCCACACTCCCCAATGGAGAATAAAGACTTCAAGAGCCCATCATCATCAGCAATCAAAAGAGTCCAATCTCCATACCATCAAGGGCTCAACAAAAAGAAAGAAGAAAAGAAAAAAAAAAACCCTTGCATCCCTAGAGGATGTCCAAAAGGCCATGACAGAGAGGGTCGAATAAAAATCCTCAAGTGGACATCCCAAAAATTCTACAAAAAGGAATCAGAAATTCTCATCCCCCAGTGGACTAAGAGCTTCACAAGTATAACTCGCATCAACATCAATCAAGGAGCCAAGACTCCATTCCTAGAAAAGAAAAATCAGATCCCCAGGAAGTCAACTAATTCCTTGGTGGATCACTAAAAAAATAAAACGTCATCCCTAGTGGACCCCCCCAAAAAGAAGGGAAAAAGCCAGCGTAATAAAAAGAGACTAAAAAGTAAAAAGGCTGACGCATTATCCCCATAAAAAAGCCAGATTTCAAAATCGCGATAAAAAAGAGATAAATAGCAAAAAAAAGGCGAAATCAATCCTAACTTTTAGGCAATCAATAAAATCCCTAAGTGGGTCACCGCAGAAAAGGGAAAATCAGTGAAAAAGAAAGGATCAGAAATCCCAATGAAACAAGAGTATCGACAAAGTCATCTCATACCAATAAAATCCAACAAGGAGTCAAAACTCCATTCCCTCAAGGGGGAAATCAAAATTAGATCCCCGGGAAGACAATCAATTCCCCGGTGAATCACCAAAAAGAGAAAGATCATCCCCGGGAAGGCAATCAATTCCCTGGTGGATCACCAAAAAGAGAAATATCATCCCCAGTAAGCCTACTACAAAGGCAAAACTTCATATTCATCAGAATGTCATTTGCCTATGCATAGGCAAGACCTGACAAACAAGAGCCAGCATCTCCATAAGGAAATATCTGCCTAGTCAGAGGCAAAACAAATGCAACCAAAAGTCTTCACTTCCGTTGAAGCATCTGCCTACTCAGAGGCATTACCAGAAACTCAATGGATATCCGCCTACTCAAGAGGCGTCACCAAGATCAATAAATCCCCAGAGGATTCCTGCCTACCTAAGAGGCACTTATAAAAAAAAATCCCCGACAACCAGCAAAGTCGGATGACAAATACCAAAAGATCAAGACAAAGGATCCCCAGCAACCAACAAGCTGGATGAACACCAACAGAATCCCTAGCACAGACCAGACGACCAAATCTCAGAAAGGACAAAGACAAAAAAAGCACATCTCAACACAGGCGCATGAGCTACCCGAGCAGTAAGCCGCCACTACCACCAGTCCTACGCAGTGGACTGTACCAGCCGGATAGGGGGTTCATACCTATCAACCAGCACACAAGGAGTGTCTGACCGGCGCATGGGCCACCTGAACAGTAAGCCGCCACTACCACCAGTCCTACGCAGTGGACTGTACCAGCCTGATAGAGGGTTCATACCTATCAACCTGCGCACGCATTGCGCCTGATTTGCGCTTGAGCCAGATCAGTAAGTCGCACTACCACCCTAATGGGGGGTTCGTACCCATCCAGTCCCACGCAACGGACTGCAACTACCAGCCTGATGGGGGGTTCATACCCATCCAGTCCCACACAACGGACTACAACTACCAGCCTGATGGGGGGTTTATACCCATCAACCGAGGGATCGACTACTGTCAAAAGGAGTATCCTGAGGTTCTACCACGTGTCCACCGAAGGGATCGGCTACCGTCAGAAGGAGTATCCCAGAAGTGCACGAACACCAACATTTCCCCAGAGGATCATCCGCCGCAAAAACGGAACATCTGAAGGGCAATCGGGCAAGAGGGTCAACTCCTTTACCCTCCAGTCGACCACCTTGGCACAAAAGGCCAGCAATCGACTGGTCGGGTAAAGGGGGGGCAGCTGTAGACCCCAAATCTTGCTCGCCCTCCAAATAAAGAGAAGAAGACCTCCTATTCGAAGATGGACGAAGCCTAACAAGCCACTAGGAGAGACTATTAGGCCCCATACTAGGATAGGAGGGGTTTTCTGTACAAAAAATAAGTTTTCTCGCCTCTTTGGGACGAGACCGCCGTCTCGCCTCAGGCAAGTGGCGAGACGGCGGTCTCGCTTTCCCAGACGGCGGTCTCGCCACCTACGAAGGACGAGACGGTGGTCTCGTTTGGCGAGATGGCGGTCTCGCCACTTGCGCAGGACGAGACGGCGGTCTCGTTTGGTGAGACGGCAGTCTCGACCTTGTCAGACGAGAACGGCGGTCTCGCCACTGCCAGGCGCGAAAACCTATAAATAGGGGCCTCCCCCCCCCTCATTTCCACACACCACACAACTTTTTGCTCTCCCTTCTCTCTAAAACTTCTCTCTAGAATCCCTCTGACGCATTTCCGGAGCTTCTGAGTGCTTTTGTGAGCGTTTTTTCGGCGTCTAGAAGAGTTTCCAGAGTCGTGTAGAGTGAAGGGCTGCCAAAAAGCACCCATTTGTTTTAAAGAAATAAAAAGAAAAGCTTGCTTCGGAGGTTTAGATTCTTCCTCTCTACTTTTATCGCTTTAAATTTATATTATGCAATAGAATAGGGCCATGTAGTCATAATTTTTAATTCCGCAAAATAAAAAGGTGGCAAAAGCGTATTTTTCCGATTTATTTATTAACAAAGTAGCTGGCCTATCATAGGGAACCTGAAAGGGGCGTAGTAAAGGAACTAATACTTCCTTTACACGTAACTAACTCCCTTACCCAACTCTGGTTCTAATGACCAAAGTTGGTTTTCGAAAACCAATGCCTTTTAAAACCCCTTTTCCGATGTTTCCGGTAAAAACATCGGTGGTGACTCCACAGAACCCCTCAAAATTAGTCCTTGGGTTAGCCCGATTATCGGACAACCCAAGGACGACCTTTCGAAAACCTCGCCCCTAGGTTAGCCCGGTTATCGGACAACCTAAAGGCATTGTAACCACCCATAAAAAATGCGAAAAACAAAAAGGGTCAAAACCATCACGTCGCTCCGACCGCCTTCTCTTTTTTAGACGGCGGCGACAAGGAGCAACCCCCTGGATTTGAAGATTTTAGTTATCCTAATCATATTTTTAAATTAAAGAAAGCATTATATGGGTTCAAACAAGCTCCTTGGTCTTGGTATGAAAGACTAAGTAGTTTCCTAACTTCAAATGACTTTTCTAGAGGAAAAATTGATTCTACGTTGTTTATAAAGAAAGTAAAAGAACATATCTTATTGGTCTAGGTATATGTTGATGATATTATTTTTGGATCAACTGATAATTATTTGTGTGTAGAATTTTGCTAAGATAATGCAGGGAGAGTTTGAAATGTCTATGATGGAGGAATTAACATTATTCCTTGGACTTCAAATAAAGCAACTTAAAGATGGTATCTTTGTCTCTCAAACAAAATACTGCAAAGAGATACTCAAAAAGTTTGGAATGGACACCTCAAAGGAAGCTAACACACCTATGGGAACTTCATGCTATTTAGACAAGGATGAATCAGGTTTGGAAATTTATCAATCTATATATAGAGGTATGATAGATTCTCTGTTATACTTAACTGCAAGTAGACCTGATATTATTCATTCTGTCTGTGTGCTAGATTTCAAACATGTCCAAAAGAATCTCACTTAACTGCAGAAAAACGTATTTTTAAATATTTAAAAGGAACTACTGGTTTTGGTTTATGGTATCCATCTGAAGTTTGTACTAGTTTAATAGGATATTCTGATGCTGATTATGGTGGATGCAAAATTGATAGAAAGAGTACTAGTGGGACATGTCATTTGTTAGGTTCATCTTTAGTATCTTGGCATTCTAAGAAACAGACATGTGTTGCTTTATCCACCACTGAAGCTGAATATATTGCAGCTGGTAATTGTTCTCAAATTTTGTGGATGAAACAACAGCTAGAAGATTATAGTATATTTCTAAATGACAATCCTTTGATGTGTGATAATACGAGTGCAATCAATCTTACTAAGAATCCAGTAATGCACTCTAGGACTAAGCATATAGAAATTAGACATCACTTTTTGAGAGATCATATCAGCAAAGGAAACTGTAAAATTGAGTATGTTGATACAAAGCATCAGTTAGCAGATATTTTTACTAAGCCTCTACCCAAGGATAGATTCTATGATCTTAGAAGAGACTTAGGGATACTAGAAATAGCTTAAATTCTACTTAATTAGACAGTTTTTGGAAGGTTGTAATGATAAAATTCATTATGTAGTGTCGCCGCCTCCCAAAAAACGAAGGGGCGGTCGGAGCGACGCGATGGTTTTTCGACCCTCTTATTTTTGCGTTTTTTATGGGTGGTTACAACGTCCTTAGGTTGTCCGATAACCGGGCTAACCTAGAGACGAGGTTTTCGAAAAGTGTTCTTGGGTTGTCCGATAACCGGGCTAACCCAAGAACGAGTTTTGAAGGGTTCGTGGAGTCGCCACCGATGTTTTTACCGGAAACATCGGAAAAGGAGTTTAAAAAGGCGTTGGTTTTCGAAAACCAACTTTGGTCATTAGAACCAGAGTTGGGTAAGGGAGTTAGTTACGTGTAAAGGAAGTGTTAGTTCCTTTACGACGCCCCTTTCGGGTTCCCTATGATAGGCCGGCTACTTTGGATAAATAATTAAACTGGAAAATTGCGCTTTTACCCTTTTATTATGCGGTATTTAAAGATTATGACTACATGGCCCTAGCGTCTATTGCATAATTTAAATGGAAGCAGTAAAGTAAATAAAGAGGTTTATGAACCTTCGAAGCAAGCTTTCTTATATTTTTTGAAAGAGGGTGCTTTGTGGCAGCCCTTCACTCTACAACGCTCAGAAACTCCGGAAATGCCTCGGAGGGATTCTAAAGAAGATTTAGAACGCTCAAAATTCTCCTAAAGACACTCAGAAACTCCGAAAATGCTTCGGAGGGGTTCTAGAGAGAGAAAATCTAGAGAGAAGGAGGAGGAATTGTGTTTTTGTTGTGTGGAAAAAGGGGAAATGGAGCCCCTATTTATAGTTTTTCGCGCCTGACAGGTCGAGACCGCCGTTTCGTCTGACAGGGTCGAGACCGCCGTCTGGACAATCCAGACCGCCATCTTGACCATGGCAGGGGGTCGAGACCGCCGTCTGGATAATCCAGACCATCGTCTCGACTAGGCAGAAGTCGAGACCGCCGTCTGGACAAGCGAGACGACGGTCTCGTCCCTGGCGTGAGGCGAGACGGCGGTCTGGTCCTTCCAGATGGCGGTCTCGTCCCTTCAGGGCGAGAAACTTTATTTTTCGGGCAAAAAAAAACCCTCTTATCTTAGTACGGGGGCCTAATAGTCTCTCCTAGTGGCTTGTTAGGCTTCGGCCGTCTTCAAATAGGGGGTCTTCTGACTTTATTTGGAGGCCGGGCAAGATTTGGGGTCTATAGCTGCCCCCCCTTTACCCGACCAGTCGACTGCTGGCCTTTTGTGCCAAGGTGATCGACTAGAGGGTAAAGGAGTTTGACCCTCTTGCCCGGTTTCCCTTCAGATACTCCGTCTTTGCGGCGGGTGACCCTCTGGGGAGATGTTGTGTTGTGCGCTTTTGGGATGCTCCTTTGACACGGTGGCTGACCCCTTCAGCTGATGAGTACGAACCCCCATCTGGTTTGACGAGTATGAACCCCCGCCTGGTAAGCCCCCTTCTGTAAGGCCTGATGAGTACACACCCCCATCTGGTGTTTGACGAGTATGAACCCTCGCCTGGTAAGCCCTCTTCTGTAAGGCCTGATGAGTACACACCCCCATCTGGTGTTAAGCCTCCAGATGCTCCATCTTGCGGTAGCTGATCCTTTGGCCGTGGTGGCGGCTTACTGATTCTGACCATGCGCCGTTGTGAAACCTCGGGATGCTCCTTTGACGCGGTAGCTGACCCCTTGGCTGACGAGTATGAACCCCCGTCTGGTTATGTGCCTCTGGATGCCCCTTCTTGCGGTGGCTGACCCTTTGGCAGTGGTGGCGGCTTACTGATTCTGATCATGCGCCATTTACTGGAGAGTGATTTCTGTGTTGGTAGATGTTCTTGGACTTCTTGGATGGTCGTCCGGGCTGTGCCAGGGATTTTGTTGGTTGTCCATCCAGCTTTGTTGGTTGCTGGGGATTCTTTGTTTCTGATTTTTTTGTGGTAATCATCTGACTCTTGCTGGCTGGTCGGGTTCTTCTCTTCTCTTTTTGTGTTTGACTTTTGCCTAGTAGTCGGAATTTTTTCGGTTAAGGTAGTTGTTTTGTTCTAATCCTGCCTTTTCTCGCGGTTTTATCTCTTTTTTCTCGCGATTTTGGATTTTGGCTTTTTTCTTGAGCGTATGCCTTTTCTCTTTTAAGCTTTTTTTGTTACGCTGACTTTTGTAAAAGACGGCAAAGAATGCATGGAATAAAATTTTATTCATGGGAAATTTTATTACAACAGCTTTTATTTAGGCCAGTGCGGTCCCTAGGGGCTATCATCAGGGGAATCGGGGTAAGGGTACTGTTTGTACACGTGATACCGGAAGTCTACTTGCTCTTGGACTTCGTCACAGTAGTCCTCTTGGAATGTCATCCATTCCTGCCGCATCCTCTGCTGCTCCTGGTAGATCTCGTCCTGGCGAGCTTGATAGGCCTGTTGGCGAGCATCGTGGGCCTGTTGCCACTGGGTCTGCTGCTCTCGCCACACCGCTATTTGGGCGAACTGCTGGCTCAGATCATTCATGTGTTGGTGCATGCCAGCAAAGTCCTCTGTGTACGGTGGTGGTTGTTGCTGCTGCTGTTGTTGCTGTTGGGAGCCGGGGGATGTGGGCATATCCTGCATCGCCATGATCCCCTGGAGATCTAGCTCGAAGTCCAGGGAGGGGTGCAGGGCGAACTGGTTTCCCCGACGTATCAGCATCCCCATGCTGACCAGCGTTGGCCCATTGATGGGCTCGGGTCAGAGGTTGCGGGCCAGCTCTTCCCGGCCAGGGCACCCCATTCTCTCTCGCGCAGGGGTGATGAGAGGAGCTATGAGGACGGCCCTGTGGATCTCGCTCCCGAAGTCCTTAAGGGCCCTTAGGAGAAAGTATCCGGGTTGCAGCGCCGCCTCGGTGCATGCGATAGAGGACAAAGAGATCAAGGAGGGATATCTTACCCCGACTCTCCTTCCTCCCATGGATTGTGCCTCGCGCCAGCCTTGTGGCAAATGCGGAGTGCCGGTTGCAGTGCGGAGCCTCTCATCAAAGTGGGCAGTGTGGTTGCTCCTGTGAGCTCATGCCACATTTCCGCGGGGGTGAGGTTGGCGGGCCGAGAGCAGATGGCCTCTCGGTATTCCCGGGTCAGCGCTTCCTCGAGCCGGATGAATCCAATGGACACATTGAATTCTTCCAGGGTGGTGGTGTGGTATTGCCCACCCATGAAATAGTTCACCGTTTTGGTGGGCTGCATGCCTGAGGCCATGGAGGGGATCTCGATGAGAGAGACGGAGGCCAAGAATTCTTGTACCGCTTGGGGGTACACATGTGTGGGTGGGGTTCGCAGCAGAAAGCCCCACTCAATGCTGTCGATGTGGGCTCTGACGTCTTCTTCCCATCCAAATTCGGCCAGAACGCCGAAGTCCAATGTCAGCATGGAGTGCCACTGGTAGTTCCTAATGTTGTCCAGGCGGGCCTGGTGCTGGGGTGACAGCTGAGAAGGATCTGGGGGTGGCGGTGGTGCCGAGCTGCTAGCACCAGCAGTGCCCCTTCTCTTCCTGGAGGCACTTCTGCTGAACATCTTGAGCAGGGAAGGCTTGGAGGAGTAGAAATATGAGTTTTGGAGGCTCTGGAGGCTTAGGAGGCAAGGAGAGTTGTGAGGAAACCCATGCAGGCGCGCCCCCTTATATAGGAAATTTTTCAGGTCGAGACCGCCGTCTGGGAAGTCGAGACGGCGGTCTCGTTTGGGTTGCTGGTCGAGACGGCGGTCTGGAGGTTCCAGACGGCGGTCTCGACTTTGCCTGAGTTGAGACGGCGGTCTGGTTCCTCGAGACGGCAGTCTCGATTTGCAGGGGAATTGAGACGGCGGTCTGGAATGTCCAGACGGCGGTCTCGAATTTCTGGGTTTTTTTTTTTTTTTTGAATAAGAAATAGGACCTGGTTCAAAAACATTTTATGCATGCAAATGTTTTCATGTTTGATGTCCTATAATGCCTACTTTAATTAGTTTTTCAGAAGGATTTAACCGACGTGTCTTGTTGTGCTGAAAGCCTTCTGATTCGCTGTGTTTACTTTTGGTTGTACCATGCCGGACTTCTTGTGACCGAAGGGTAATTTCTTTTGCTTTCTTTCTTTCTTTTCTTTTTCTTTTTCTCTTTGTTTTGTAGAGCACTTTTGTCATGTAGTGTACCTTTTTCCTTGCTTTAGGGATTTCAATCCTCTTGTTGACTATACGCCTCCATATTCCCAAATTAATTATTAGAATATTGTCGTGAGGGTCAAGAGAAAAGAAGTAAAGGGGTAAAAATCAATGGTTTGTGTTTTAGAGGGTTGATTTTTATTGATAAAAGGGTTTTGTAAGAATGGCTGGCTAAGGTTAAGCCTGGGTGTTTAAGCTTTTGTCTAAGCAAACATCTTTCCCTTCTTTTTGTATTTGCGCTCTTTGGTTTTATCTCCATTGCTTTTAAATGGTTAGCTGATTTCCCTAGATCGCCCTTTGGGTTTTCGAACTAGGATACTGTGTGTTGGCCCTAACTTTTGTCTAGGTTTCTTCTTTTGTAAAATTTTGGAGAAATCCTAGCGGACCTTATTTGTAACCCTAACTTTTGCCTAGGCTACCCTTTATTGTTGTTCGGGTATCCTACCGGGTTGACCCTATCTTTTGCGTAGCCCCCTTAGTGGGTTTCCTATCGGGTAATTTGCCCTTTTCTTTGGCCTTTGGCTTCTCTGGGCTTTTTCTTTTTTGTGGATTTATTATTTTTTTGTTCACAGTATTGGCGAAGCGTGACTTTCTTTATGGCTTAGGTGAAGTCTTTATTTTTATGTGCTTCTAATCAACTAACTTGATGATGATAGCAATGGTAGATGTTGATTATTTGGAAGCGCTTTTTATTCTTCTTCTTTTTTATGTTTACTTAGACAGGGTTATTTATGTGGTCCAGTCAGAAGTAGAAGGAAGAGAAGCAGATAGAAAGAATCATTCTTATTAATTAATGAGGGAATATGTGCCCTGAAATGCCCGGGGGTCGGGCTCGCCCCGGGGGATAATCTCTAACAATCATGGGGTTTACATCCCTTAAACAAAGAAAAAGATTTCCTAATGACTAGAGTGACTCTTGACGCTTGCACCCCTCCACTTTGGAAAACTTGCTTGAGTGTGCGGAGGGGAGACTTCCCTTTTTTCCTTTCTGTTCGGCCCTTAGTAGGGTCATATCCTAAGCCATACTTGCAAGGATTGTCTTTGAATTCTGGGGGTTCCCTCATGCCTTGGGAATCGCGCCCCGAGTCCTTGGCCAGGATGGTAGCCATGCTTCAACATCATACGGGCTACCTTTGTGTTTCGGGAAGTCGCTCTATACTCGGCAATTTCGAGCGCTTGAAAAGATGTTTCAAGGGCCTCTTCAGCCGCATCCACATAAGGTTGGGTGGACGGTCCACCGATCGGGATATCGTCTTCTCGCTTGGATCGTGACCAGCTTATCGTCCACTATGAACTTGACTTTCTAGTGGAGCGTCGAAGGTACTGCCTTAGCGTCATGAATCCAAGGCCTGCCGAGGAGACAGCTGTATGCTGGAGTAATGTCCATTACATGGAAATCGACGTTGAAGGTAGTGGGTCCAACCTGGATTGGCAAACTGATCTCTCCCACTACTTCTCATTTTGATCCGTCGAAGGCTCGAACGATGGTGCTGCTTGGGCGCAGACGGGTTCCTTGGATAGTCAACTTATCCAGTGTGCACTTGGGCATCACGTTCAGGGACGACCCGTTATCCACAAGAACTTTGGCGATGAGGTATTCCTTGCATTTAACCGAGATATGCAAGGGCTTGTTATGTCTTGGCCCCTCGAGGGGGAGTTCTTCCTCTGTGAAGGTGAGGTGATCGTTTGCCGTGATGTGACCGACGATCCTCTCAACCTTTTCTTGGGATATTGTGTGAGGTATATGTGCCTCGCTCAAGACCTTCAGCAGGGCATTCCGGTGCGGTTCCGAGCTCATTATCAAAGATAGCAATGTGATCTTTGCAGGCGTACGGTTGAGCTGGTCAATAATGGAATACTCACTCTGCCTTATAAACTGGAGTAATTCCTCTGTCTCCTCCTTGGATTCTTTATTTTCTTTTTCTTCTTCGGTCTTTTTACTTTTTCCTTTATTTTGGAGGACATTTTCCTGTGTGTCCTTGGGGGAGTAGATTCTTCCACTTCTAGTTGTGCCCCCAATGCCGGCTATGTTTGTTATTTCTTCTTTTATCGGTGAAGATTCCCCATATCTCCACGGTACAACTTTATTTGACTCGTAGGGGAAAGGACGTGGCATAAATAGTCGCACTGGCGTCCTTGCCCCCTCTTCTTTACTCTTGAGGACCAACGACCGAGGTTTATTTCCCTCTTGCGATGATTCGACTGTTGGGGTGAGCTTTATTAGGAGTGGCTTTCTCTCCATTCTTCTGAGTTGGAAGACGTGTTAGTTAATCCTTCCTTTTTATTATCTTATTTATTAATCGTGAAGGAGGGGAAATTAAATATGCAAATGCATGTTCATGTATGCAAGTAGACAACTGTTGAATAAGGAAAAAGATTTCATTAATTCATTGGAAGGTGTACATTCTCCTATTCCATACTACGAAGCGTCTTTTGGCAAAAACGGAAAAGCCTAAAGAAACCCACAAGCGAGTCTTGATTCCTATGTAGTTCTCTCTCGGCTTCCCGGACATGGTGAGCGAGCTTTTCGCTTTGCTTGTGGACTGCCTGGCTCATATCTTCACTGTACTTCTGAGCCTGTTTGATCTTCGCCTCTTGATGAACGACCAAGGCTTGTAGTTCATCGAGCTTTTCAACGGCTCGGTCTTTCTCTTGCAGTACTTGGCCGTACTGAGCTAGCCCGTCTTTCTCCTTAAGGCGTAGCTCAGAGAGACTTTTGGTGAGTCTCCTGTTGGCCTCTCGCTCTTGGCGGATGTCTAACCGAGCCTTAAGGAGCCCTTCCGACAACTCCTTGATCGTTTGGGCCTGCATAGCTGATTCGGCCTTGAGGTGTGCTGTTTTGGCGGTTATTTCTTACAGTTGGCTATCCGAACTGGTTTTAGAAATTTTGGATGCTCGGATAGCTTGTTCGTTAGCGTCAGCACATTGGTCCTTGAGGCGCTCTATTTCATGATCCTTTTTCTTGCCTTGCCTTTGTAGACCGTCAATCGTGAGGATAGATGCTTGCTCTTTTTCCTCAAGGGCCTGTATCTGGGATCCCATGATTTCTACCCTCTGGGTCAAGGCATTGACTTGTGCCTGCAGCTCTTTGTTGTTGGCGATTGGCATGGGTGTGGTGGATGGTTGAGCCATCCCTCTTTTTCTTCTCCACGCCTCGTAGTCACTGGTGCCAGTTACCCGAGCTTTTCCTAACTCTCTGTCTCCCATGTAGACTGGCCTCTCCCATGCTTTTCTCATGGTTGATGAGTTGGTGATCGTGCACGGGTCTCCAAAGAAGCACAGTCCTCCGAGCTCCCCTCGGGAAATAGTAGTTTGGGTCCTCATGAGTTGCCTCATAGCTACTCTAGGTGAGTAGGCTATGCAACCCCTGAGTCCTATCAAGGGTATGTTCGGATAGTCCCCACATCTGATGAGAACTGGGCCGGGTTGGAACCAAGGGCAGACCCAAGATATACTGTTGGCGTCCTTTCGTTCTAACTCATCCCTCCATTCTATAGTCAGGCGTCGTTGGAGGGGGATTTTGGAGAAGCTTCTCAAGGGATCGGGGAATATCCCCATGTGACTGGAGGCGTAAAGATGCGTGATGCTCCACACGTATAGTAATGAAGAGCAGCAGCGGAGTGTTCTCCCTTGCTTCTGATGGCAGAAATCCACCGAGAGCAAGGTGTCGGCAAGAATAGCAAGCAAGGGACTCTTCGAGTACACGTCCCAAGCGAAGAAAGCGTCCATGACGGCTTGATCTATTGTTCCGAAGATTATTAGTGCCAGGGTTTTGTTGAAGGTAACCCATTCTGCCCTTTCAGCCAGGTAGGACAGGTGGTCTTCTAACATCGATACTTTCCACCCCTGGGTGTTCCCTCTTCCTATCAGGGTACTCTGTCGGAACGGTAGATGGATAAGGGCAGCAACTGGTGCTGCAGGAGTATACGCCTCGTGGTGAATATGGACCCCGGCTAATTTAGGCCATTTCAACATAGCTTCATACTCCTCTAAGGTGGGCACCATGTCGAACTGTGGAAATTCAAAGCACCGTAGACTGGAGTTCCAAAAATGAATCAGTACCCTGAGGAAGACCTGATCGACACTGATCTTTAAGAGGTCCAAAATTCGTCCATAGGACTTTTCAAAATCGGCGCGGACCTCTGGTGGCATTGCTGCACTAAGCCGTTCCAGCTTCCCAGTATGGTTTTGGAGAATATCCACCTTCCACACTTGTCTACTTGTTCCCTCCATTTTCTAGAATCAAAATGTATGATTTGATGAAGATGATGTTTATTGTATGAATGTGAGTGTTTATTATTCTATTTATCATGTTTTTCTACATGATGTATGGTATATATATATTTTTTTGAAAGAGTAAACTATCTATATGAATGCTTTATGAGTGTAATTTTTGGACCAGGTCTTATTTATGAACGTTGGAAAAATGGATTTTTTATTTTTATTTATTTATTTTATAGCCTTTTATCTCTTCTGTCAGAATTGCGTGGCTACATAGCTTACAAAGAACCTGAAACTAGGCTAGCTAAAAGGCAGACTGTCCGAGATAAAATATGGCTTTATGCGAAAGAATATTTAGCGTCCCTTATCTCTTCTGTCGGAACTGCGTGGCTACTTAGCTTACAAAGAACCTGAAACCAGGCTAGCTAAAAGGCAGACTGTCCGAGAGAAGGGTGTTTATTTGTGAAAAATATTTTTGATTTTTGTTCTGTTGTTTGTTTATGCTATGCAACATACAAATGCAACAATCATATGCACACACAATTCGATCATCCCCGAACAGGCGAGATTTCATTTTTATCACGAGGTAGGGTTTTCCTGCAGAAAAGTGCATTGGTCAGGGTAGGTTCTAACTGTTCTCACCAGGCTAAGGCCCCCAAGGTGCCCCCATTATAGGGTCCCCACTCTCCAGCCGTCCGACCATGCTCAACACTAAGGCCAGAGTCGGTCTTGTTGCCAAAAGAGGAAGGTTATCACCTTGAGTGGTGGTTTCCGATCACACTGGTGGGCACAAGGCCTTAACTACAGTGAACCGTACCAGCCACCCACTCCCTATGGTTATCTCACTTGCCCCCGGGTATAGAGGGAACTGTAGTGTGCAAGGGTTTGTGTGCAGTTTATATTTCAATCAATTGTGTAAGTATAAACAAGCAATAGTTATTTGAAAGCCAAACAATAAAGCATGTTATAATACAAGGCAGGGTAAAAGCGCTATTTTCTTGGTTTAATTATTTTTAAGCCAGTCCATCACTAAATGGGATCAACTCTCTAGGCTTCCCCAGTGGAGTCGCCATCTGTCGCCGCCTCCCAAAACACGAAGGGGCGGTCGGAGCGACGCGATGGTTTTTCGACCCTCTTGTTTTCGCGTTTTTTATGGGTGGTTACAACGTCCTTAGGTTGTCCGATAATCGGGCTAACCTAGAGACGAGGTTTTCGAAAAGTATTCTTGGGTTGTCCAATAACTGGGCTAACCCAAGAACGGGTTTTGAAGGGTTCGTGGAGTCACCACCGATGTTTTTACCGGAAACATCGGAAAAGGAGTTTAAAAAAGCGTTGGTTTTCAAAAACCAACTTTGGTCATTAGAACCAGAGTTGGGTAAGGGAGTTAGTTACGTGTAAAGGAAGTGTTAGTTCCTTTACGACGCCCCTTTTGGGTTCCCTATGATAGGCCGGCTACTTTGGATAAATAATTAAACTGGAAAATTGTGCTTTTACCCTTTTATTATGCGGTATTTAAAGATTATGACTACATGGCCCTAGCGTCTATTGCATAATTTAAATGGAAGCGGTAAAGTAAATAAAGAGGTTTATGAACCTTCGAAGCAAGCTTTCTTATATTTTTTGAAAGAGGGTGCTTTGTGGCAGCCCTTCACTTTACAACGCTCAGAAACTCCAGAAATGCCTCGGAGGAATTCTAAAGAAGATTTAGAACGCTCAAAATTCTCCTAAAGACACTCAGAAACTCCGGAAATGCTTCGGAGGGGTTCTAGAGAGAGAAAATCTAGAGAGAAGGAGGAGGAATTGTGTTTTTGTTGAGTGGAAAAAGGGGAAATGGAGCCCCTATTTATAGTTTTTCGCGCCTGACAGGTCGAGACCGTCGTTTCATCTGACAGGGTCGAGACCGCCGTCTGGACAATCCAGACCGCCGTCTCGACCATGGCAGGGGGTCGAGACCACCGTTTGGATAATCCAGACCGCTGTCTCGACTAGGCAGAAGTCGAGACCGCCGTTTGGACAAGCAAGACGGCGGTCTCGTCCCTGGCATGAGGCGAGACGGCGGTCTGGTCCTTCCAGACGGCGGTCTCGTCCCTTCAGGGCGAGAAACTTTATTTTTCGGGCCAAAAAAAACCCTCTTATCTTAGTACGGGGGCCTAATAGTCTCTCCTAGTGGCTTGTTAGGCTTCGGTCGTCTTCAAATAGGGGGTCTTCTGACTTTATTTGGAGGTCGGGCAAGATTTGGGGTCTACATGTAGGATGTTCACAGATTATCATGTGTATAAACCTCAAAAATTTGATGTACTCTCTGGAATAATCGATTATTTGGAGTCATAATCGATTATTTGCACCCAAAACACCTAAAACATGACATTTCTCTCTGGATTAATCGATTAACTCACCAGATAATCGATTAAAATCAGTGTTAATTGATTAACAGCTTGAATTAATCGATTAAATGGGTCTTGTACTGGTTTAATCGATTAATTCAAGATTTAATCGATTAAACCTGACAAGTTTTGGTTCCTAGCCGTTGCCAACGACTCTCTTGACCCTTATTCACTCCCATATGACCGTTGAAGATGTTTGGCTATAAATAGGGACCTCCATTTCACTTCTATTAACTTCTATCTCTTGAATTCAAGCTTTCTTGCCTCATTCTACTCACTTTGCCTCCTTTTAACATCACTTGTCCTCCTAAATCTTCTTGTTACTCTTCTAATCCTACAATGGCCTCATCTTGTCGTGCTAAAATTCCCACCAGAAGAAGATCTGCACCCTCATCTCATCCCCATCCTAATTCTGTAGAAGGATGGATCTCTGATGCTGAAGGCCGACAAGAATTTATGTCTTACTGGAAGAAACATGGTATTATTTCTCCTAAGTTCCTTATTGGTGATCAGTTCATCAATAGGGGATTCAACTTTCCTAATCTCGTTGAAATTCAAGGAGTTCTCCCTTTCATCCAAATGCAAGGTATGTATTATCCTGACTTAGTTAGGGTATTTTACTCTGGGTTCTAATTCAGAGATCAAATTGGTACCTCTCGTGTAAAGGGGGTAACAATTATTCTTGATGATGATATTTGGGAAAACGTTGCCCATTTTCCTATAAGAGAAGATGCTATTAACGTGTTTGGTGAGTTAGATGATTTTGACAGGATCATGGCTTACCGTTCTTTTCTGCAAAACCCTTCCATGGAGATTGGGCGTCTCCTTCTTGCTGGACCTTTGAAGAAGGAGGAACGCATGATTTTACATTTACTTGTCTGGATCCTATGTCCCCGGGCTACGAATCATGCTCAATGTTCTTCAATCGATCTTCGTATTATTCATGCCATAATGAATAATGAGCCTTTAGATTGGGACATTCTTGTCACCATGACTATGTTAAAAGCCAAACGCCATCCCACCTTCAAAATTCCATATGCCCTCCTTTTCTCTCGCATTCTTGAATACAAAGGAGTAAATGTCAAAGGTGAACAAACAGTACGAATGAATAACTTAAATCGCATGCTGGACAGCACATTAACCCAACTCCAAATGGTGTGTGTCAACAATATTTATGTTCACAAGGATGACGTTCCAAACAAAGATGACGATAATGAAGATTTTGATGAAGATATGCCCCCTGCTGCTGAGTTTCCCTCTGATCAAATCCAAAGTGTTGGAACTTCCTCTGCTCATCCTAAAACCCGACAATCTATGGAAGATATGTTTTGATATGAACCAGAGGATGCAGGCATTCTTCACTCTTTCTGGAGTACGGCATGAGGAAATAATTCGTCGTATCTCTGATGTAGATGATAAAGTGTGCCATTTAGAAAATAAATTTGATGCACACTTTTATAGTGATAGTGAAGAATTTTAAAGTTTGTTTTATTTTATCTTGTGATTGTAATATATTTTCATTTCTGAAATAAAATATGGTGTTCTTTTAATGCTTTGTTTGAGGGGGAGTTATCTCTAAGTTATGCATATTTTGAGGGGAAGCTCTTATGATTGTTATAGAAGGACTTTTTCATTTTTGATTATAATCAAAATAGGGGGATAAATATTTAAAGCCTCTTATGATTAAATTTAAATATTATCTGGTATGTTTAATGTGTTTGTTAGTGTGACAGATAAAACAGGTTATTACAAGGCTTTAAAAGAAAATTTTGATCATCATAAAAAAGGGGGAGATTGTTGAACATACAAGGACTTGATGTTGAACTTACATGGACATGAAACTTGTTGATTTTGATGATGATTCAAGAACAAAGAACTTAGAGTGATGAAGACTTGTATTATTGTGTAATAACTCTGTTTTGATGAGTTTGAGTCTGTAATATTAGAGTCTAAGATAGCCGGTATATAATCTACTCTTTAGAAGCTTCAAAAACTCATATATATTAGTTAGCCTCGGGTTTAATCGATTAAATCATCAGATAATCGATTATTACAGTGAGAAAAACCATTTTCTGTAACTGTTCATTGTAATAATCGATTAACACACCTGTTAATCGATTAACAGGCCTGTTAATCGATTAACAGGGCTTTTAATCGATTAAAATAGAGAGTTTTGGGGTTCTGTTGATTTTAGCTTTGTAATAATCGATTAACACTTCATTTAATCGATTATTTCAGTCAGATTTTGATTTTCAACTTCAAATTAAACCTATTTTCGAAAACCTTAATCCCAATACTCCTAGTTCTGAAAATCCCAATTCCCAAACCCTAATTTCTCTACTTAAGGTTCTCTAAGGCTCTCAGAAAAATGGAACAACCTTTTTCAAACAAAAGTTAAGTACTGTGAGTGCCAGAGAACTGTTTGTTGGAGGAAAAAGGGGCTTTTGGAACCTGGTGTGGGCTAGAAGCGATAAGAATCACTAAGTAGAGTTCTTAGTGGATTGTGTGTTGTGCCGTCTCTGGGGAAAGCTGTTCTTCATCTCTTGTGGGTTTCAAGAGAGGTGTTTTCTTTACTTTCTATTTTCAATTGTTATCTGTTTGTAACAACTTTGATTATAGTGACAGCGTTAATCCTCTATTTGAGTGATTAGCAACTGGACGTAGGGTCTTTTGATCCGAACCAGTATAAATCTCCTGTGTAAGACTCTATCTCTATCTTATTTACGTTTACACAACTTTTTAATCGGTAAAATTTGGGGAAAATTTTTAAAACCTAATTTTTGTTAAGAAACCAATTCACCCCCTTTCTTGGTTTTTGTCCAACAACGCGAACATTCCGCTACGCAATTCTAACACGCTTAACGAGACCACTGTCTCGCCATCAGCAAAGGGTGAGACGGTCGTCTCGCCACTTGCCAATGGCGAGACCGCCTTCTTGTTTGGCGAGACGGCCTTCTTGCCATTTGCCAAAGCGATATCGCCTTCTCAATTGGCGAGATGACCATCTCGTCATTTGTCAAAGGCGAGACCACCATCCCGTTTGGTGAGACGGTAGTCTGACCTTGACAGGTGAGACGACCGTCTCGACCTGACAGGCGTGAATCCCTATAAAAGAAGGGCGCGCTCCCCTCTTTTTCACACCATTCTCCAACTTTTCCTTTTGTAATTTCTTCAAATTCTTCTCCTAAATCCCTCCGAAGCAATTTGGGAGTTTTTTTAGTATTCTTCGAGAGTATTCTGTAGCGTTGCGAGGATAGCGATCAACGTTGTAGTGTGAAGGATTGCCAAAAAGCGTCTTATTTCAAGAATATTAATCACGAAAGCTTGCTTCGAAGGTTTTCATACTTTCTCTCCTTCTTTTACTGCTATTTCTCTATAGTTATCTGTACATTAGCTGATGGGGCCATGTAGTCAATATTTTAAATTCCACAAATAAAGGGTAAAAAGCATCATTTTAAGGTTTACTTATGAAATAAACGACCCATCATAGGGAACCCGAAAGGGGCGTCGTGGGGGTGCTAATACCTTCCCCATGCATAAATAACTCCCTTACATGACTTTGGTTATAATGGTCAAAATTGGTTTTCTTAAAACCAATGCCTCCTTTTTTTCCTTTTCTGATGTTTCTGGTAAAAACATCGGTGGCGATTCCATAAGAACTCTTTTCGAAAAACCTCTCCCTTAGGTCCAGCCCGGTTATTGGACAACCTAAAGGCGTTGTAACACCACTTTAAAAAACACGAGTCGAAAATGAGAATCCATCGCGTCGCTCTGACTGCCTCTTTTGATGGCGGCGACAATTATCATGTTTTATTTTCTACGTGATTCATGATAGTATTTGGGTTTTTATTTTTTCAAGAGAAACTACCTATATGGATGTTCATGAGTTCGATGCTTATGAACAAGGTCCCATTATTTGATTTATTTGGTTTTTATAAACTTTTATCTCTTCTTTCGGATTGCGTGGCTACTTAGTTTACAAAGAACCTGAAACCAGGCTAGCTAAAATGTAGACTGTCCGAGATAAAAATGGTTATTGCGAAATAATAGCTTTAGATCCCTTTATCTCTTCTGTCGGTCCACGTGGCTACTTAGCTTACAAAGAACCTGAAACCAGGCTTGCTAAAATATGAACTGTTCGAGATAAGGGCGTTTATTATGAAAATATTTTTGAGAGATTTTTTTTTGTATGATTATGCTATGCAACAAAAAAATGCACAGACAATTCACTCATCCGCGAACAATGAGATGACGTTTTTATCACGAGGTAGGGGTATCCTGCAGAAGAGTATGTATTCAAGGTAGTTCTAAATATTCTCACCAAGGCCAGGCCCCCAAGGTACCCTCATTATAGGGTCCCCACTCTCCCAACTTTCAGACCATACATGGCACTAAGGCCTTGTCAGTCTTTAGCCCAAAAGAGGAAGGTTATCATCTTGAGTGGTGGTTTCCGACCATACCGGTGGGCTCATGGCCCTCACTATGGCAAATCGTACAATGTCACCCACTCCCTAAGGTTATCCTACTTGCCCCCGGGCATAGGGGGAACTGTTGTGTGCAAGGGTTTGTGTACAATTGTTATTTCAAACAATTGCATAAAGTAAGCATACAACAGTTATTAAAGTTAAGCAATAAATCATGTTATAAAACAAGAAAGGGTAAAAGCATAATTTTAAGTTTTTATTTCTCAAACTAGTCCATCACTAAATGGGATCAACTCTCTAGCTTCCCCAGTGGAGTCACCATCTGTCGCCGCCGTCAAAAGAGGCGGTCGGAGCGACGCGATGGTCCTTTAATTCGTCTTGCATTTTTTTAAAAGTGTGGTCATCACCCTTAGGATGTCCGATAACCGAACTATTCTAAGGATGAGGTTTTCATAAATGGGTTCTGGAGTCGCCACCAATATTTTACCAAAAACATTGGAAAAGGAAAAGAAGGCGATGTTTTTTAAGAAGAAACCAACCTTGGTAATTACAACCAAAGTTAGGTAAGGGATTTAGTTACGTGTGGGAAAGGTATTAGCTTCCCCACGACGCCCCTTTCGGGTTCCCTATGATGGACTGTTTATTGTAAAGAAATAAGAACATTAAAACTACGCTTTTACCCTTATTTATTCATTGCAAAATTTAAATTATTGACTACATGACCCTAGTAACTAATGCACAAAGATGGTAACTAATAAAAGCAATAAAACAGAGTAAGGGACATAGAAGAACCTTCGAAACAAGCTTTTTATAAATGCTCTTGTAAATGGCGCTTTTTGGCAAACCCCACGCTCTACAATGCCACTCACTTTTCTCTCGAAGGACTCTAGAATGTTTTTAAGAATTCTAGTACTCTAGAAATGCTTTAGAGGGATTCTAGAAAAGTATTTAAGGGTATATTCAATTGGAGAAGTTGTTGAAAATGAGGAGAAGACCCCCCTTTTATAGAAATTTGTGCCCGTCAGATCAGGATCGTCATCTCACCTGACAAGGTCGGGACTACCGTCTCACCCTTGGCAAATGGCGAGATGGCGGTCTCACCTTTGGCAAATGGCGAGACGGCGATCTCACCTTTGGCAAGTGATGCGACGGCAGTCTCACCAAACGAGACGGTAGTCTCGCCTTTAGCCAACAGCAAGACAGCGATCTCGACCTTCTCGGTGGATTTTTTTTATTTTTGTGTACAAAAAGCCTTCCTATTCTAATATGGAACCTATTGATCAATCCTAGGGACCTTTAACGCCTTGTCCATCTTCAAACGAAAGTCTTCTGCTCTTTATTTTGAGGCCGAGCAAGATTTGGGGTCTACAGATATTACTCCAGCATATAGTTGTCTCCTCGGTAGACCTTGGATTCATGACGCTAAGGCATTACCTTCAACGCTCCACCAAAAAGTCAAGTTCATGGTAGGTGACAAGCTGGTCATAGCTCAAGTTGAAGACGACATCTTGATTAGCAAGCCGTCTACTATACCTTATGTGGATGCAACTGAAGAGGCTCTTGAAACATCCTTTTAAGCGCTTGAAATTGCCAACATTGAAAGACTTCCCAACAACATGAAGGTGGCCCGTATAATGTCAAAGTACGGATACCGCCCAAGCCAAGGGCTCGGTACAAATTCCCAAGGAATAAGGGAGCCACCGGATTTTAAAGACAATCCTTTGAAGTACGGCCTAGGGTACGACTCTACAAAGGATCGAGCTACAAGAAGAAAGGGAAAGTCTCCCCTCTGAACACTGAATAAGATCTTTCGAAGTGGAGGGGTTCAAGCATCAAGAACAGCTTTAGTCATTAGGTGTTCTTCGTCCGATTTTAAGGAATGTAAACCCAATGACTATTATAGATTACTCCCCAGGGTAAGGCCGACCCCCGGGCATGTTTAGGGCACACATTTCCCTTTTAATCATAAAGAATATGATTCTTACTATCTGCTTCTTTTCTTGTTACTCATGTTTATACCTCATCAATAACCATGTTTAAGCGAACATTTTTAAAATACGTCCAAATAATCAAGAGTGCGCTATCATCAAAGAAGAAAATTAGCCATCACTGGTTGATAAGAAACATAAGAAAGGTTTACCACGTCATAATAAAATCATGTTTCACTAATGTTGTGCAAAAAGAAAATAGAAAATAAAAAAGAATCCCATGAAAAGCCAAAGGCCAAAAAAAAAAAGAGAAAATGGCAAATTACCCGGTAGGAAACCCATAAAGGGGGCTACACAAAAATTAGGGTCAACCCGCTAGGAAACCCGAACAATAATAAAGGGTAGCCTAGGCAAAAGATAGGGTTACAAAACAAAGTCCGCTAGAGTTCCTAAAGCAAAATAAAAAAGGAAGCCTAGACAAAAGTTAGGACAAAGCAGAACATCCTAGATTGAAAACCCGATGGGCAGTCTAGGAAATCAATCAGTCGTAATAAGCGCTACAAAACAAATCAGTTAAAGACGCAACTTCATAAACAAACGTTTGTTTGAACTAGCCTAAATAGTCTGACCAACCCTGGCTAGCCATTCTTACAAAAACCTCTTTTCAAAGAAAAATCCCTTCTAAAACACAAACTTTTGAATTAATTATCCTTTTCCTTCTCTTCTCTTGACCCTTATCACTACGATATTCTAGTAATTAACTGGGCAATGTGAAAAAATAGTAATCAATAAGATGATTGAAATTCCTAAAGAAAGGAAGAAACAAACTAATATGGCGAATAGCTATTCAATACAATTATTCTTCGGTCACGACAAATCCAGAACGACAGGAACGATACAACTAAGCATGACGTCATAAGAGCTTCATCGTCAAACACACATCAGTTAATCTTTCTGAAAATGTTAATTGAACTAGCACTATAGGATACATATAATGAATACTGCATGCATAGATGTTGATGAATAGGGTCCTATTTTTCTTAAAAAAAAACTGAGCTAACATGCCCAGACGGTCGTCTTTATTGGCTAGACGGTCGTCTCACCCATCGCAGATGGCGAGATGGCCGTCTCGTTTGGCAAGACGGCCATCTCATGTTACCGTTAGGTCGAGACGACCATCCCATTTTTCCAGACGGGCGTCTCGTTCAAAAGAAATGGTGAGGCGGACGTCTCGATTTTCTAGATAGTCGTCTCGTGTTTTCGTTGGAGCAAGACGGTCATCCCAAAATCCGAGGCGGTCGTCTCAAAGTTCGGTTTTTTGCATATATAAGGCGCAGTCCAGGGTGTTAGAATCGCGCAGCGGAATGTTCGCGTGGACGGACAAAAACCAAGAGGGGGGGTGAATTGGATTTTTAATAAAAATTAGGTTTTCAAAATTTTCCCCAAATTTTACCGATTAAAAAACTGCGTAAATGTAAATAGAGAAGAGTAGAGAAGATTACACAGTAGGTTTATACTGGTTCGGATCAAAAGACCCTACGTCCAGTTGCTAATCACTCAAAAGAGGATTAACGCTGTCACTAAGAACAAATTGTTACAAACAGATTACAAATGAAAAGATAAAGATACGAAAACACCTCTCTTGAAATCCACAAGAGATGAAGAACAACTTTCCCTAGAGACTGACACAGCACACAATCCACTAAGAACTCCACTTAGTGATTCTTATCGCTTCTAGCCTCACACCAGGTTCCAAAAGCCCCCTTTCCTTGCAACAAACAGTTCTCGGCACTCACAGGCACTTAACTTTTGTATGGAAAGAGTTGTTCTTATTTTCCGAGTGCTAAAGCAGAGTTTAAGTAGGGAAATTAGGGTTTAGGAATTGGGGATTTTGAAACTAGGGTTCTTGGTAATTGGGTTTTCGAAAATAGGGTTAATTTGAAATTTAAATTGAAAAACAGATCGAAATAATCGATTATTTGGAGTGATAATCGATTAAAACAGAGCCAAATACATCGGAACCCAAACCTCTTCGGAATAATCGATTATTTGGTGAAATAATCGATTATCTGCATCGTAACAAGTACAAAACAATCGATTATTTTGCTGTTTTAATCGATTAAAACAGTGAGTTTGTATAGAAAGTGTTTTCTCACTGTTTTAATCGATTATTTACCTATATAATCGATTAAAGCCGAGCCTAAATGATAAATTTGAGCTTTTTGAAGCTTCTAAGTTACAGACTATGTACCGGCTATCTTAGACTCTAAAAATACAGACTCAATCTTAAATAAAACAGAGTTATTACAATACAATTATCACCAATCTTCAATCTTCAATATTCTAAGTCTTTAGTTCTTGGATCATCATCAAAATCCATTCTTCATATTCATCAAGTGCAACATCAAGTCCTTGAATTGTCAACAATCTCCCCCTTTTTGATGATGATCAAAATTTTCTTTTAAAGCCTTTGTAATAACTCTGTTTTATCTGTCATACTAACAAACACATTAAACATACCGAGATAAAATTTAAAATTGAATCATAGGCTTTAAATTTTTCTCCCCCTATTTTGATTATAATCAAAAAGAACTCTGCAACATCAATCATAAGAGCTCCCCCTCAAAATAAGCATAAGTTAGAGAAAGCTCCCCCTCAATCATAGCATGAAAGAAACATCAAATTTTATTTCATAATCATTCATTCATAACAATACAAGAACAAAATAAAATCTAAAATTCTTCACTATCCTCATCATTAAAGTGAGTATCAAATCTATTTTCTAATCTACCTACTCTATCATCTACATCGGATATACGGCGAATAATTTCATCATGCCGTACACCAGAAAGATTGAAGAATGATTGCATTCTTTGATTCATGTCGGAAAGCATATCTTCCATGGATTGTCTTGATTCTTGATGAGAAGAGGATGTTCCTATACTTTGGATTTGGGTAGAGGGAAACTTAGCTGCTAGAGGCATATCTTCATCCGAGTCTTCAATTGCATCACCTTGATTTTGGACGTCATCTTTATGAACATAGATGTCATTGACCCGCACCATTTGTAGATGAATCAAAGTGCTATCCAGCATGCGGTTCAAGTTAGTAGTTCGGACAACTTGTTCACCTTCGACATTGACTCCTTTATATTCAAGAATTCGGGATACAAGAAGAGTATATGGAATCTTGAATGTTGGATGACGTTTGGCCTTAAGCATGGTCATTGTGACAAGAACACCCCAATCTAAAGGTTCATTATTCATGATGGCATGAATAATGCGAAGATCAATAGAAGAGCATTGGGCATGATTTGTGGCTCGGGGACATAAAATCCAGACAAGCAAATGAAGAATCATGCATTCTTCCTTCTTCAAGGGTCCAGCATGAAGAATACGTCCAACTTCCATGGAGGGATTCCGCAGAAAAGATCTATAAGCAAGGAACCTGTCAAAATCATCTAGCTCACCATAAACGTTAATAGCATCTTCTCTAATTGGGAAGTGAGCAACATTTTCCCAAATATCATCATCTAGAATTATGGTTACTCCTTTGACACAGGAAGTAGCAATTTGATCCCTAAACTTGAATCTAGAATAGAATACCCTAACTAAGTCAGGATAGTATGTACCTTGCATTTGGATAAACGGGAGAACTCCTTGGATTTCAAGAAGATTAGGAAAATTGAAACCCCTACGAATGAATTGCTCACCTATAAGAAATTTGGGAGAAATAATAGCTTTTTCTTTCCAATAGGTTAGAAACTCTTGTTGGCTATCTGCATCAGAGATCCATCCTTCTACAGAATTAGGACGGGAATGAGAGGAAGGTGCAGATCTTCTTCTTGTAGGAATCTTAGGGCGAGAGGATGAGGCCATTTGAGAGAGTAGATAATCTTGAAGAGATTTTGGAGACAAGTGAGGGAATAATGAAGCAAAGAGAGTATAGATTGCAAGAAAACTTGATTACAAGAATTAGAAGTGAGTATAATTGACCTAGATGTCTCTATTTATAGAGAAAACACTTCCAACGGTCATATAGAAAAGATTTCATGGCAAAATATCCGTTGGCAATGGCTAAGAGGCAAAATTGGTCGTATTTAATCGATTATATTTCAAGATAATCGATTATTTCAATATCAGACAGCTTTAATCGATTATTTCCAGTAAATAATCGATTATCAGAGGCATTTAATCGATTATTTCACGAGATAATCGATTATTCCAGAGGAGAATACCCTGTTTTGGACGTTTTGAGGGACAATAATCGATTATCACTTCCAGTAATCGATTATTCCAGAGGCTATATCAAGTTTTTAAGGTTTTTACACATTATAACCTATGAATATCCTACACCACGAATTTTAACATAACAATCATCCAAAAACAGTCAAATTAAGCAGAATTTAAGCTATTTCTAATATCCCTAAGTCTCTTCTAAGATCATAGAATCTATCCTTGGGTAGAGGCTTAGTAAATATATCTGCTAATTGACGTTTAGTGTCCACATACTCTATCTTACAGTTTCCTTTGCTGATATTATCTCTTAAAAAGTGATGTCTAATCTCAATATGTTTAGTCCTAGAGTGCATTACTGGATTTTTAGTTAAGTTGATTGCACTCGTATTATCACACATTAATGGAATGTCATTTAAATATATGCTATAATCCTCTAATTGTTGTTTCATCCATAGAATTTGAGCACAACAACTACCAGCTGCAATAAATTCAAGCTTCAGTGGTAGATAAAGCAACACATGCCTGTTTCTTAGAATGCCATGATATTAAGGATGAACCTAACAAATGACATGTCCCACTAGTGCTTTTCCTATCAATTTTACATCCACCATAATCAAGCATCGGAATATCCTAATAAACTAATACAGTGCATCGAACGGATACCACAAGCCAAACCCAGTAGTTCCTTTTAAGTATTTTAAAATATGTTTTACTGCAATTAAATGAGATTCTTTAGGACAAGCCTGAAATCTAGCACACACACGAGCACGTAATGCATAATATCGGGTCTACTAGCGAGTTAAGTATAATAGTGATCCTATCATACCTCTATACATAGTTTGATTAACTTCCAAACCTGATTCATCCTTGTCTAAATAGCATGATGTTCCCATGGGTGTGTTAGCTTCCTTTGAGGTGTCCATACCAATTTTTTTTTTGAGAATCTCTTTGCAGTATTTAGTTTGAGAGATGAAAGTGCCATCTTTAAGTTGCTTGATTTGAAGTCCAAGGAAGAATGTTAATTCTCCCATCATAGACATTTCAAACTCTCCCTGCATAATCTTAGCAAATTCTACACATAACAAACTATCAGTTGATCCAATAATATATCAACAAGTATCACATCCTTGATCTCCAAAGTGTTTGCACCGCAGTTGCTTGATTGATTGCTAAAGGATGTGTGAAAACTTATATTCAATGTGTGTTTAAAAAGTTCAAGCTAAACTGTTTTTATAGAGGATTTTCAAAACTGCTGGTTTAATTAATCTGTTAAAAGATTCTTTTAATCTGTTAAAAGTGCAGTTTTAATCTGTTAAAACGTCTTTTAATCGATTGAAACGCAGTGTAGAAAAAATTTTTAAGTTGTTTTAATCGATTGAAATGAGTTTTTAATCGATTAAAAGAGTTCTGACCGGTCATAACTAAATTCTGATCGATCATAACTGATTCTGACCGGTCATAATAAAAATCTGATCGATCATCCTGACCCTTTAAGTGATTTTAATCGATTGAAACGTGTTTTAATCGATTGAAAAAATTTCTGACCGCTCATAATTAAAATCTGATCGATCACATTTGCTTCTAATCGGTCATAATTTGATTCTGATCGATCATCCTGACCCTTTAAGTAATTTTAATCGATTGAAACGTGTTTTTAATCGATTTAAAGGATTCTGACCGCTCATAATAAAAATCTGATCGATCATAATGAGTTCTAAATGGTTTTAATCGATTAAAAACATGTTGTATCGATTAAAATGCTTGTAAAAACACTTCTTTGACCATTCTAATTGATTTTATTTGGTTCTTTCAAAAGCTGCATCGAGTTAAAAACATGTTTTAAGAAGGCTTTTGTAAAAATACTTTGTTTTAGGTTGTTTAAAACAATTTTAGAGGCTTTTCGCAAAAATCTTTAAGTGAAGAACCTTCATGCAATAGAAAAGATAAAATGTTTTTACCTAAGCATTCCATTTAAAACATACTAAATGATCCATTTTCTTTGAATAAATACAATATACAAATAGTTCATTTAACTATAGGAACCCAAACATATTTTCCTTTAGGAACACCAAAATGTTTGATTTTACACTTATTTGAAGTGTGACCTTGTTTCATGCAATAAAAACATGCTTTTGATGTAGCTATGGAATAAGATGCATTATTTACATGACATGCTCTAGTTCCTTTTTCTACCCATACTCTTTTCTTTTTAGTTTTACTCTTTTTCAAAGGAACTCTTTGATTTACATTATTTTGAGCAATTACCATTTCATGCTTCTTAAGATCATCAATTTCTTTTTCGGCTTTGTCAAGCAAATGGTTAAGAATATCTATGTCATATTCATGCTCTTTACAATTTGCACAAGCTAAGTCCTTATTCTCATCTAGGCATACAATTTTCGTATTAGCTACCTCCTTTTCTTCTAAACATGCAATTTTCAATTTTAAGGACTCATTTTCCTTTTCGGATCTTCTTAGATTTTTCTTTACAACTTTATATTCCTTTTTCATATCCATAAATGCAGTAAATAACTCATTATAAGCATTTTGCAATTCATCATGGTCATTTTCTTCATTAGAGGATGAATCGGAATCACTAACCTCAAAATCCGAATAAACGTTGTTATTTGCCATCAAGCAAATGTTTGCTTCAATTTCTGAGTCGCTTGATTCTGAATTTGAATCACTGTCATCCCAAGCAATATATGCTTTCTTCTTGAATTGCTTTTTGCCCTTGTGTTCATCATTTTTCTTGTTTGGGCATTCGGTCTTTATATGCCCTGCTTCACCACAACCAAAGCATTTTATATTAACGGAAGAATTTTCTTTTACCTTTCCCTTACCTTTGAAAGGATCTCTTCCTTTTGCTTTCATCATCTTGGTGAACTTCTTTATAAAAAGACTCATCTCTTCTTCATCAATTTCGGAGTCTTCTTCTTCTTCTTTATTATTTTTGCTTTTTGAAATCTCGGTCTTGAAAGCTAGGTTCTTCTTTTGATATTGACCCTCTTCCTCATTTAGTCTTCCAAGGTCAAGCTCATGCTCCCTAAGCTTTCCAAATAACGCCGCCATGGACATAGTGGCAAGATTTTGTGACTTCGAGATGGCCGTCACCTTTGGTTGCCATTTCCTATCCAGAGATTTCAAAATTTTAACATTTAATTCATCAACGTCAAAAATTTTACCTAGTCCGGTGAGATGGTTCACGATATGAGTGAAACGTTTACGTACGTCAAATATCGTTTCGCCTGGTTGCATCCGGAACATTTCGTACTCTTGAATTAGAGAATTTTTACGCGCTCTTTTGACGTCGTCAGTTCCTTCGTGGGTCACCCTTAGCATTTCCCACATTTCCTGTGCACTTTTACAAACTGAAATTCTATAAAACTCATCAAGGGTTAGAGCGAGATGAAATAATGTTTCTAGCCCTAACATCAAATTGTGCTTTTCGACTTTCGTCGGCAGTCCATCTAGAAATAGGTTTAAGAACGTCAACACCGTTCTTTGTAATTTTAGGAACAAATGGACCGTTTAAAATTGCGTCCCAAACGCCTCTATCAACAGACTCTAAAAATATTTGCATACGTACTTTCCAAAAAGGATAATTTTGACCCGCAAAAAGTGGGGGTCTGTTGATAGACGCACCTTCGGCAAAAGTTTGATTTTGTCCGGCCATTTTTGAAAAGTTTGAATGACTATCAAAGCAAGCTCTGATACCACTTGTTAGAATCGCGCAGCGGAATGTTCGCGTGGACGGACAAAAACCAAGAGGGGGGGTGAATTGGATTTTTAATAAAAATTAGGTTTTCAAAATTTTCCCCAAATTTTACCGATTAAAAAATTGCGTAAATGTAAATAGAGAAGAGTAGAGAAGATTACACAGTAGGTTTATACTGGTTCGGATCAAAAGACCCTACATCCAGTTGCTAATCACTCAAAAGAGGATTAACGCTGTCACTAAGAACAAATTGTTACAAACAGATTACAAATGAAAAGATAAAGATACGAAAACACCTCTCTTGAAATCCACAAGAGATGAAGAACAGCTTTCCCTAGAGACGGCACAACACACAATCCACTAAGAACTCCACTTAGTGATTCTTATCGCTTCTAGCCTCACACCAGGTTCCAAAAGCCCCCTTTCCTTGCAACAAACAGTTCTCTGGCACTCACAGCACTTAACTTTTGTATGGAAAGAGTTGTTCTTATTTTCTGAGTGCTAAAGCAGAGTTTAAGTAGGGAAATTAGGGTTTAGGAATTGGGGATTTCGAAACTAGGGTTCTTGGTAATTGGGTTTTCGAAAATAGGGTTAATTTGAAATTTAAATTGAAAAAGAAACTGAAATAATTGATTATTTGGAGTGATAATCGATTAAAACAGAGCCAAATACGTCAGAACCCAAACCTCTCTGGAATAATCGATTATTTGGTGAAATAATCGATTATCCGTACTGGAACAAGTACAAAACAATCGATTATTTTGTCTGTTTTAATCGATTAAAACAGTGAGTTTGTATAGAAAGTGTTTTCTCACCTGTTTTAATCGATTATTTACCTATATAATCGATTAAAGCCGAGCCTAAATGATAAATTTGAGCTTTTTGAAGCTTCTAAGTTACAGACTATGTACCGGCTATCTTAGACTCTAAAAATACAGACTCAATCTTAAATAAAACAGAGTTATTACAATACAATTATCACCAATCTTCAATCTTCAATATTCTAAGTCTTTAGTTCTTGGATCATCATCAAAATCCATTCTTCATATTCATCAAGTGCAACATCAAGTCCTTGAATTGTCAACACAGGGCTGTTTCTGGGCACCTCATTCTTGCATTCTCTCTTAATCTCCTACATCTTCTTGCATAATTGAGTGTGTTTGAGCCATAATGCACCAAGGAGAGTCTTCTGCACCTAGAAAGAGAGGTTAGGGACCCACCAGGGGTGCTCCAGCTCCTCAAGCTTCGCCAAACCCACAAGCTCCCAACCAGCTCATGCCTCAACACCAAGCTAGGCTCGATAACATCAGACAGTATGTCTGGCATCCGATGTTGCAACTGGATTTTGGTATCCTGGCCACTTTCAGCTGGGATGAGGATGTGAGGGATTACATATGTGGGATAGGATGGGACTTCCTCCTGACACCACCTCCTACCCGCATCCACAGAGAGACCACCATGGAGTTCCTGGCCTCCATAACATTGGTAGACATGCCCGCGCTATATCCCAGCGTTCCCCGGCCAAGGCAGTCTCATATTTCATGAATGGGGCTTACAGGACGACGATGCTAGATGAATTCAATGTCATCATGGGTTTCTACCAATCAGATGATATCCTGACAGCGGAGTACTAGACCGCACTATACGAGAGGTCAGCCAGCCTCACCACAGGCGAGATCTGGGAAGACCTTACTGGAGCCCAGCATGTGCCTGTCCAGCTAAAGGGGTCGGCCCTAAACCCTGCACTCAGTATCTGCCACAAGCTGCTAGCAGGGACCATTCATGGACGCAAAGAGAGGTAGGGTAAGATCACCTAACCTAATCTCTTTGTAATCTACTGCATGCATAAGGGATTTTGGTGCAACCCTGGATACTTCTTCCTGAAGGCACTGAAGGACTTCGGGAGCCGCCCGGTAGGGGCTATTATGATGGATCCCCTTATCACTCCTCTCGCCGAACGATGGGGTTGTGCCAATGGAGAAGACACACCCCCAACCCTCTGACCAGAGCCTATCAGTGGGTCTATGCTTGTCCATATGGGCATTAGGCATGGATCCGGAGTTGTCTTACACCCGACACTCGCCATGGAAATCGACTTCCATGACTTAGACGCGTCAGATGAGATCCCCATGCCCCTAGAATTCCATTAGTAGCAACAGCAGTACAGAGATGATTTATCTGGCATCCACCATCATATGAATGATGATTATTAGAACATTTGCCCACAACTGGAGATCTTGACCTTGAGGCAGGATTTGTTCGACCAAAGGCAGGAAAGCTTTGGTCAGAGGCTGGACGGGATCACCCAGAATATGGACGACATAAATCAGAATGTGCTCAACATGATCTGCAACCAAGAAGGATTTCAGCGGCATATGCTCCGCCATTTCCCTCCACCGGACCCATCCTCAGCATCGCGATCAGATCCACCAGAATAGAGACTTTTTTATAATCTTTCTTTTATTGTTTTATAATCCAACAAAAAATTATGAATAAAATCTTCTTTAGATCCCGCTTTCCTTTTCTCTATTTAAGCAAAAGCCTGCGTGCGTAAAAAAGGCTAAAAAGTAAAAAGGCACACGCATCATTCCGAAAAAGCCAAATTTCAAAATCGCGAGAAAAATAATAACCTACGAAAAAAGGTGAAACTAACCAAGAGTGTCCAGAATCATAAGCTCCAATTATCATCCAACCACCAAAAGAAGACAACCTTCAAAAGATCTGACGGAAAGGCTCTATCCCCCGAGCGGGTCATTACCTACTTAGGAAAACAAAAACAACTTCACATAACTCAGCATCATCATCATTATGAGTCATCATTCATTCTCCATCGCACCAGCCAAGTGAGAATAAGGGCTTCATCAAAAGCCCTCCACTAACTCAGTCAAAGAAAGCAAGACTCCATCTCCCTCCCCAGAAGATTATCAAAATTAGATCCCTAGGGAAGCACAAATTCCCCAAAGGGTCGCCAAAAAGAAAAAACCATCCCCAAGTGAGCTTACTGCAAGGGCAAGCTGGCAAACAAAAAGCCAACACCCGCAACGAGAATATCTGCCTACTCAAAGGCATCATTTAGAATCAATGAATCCCCTAGTGGATCCTTGCCTAAGAGGCATTCATCAGAAATCCCTAGCAATCATCAAGCTGGATGGCTATCAGAAAAGCCAAAAATACACCTCCAAATACAACCACTCCCCATGGAGCCGGCGCATGAGCTAGAGAAGTAAGCTGCCACCACATAGGACCAGTTCTGTTGCAAGGGAGTGACCTGAAAACAAATATTGGCGCATGAGCTAGAGCAGTAAGCCGCCACCCTTTTTCTCTATCAAAAGGATCAACCACCATAGCAAAAGGGTATCCAAAAGATAGAGTTCTACATATCGGCCAAAGGGTCAGCTACCGCTTCAAAGGAGCATCCTAAGGCATCAAAACGAGACCAAGGGGTCAGCTACTGTATCAAAGGAGCATCCTGAGGTTCTCCATTCATTTAAGCTAAGGGGTCAGCTACCGTATCAAAGGGGCATCCTAAAGCTTCACACGTACCACCTGAGGGGTCAGCTACCGCTTCAAAGGAGCATCCCGAAGGAAAATCTTCATCAGCCAAAGGGTTAGCTACCGCGTCAAAGGAGCATCCTGAGACATCAAACCAAAATCAAGGGGTCAGTTATCACATCAAAGGAGCATCCCAAAGGAAAATATTCATCAGCCAAAGGGTCAGCTACCACGTCAAAGGAGCATCCTGAGGCATCAAACCAAAATTAAGGGGTTAGCTATCGCATCAAAGCAGCATCCCGAAAGACATCATCAAATCATATTCTTGTTCCCAAGGGTCAGCTACCATGTTAGAAGGGGCATCCAAAGAACAACCGGGCAAGAGGGTTTACTCCTTTACCCGTCAATCGACCTTATGGTACACCAACCCATAGCCAATTGGTCAGGTAAAGGGGGGTAGCTGTAGACCCCAAATCTTGCCCCGCTTCACAAATAAAGTCAAAAGACCTCCATTCGAAGATGAACAAGATCTCTTTAGGTCCCTAGGCACATGTACTAGACTCCATAGTAGAATAGGAGGGCCTCCTGTACCAAAAAATAAGAGATTCCTCGCCAAAAAGCTGAGATGACCATCCTGTTCGGTGAGATGATTGTCTCGTTTGGCGAGACGGCTGTCTAGCCACCCATGAGATGAGACGGCCATCTCACCCCTGACAGGCGCGAATCCCTATAAATAGGCCCCTCCCCCTCCTCATTTGGGACACTCTTGCACAGATTTTGAGTTCCTACACTCTTCTTAAACCTCTCTGACGCATTTCCAGAGTTTGAGTGCTCTTTTTAGACACTCTGTAGTTAGAATTCTTCTATCGATAAAGGCATGAGTAGCATTGTAGAGTGGGGGGAAAGACAAAAAGCTTCCTCAAATCTTCGAATATTATACAAAGTTTGCCTCAGAGGTTTTCTTCATATACTCTCTTTTATTGCTTTCCTTATAGCTTTCTTTGTATGCATATAAGATATTAGAGTCATGTAGACGTTTAATTTCTGCAAGTAGATGAAATAATAAGGGTAAAAGCATAATTTTTTTAATCTTTATTTTATAAGCTAGTCCATCATAGGGAACCCGAAAGGGGCATTGTGGGGTGCTAACACCTTCCCCACACATAACTAACTCCCTTACCCGACTCTGGTTGTAATGGCCAAAGTTGGTTTTCTGAAAACCACTGTCTTTTTACCTTTTTTAGTGTTTAAGGTTAAAACACTGGTGGTGACTCCATCGAACCTTTTCGAAAACCTCACCTTTAGGTCTAGCCCGATTATCGGACAACTTAAAGGAGTTAAACCACTTGTTTAAAAAATGCGAGTCATATAAAAAACCATCGCGTCGCTCTGACCGCCTCTTTTGACGGCAGCGGCGACATGTCCTTTTGAATATAATGTAATAGTGTAGTGATTTTGAGTTGCACTGGAAATATTTGATATTAAGTCTCATTTTGATGGTTTAAGTTAGTTGTTTAGATGAACAATATTTTATTTTGACGAATAAGAGGTTTAGGATAAATATTTTATCAAGTGTTATTTGAGATAAAATAAGTGTGAAAAATAAAATTTATATGTGGAATCTCCAAAGGGGTGTTACATTTGTGGTATTAGAACCTAGTTTTTATGGTTTTAAAGTTTTCGATTTTTTTTTAAATTTGGGGTTGTGGGGAAGTGAGCTAGACGCTTTTCTGTTGTGTGCTTTGTGCATGCTTTGATTGTAGGATCTCTTTGGAAGAGTCTGTGAGTGAGTATGAGGCTTGCAAATTCTGATGTGGTTAGATTGTATGCTTGTGATGCTTGGGTGATATATTTTGTGTGCCTTGGATGATTGAAGTACTTATATTATTAGGCCGATTTATTTTACTTGTATTCTATCTGGAAAATGTGTGTGTGTGCCATTTGATTCTGGATCTACACATTCTTTTATATCTGAAGCATGTGTGAAAGAACTTGGTTTGTCTATGAAAATTTGGGGTGTGAATTGGTGGTTTCTACCCTGACATCAAAATAGGTCTCAACCAGCCTGATCTGTGTTGGATGTCTGATTGAAGTAGCGGGGCGTAAGTTCATGGTGAATCTTATTTGTTTACAACTTGAAGGGTTGGACGTCATTCTAGGGATGGATTGGTTGATTGCAAATCACATTCTTATCGACTGCGGGCAACATAAGGTGGTGTTTCCGGAGGTGACTGGGTTGGAACTAGGTTCAGTTCAATCAATTTTGCAAGACTTGAAGGATGGAGCTACCTGTTATTTGGTGGTAGATGAAGAGAAAAAGAAGAGTTCCAAAGAGGAGGTAATAGGGATACTAGTGGTGGAAGAGTATGTCGATGTCTTTTCGAACGAAGTACCGGGGTTGCCACTGAGTAGAGAGGTGGATTTTGCTATCGATTTGGTTCCGGGAGCAAGTCTGGTATCAATGGCTCCGTATAGAATGGCTCTGACAGAGTTGGCAGAGTTGAGGAAGCAAATTGAGGATCTATTGGAGAAGAAGTTTCTTAGACCAAGTGTTTCACCGTGGGGTGCTCCGGTTTGTTGGTGAAGAAGAAGGACAGAAACTCAAGGTTGTGCATCAATTATTGGTAATTAAATAAGTTGACGATCAAGAATAATTATCCTTTGCTGAGGATTGATGACCTGTTAGATCAATTGAAGGGAGCATGGGTGTTTTCAAAGGTTGATTTGAGATATGGATATCATCAGATCTTAGTCAAACCAGAGGATGTGCAGAAGATGGCATTCAGGTCTCGTTATGGACATTATGAATATGTGATGATGTTGTTCGATGTAACAAATGCACTTGTAATTTTCATGGACTACATGAATCGAATTTTTCGGCAATGTTTAGATAAGTTTGTTGTCGTGTTCATTGACGACATCCTTATTTACTCAAAGGACCGAGAAGAACATGTCGGATACTTAAGGGTTGTGCTGGGTATACTATGAGAACATCAGTTGTATGGGAAGCTATCCAAGTACTAATTCTGGTTGGACGAAGTGCAGTTTCTGGGTCACGTGATATCGGCACAAGGTATATTGGTGGACCCAGTGAAGGTGGAGGCTGTGATGAAGTGGTAACGACCCGAGACTGTCATGGAGGTAAGGAGTTTCATGGGGCTAGCAGGCTATTATCGCATGTTTGTGGAAGGATTTTCTAAAATGGTAGGCCCTTTGACACAACTAACTCGGAAGGATCAACCTTTCTCATGGACCGATAATTGTGAAATAAGTTTTGTAAAGATGAAGAAAAGGTTGATGAGTGCTCCAATGCTAGCCATTCTAGATACGGCTAAAGCTTTTGAAGTTTACTGTGATGCATCTTATCAAGGTTTGGGGTGTGTTTTAATGTAGGAGAAGAGATTGATGGCTTATGCGTCTCGACAATTGAAAGTGCATGAGAGAAATTAGCCTACACATGATTTAGAGTTAGTTGCAGTGGTATTTGTTCTGAAGTCTTGGAGGCATTACTTGTATGGATCAAAATTCCAGGTATATAGCGATCATAAAAGTTTGAAGTACTTGTTCGACTAGAAAGAATTGAACATGAGGCATAGGAGGTGGATGGATGTAGACCCCAAATCTTGCTCAGCTTCTCAATGAAGACCAGAAAACCTCCGTTCAAAGATGGACAATGCTTATTTTGGCCCCTAAGCATGTTCACTATGCTCCATGTAAGGATAAGAGGACTTTCTGTACACAAAAATAAGAAAAAATAGGAGAACCTGACAGGAGGCTCGAGACGACCGTCCCGTTTGGCCAGACGACCGTCTCACTTTCCTTGAAGCACGAGACAGCCGTCTTGTTTGACCAGATGGCCGTCTCACCTTCCCTGAAGGTCGAGACGGCCATCTCGTTTGGCCAGATGGCATCTCTCCTTTCTCTGAACCTAAGATGGCTATCTTGATATCCCAAATGGTTGTCTCGCCTATCAGAAGTCTAGACAGTTGTCCTGGCCTTCCTGGTGCGAAATCCTATAAATAGGAGCCTCCCCCCCCCTCATTACACACACTTCTCCACTCCTACACTCTCTAGGAAGTCTTTTGACACTTGAGAGTGACTCTGAACATTATTATAGAGTTCGAGTGAGCTTTCCGATTTCCGTTAAGGTAGAAATCGATTAAGGAGGTCTCCTCTTGAGACATCCGGCGCTCAGTAGAGTGATCTTTTTCTTTGTTACAGGTGAGGAGTGTGCTTGTAGAGTGAGGGGATTGCCAAAAAGCATCCTCAAGTTTTGAAGAGTTAATAGAAAGCTTGCTTCGAAGGCTCCTTCTCTATTCTCTCTCTTTTACTGCTTTCTTTACTGCTTTCCTTGTATGCATTAGATACTAGGACCATATAGATATTTAAATTCTGCTAGTAGATAAATAAATAGGGTAAAAACATAGTTTCTTTCAGTCTTTATTTTATGAACTAGTCTATCATAGGGAACCCGAAAGGGGCGTTGTGGGGGTGCACCTTCCCCACACATAACTAACTCTCTTACCCAACTCTGGTTGTAACGACCAAAATTGGTTTTTCTAAAACCAACGCCTTTTCTTCCTTTTTCGATGTTTACGGTAAAAAACATCATTCTTAAGGTCAATACGATTATCAGGTATCTTAAGAATGTTGACCACATAATTTTACAAAAATAAAGGAGTTTAGTCATCCATCGCAACCGTTCGCAAATATCGAAATCCCTGCATCGAGATGACGACGATAGATGGTGACTCCACTAGGGAAGCTAGAGAGTTGATCCCATTTAATGATGGACTAAGTCAAATAATAAAGACTTGAAATTATGCTTTTACCCTTCTCTGTATATAACATGTTTTATCTGCATGGCTTTAATAACTGTTGTATGTTTATCTTCTGCAATTGTTTGAAATAACAACTGTGCACAAACCTTTGCACACAACAGTTCCCTCTATACCCGGGGGCATGTGGGATAACCTTAGGGAGTGGGTGGCAGGTACGATTTGTCGTAGTGATGGTCATGAGCCCACCGCTATGCTCGAAAACCATCACTCAAGGAAATAACCTTCCTCTTTTGGCCTAAAGACTGACAAGGCCCTAGTGCCATGCATGGTCTGAGGGCTGAGTGTAGACCCCAAATCTTGCCCGACCTCAAAATAAAGAGCAAAAGGCTTCCATTCGAAGATGGGCAAGGTCTTAAAGGTCCCTAGGATTGATCAATAGGCTCCATACTAGAATAGAAAGGATTTTTGTACACGAAAAATAAGAAATTTCACCCAAAGGGTCGAGATCGCCATCTCGCCGTTGGCTAAGGGCGAGACCACCATCTTGTTTGGCGAGACGGCCGTCTCGCCATTCGCCACAGGCGAGACGGCAGTCCCGATCTGATAGGTGCGAATTTCTATAAAAGGGGGGCATTCTCCTCATTTTCAACACCTTCTACAACTTCTCCTACTGAATACTCCTCAAAATACTCTTCTAGAACCCCTCTGAAGCATTTCCAGAGTCTTAGAGTTCTTAGAAAGCATTCTAAAGTGCTTCGAGCGAAGAGTGAACTGCATTGTAGAGCGTGGGATTTGCCAAAAAGCACCCTTTTCAAGAGTATTTTATGAAAAAGCTTGCTTCGAAGGTTCTTTCACATCCCTTACTTTATTTTATCGCTTTTATTAGTTATCATCTCTATGCATTAGCTATTAAGGGTCGTGTAGTCAATAATTTAAATTTTGTAATGAATAAATAAGGGTAAAAGTGTAGTTTTAATGTTCTTATTTCTTTATAAAAACAGTTCATCATAGGGAACCCGAAAGGGGCGTTGTGGGGAAGCTAATACCTTCCCCACACGTAACTAACTCCCTTACCTAACTCTGGTTATAATGACCAAAGTTGGTTTTTCTTAAAAACCATCGCCTTCTTTTCCTTTTCCAATGTTTTTGGTAAAAATATTGGTGGCGACTCCTCGACCCTTTCCGAAAACCTCGCCTTTAGGTCCAGTCTGGTTATCGGACAACCTAAAGGCATTGAACCACACTTTCAAAAACGCGAGTCATCAAAATCATCGCGTTGCTCCGACCGCCTCTTTTGACGATGACAGATGGCGACTTCACTGGGGAAGCTAGAGAGTTGATCCCATTTAGTGATGGACTAGTTTGAGAAATAAAAACTTAAAATTACGATTTAACTCTTCCTTGCTTTATGTTAGATATTGTTTAGATATTATTTGATATTGTTAAGATATTGTTAGATATTGTTAACCATAATATCAAACAATATCTTTTGTTTATTCTGTTACTTTCAGTTACTCTTTTAGTTGTATCTCTCTACTATAAATAGACTACCTTATGTGTGATTTATACACAAGGGAGATTATGTTAGAAAAGTAGTTTTAAATCAAGAGGGGGGGTGAATTGATTTTTGAAAGTTTTTCGCAATACACAGATTATCTAATCCGAAAATTAAGATTACTTATCAATTCACAAATCACAAAGCAATCAAACAGTTTAAGTGCAGCAGCAGAAATTAAAGAGAGAAAGGTTAGGAAAGATTTCACCGGTAATTTTATACTGGTTCACCCAATACCAGGGCTACGTCCAGACTCCAGCCAAATTCCAGCTGGGTTCCACTAGAATAGATGTTTTACAGACTCAACAATCTTACACCTACTCTAACACCGGAACCAATTTCCAGTTCCTGACTTTAACCTTTCCACCAAGAACCAAATTCCAGTTCTTGGAAACCTCTACAACCAAATTCCAGTTGCAGAGAAACCAGTGCCCAAATTCCAGGCACCAAACAGTACAAGAACCAAATTCCAGTTCCTGCACTTAACCTCTCCACCAAGAACCAAATTCCAGTTCTTGGAAACTTCTACAACCACCTACCAGCTGCAGAAAAAACTTGTACCCAAATTCCAGGTACAACACAATACAAAGTAATGAAAAGCAATTGAAAAGAAGAGACTTAGAAAGCTCAAACCGGATTACTCTAATCCACAGTAAGTTTCTTCTTCACAGAATGCAATATGCCTCAAGAAAGATTTCAAAAGAACTTCACAAAACAGTTGTGAATTCTTTCTTGAAAAAGGATGCTAACAGTTGCTTGTATTGATTGCTTGAATTGTGTAAAAACTGATATGTTCAATCTCTTGTTTCAAAGTTTCAAGCAAAACTGTTTTTAAAGAGAATTTTCAAATCTGCTGCATTAATTAATCTGTTGAAAGTTTGTTTTAATCTGTTGAAATAGCCGTTATAATCTGTTAAAAGTCCTTTCAACCCATTAATGCGTTCTTGATCTTTAACAGAAAATGTTTTAGTTGATACGCCCACGTTTTTATCAGTTAAAACGTTTTACAAACATTTTCTAAGTATAAAACAATCGATTGAATCACGTATTAATCGATTGATTTGTTTAAAAACCTTCTTATAAAACTTTCCAAGTTATTTTAGCTGATATAAAGTCGTTTCAATCGATTGAAAATCTGCACATATATTTTCAAGTCATTTTAATCGATTGAAAGTTCGTTTTAATCGATTGAAAAGATTTTCTAAGTTATTCTAATCGATTGAAATGCGTTTTAATCGATTGAAATAAGTCTGATCGGTCATAATTCAATTCTGATCGATCATAACCAACTCTGATCGGTCATAATCTCATTCTGATCGATCATCCTGACATCCAAAGTGATTTTAATCGATTGAAACGTGTTTTAATCGATTAAAATAATTCTAATCGCTCATATTTAAGATCTGATCGATTATATTGCATTCTGACCTATTATATTCGAATTCTAATCGGTCATAAAGAGTTTTAATCGATTAAAAGGTTTTTGTATCAATTAAAATACTGTAAAAACACTTTTTAAAACATTCTAAGTGTTTTTAATTGTTTCTTTCAAAACTATATCAGTTAAAAACATTGTTAAGAAAGTTCTTTGTCAAAATGCTTTTGTTTGATTTGTTTAAAACTATTTTTGAGGCATTTTGCAAATTGAGTGAAGAAGCTTTATGCAGTGGAAAAGGTAAAGTGGTTTTACCTAAGCTTTCTGTTAAGACACACTAAGTCTTCAGCTCCTTTGTTCTGAGTGACTTGTTTGACAGCTGCAGAGTTGACCCTTGACTTTATCTTTGACTTCATCAAATCAATGAGATCTTTGCTAGGATCACTTTCAGTCTCCCCTATTTGATGAAGACAAACACCATTTTGAAAAAACAATCTCTGCAAAATAAGTCACTTGATAATGCAGTTAGGTGAGAAATATAAGAATGTAATAAAGTTTTGTTTCTCCCCCTAAAACTTATTTCTCCCCCTAAAATGTTGCTCTTAAATTTATCTTAAAGTGATGCAACTATTTCTCCCCCTTTTGACTTCATCAAAAATAGGGAATAGAAGAGAAAAGAATAAAATGTAAGGTTTCGAAAAAATATGCTCAAATTTTTGAAAATACAAAGTGAATCAATATTTCACTCATGAAAAGAATCAATTAAAGTTGATTCAAACTTATCTCCATTAACACGTTTGTAATGAATACAATTAACACGTGTAAAGATAAGGGAATCACGCTTTAGTAGCATGTTACAGGAACAGCCATTAACTAAAGCCTTTAATCTTTCTTCCCAGAATAAAAATCGATTAAAAACAGAGTATAATCGGTTAAAATGTTCTTGGTAAATGATTTTAATCGATTGAAAGAAAAGTTTAATCGATTAAAACATTTAAGATTTTGAAAACATGAAACTTTAGTAAAAATAATCGATTATTTCGATTTTCAATCGATTAAAACATGTTGTATAAGTTCATTTAATCGATTAACAAGATGTTGTATTGATTAAAACAATCAGTTTTGAAAATGAAGTAATGTTTAATGCATATTTTGTAAAACTGATCATTTAGAAGGATGTTTTAACAATACTAACAGCTATCTTAGCTAATAGATCTATCAGAATAAAGTCTTATTTAGCTAAAGCTCTCAGGGATCTATTTAAATTCTATTTACGCCAGTCTGATCTAGATTAGATCCTAAACCATATTTAACCAAAGGTTAAGGCAAATGTTCCTGGTATAACACCAGTTAATATCACAGTCCATGCAAACAATATAAAGATAGAAATAAGCAGAAGATAAAGATGATGAGGGGAACTAGTCATCCCAATTTCCCTGATTGAACTGCTTATCCACCAGCTTGGTGATCATTCATTTGATCCCCACCAATATCAAAAGATAATAGGCTTTCCTTTTTGCTGGAACTAATTTTGCTCTATCAACTATTTGAGTCAACAACTGCTGTCACTCCTGTATCAGCAACAGAAACTTTTCCTGAAAAGAAATCTTTTAGCAGTTTACTGTTATTATTGACTGCATTACAGTCCATGGTTGACACCACACTGGAATTTCTACTACACATCAGAGGCATAATCATGTACTGACCAAATCCCACACAGAATGCATGATACCATAAATTGCATGAATCACAGGTTAATGATGTACTGAGATAGGAATTTTCTTTCATAATAGCCAACCCATTTTGAACCCTGCAGTTGTCATTATCCAAGCAAATAACTGCATTCTTATTAATGTAGTATGATGGGTGTTATTCTCACTTATAGTGAACCAGTCATCATTATCTTTTGAGGAATGTTATTCTGGTAGAGTGGGCAATGATTAGTAATGAGGACAGGTGATGACAATCAATCCAGAATTCTAAAACAATATAAAATTTATCCCTGTACTGACCATAAAACATACATTCCCTGTACCACGTTATTCAATTTTTGAATTGCTGTTCCAGATTGGTTCCCTTACAGTGTCACCTCGTGACATTGATGATTAAAGCAAATATTCAAAGTTGCACAGTTCCAATGAATTTCACCAAGAGTTTTGAACCAATGCATGCTCAAAATTATTTCAAATATATTGCAATGTAATATCAAGAAATTTAATGAAAACATTTGTTCATTGAACTTCCTAGTAATCAACAATTTATTACCAGAATCAACTATCACTGAAAAAATCTTTGATAAACTATGTTTTCAGTCCTAACAGTTTGACCTGTTTGTAACTAGTGTCTATAAGAAAAGTTACAGTCTATTCTTTGATAATTTCTTTGATTTTCAGTGTATTACCATGCAGCATTCCATGTAAGGACATCTACAGCTTGAATCATGACTATGTTAAAATAACATTTTCATCTATGGATAACTTTCCTACATGTAAAGTTTGCAGTATTTCAATCGGCAATAACTTTCCCACATTTATTCCACTAGTCTTAGTTTCTAATTAAAGATCTGTTCAGCATGTGCGACACAATTTACAGGACAGTGGGTGAATCAGTTAATTTGTTCTTGGGAATAATGTTGATTTGGTCAAAGAAATCTTTAAAGATTTATTGCAGATAATAGACACTGAGTTTTTGTTTTGAATTTCCCTGTCAAACTTCAATTAGATGTTATAAGTCTTGTTTACAGATCCTAATCAATTGATTAATCAACTCATTATCTATTAATTTGATTCTTGTCATTAGAGTTGAAAACATCTACAGTGAATTAATCGATTTGTTTTATAAAAGGATCGATTAGTTTAATACAGAATGAAATCAATAACATGACACCAGAATTTAAATCGATTAAAACGTGAATGAATCGATTAATTTTGATACCTAAGTGTTTTTAGTTGATATAAATTTATTCTAATCGATTAAAACGACTAAACCAACATTCTGAGAACAATTTAATCGATTATTTCGACATTTCAATCGATTAAAATGGTACGGTAAGTTATTTCAATCGATTAATATTGATTTATATCAATTAAAACAATTAATTTAAATACACAGAACCTGGTTTCGCAGCTCTGATCTTCAAGGGATTCCCAGACTTGTTCCTGCAAAACAATTAAGTATTTTTCTGGTACCCTTTATAATTATTGGGTCCTGATCATGTTATTTGAAAAGAATTAATCTTTGGAACCCATTTCATTCTCCCTTTAGGAATAGCATACTTTTTAATTCTGCAGTATTTTACTGAATGCCCTTTCTTCATGCAGTAGAAACATTTGATTGTAGAGTATGAATTCCTATTTGTTTTTGTTTTACTGGATCTAGATTTAAAGCCTATTCCAGTTTTGTCAAACATTAATTTTTGAGATCCAAGTAATATATCAAGATTAGCTTGCCCCTGAGTGAACTTTGAAACAGTTTGAGATAAGAATTCAATTTTCTTTTGCAATTCAGAACAGTTTTTGCATGGTTTATTGCATTTACAATCAGAGTTATCATGAATCAGTTTCAAGAATTCATTATCAGTTTCATTTTCACTAATCTGTTTTTCCAGAGAATCAACCTTGTTAACTAGCCAGTTATTTAATCCTTTTAGCCTATCATTTTCTTTTTGAAGTTTCTTAGCCTCCTCATGCATTTCATTAAATGCTTCTTGTAATGCATCATAGTTAACTATATTTGAAGAGGAGCTAGAACTTACCTGGCTGGTTTGTGGATTTTGACTCGCCATTAAACAAAGATTGGCTTCTTCATTTTCAGAGTTATCTGTTGATGACGTATCATTATCATCCCAGGCTATGTAGGCTCTTCTTTTTGATTTTTCCTCTTTCTTTTCACTTTGTTTATTTCTCTCTGGACATTCCATTTTAACATGGCCCTGTTTGCCACAACCATAACATTTAAAGTTAGAAGAATCAGTTCTTTTCTCATACCTTTTGTGTCTTTCCTTGTCTTGGATCTTTTTCTTGAGGAATTTGTTGAATTTCCTAACAAGCAGTCCAAGGTTCTCATTATCTTCTTCTGATTCTTGATTTTCTTCAACTTTAAGTGCAATGCTTCTGTTCTTCTTCTCAGAGACTTCTTGCTCATTGAATCTTGTGATTTCCATTTCATGTTCTCTGAGTTTTCCAAACAGTGAGGCTGTTGTCATGGTGGACAGATCTTTTGATTCTGATATTGCAGTGACTTTTGGCTGCCAGGACCTGTCAAGACATTTCAACACTTTAATATTTAATTCTTCCTTATCAAAGGTCTTACCTAGGCCCATTAAATGGTTGATGATGTGCGTGAAGCGTTTCTGCACATCTGCGATGCTTTCACCATTCTGCATTTTAAACAGCTCATACTCTCTTATCAAAGTGTGTTTTCTGGCTCTTTTAACATCTGCAGTCCCTTCATGAGTGACCTCAAGAACATCCCACATCTCCTTGGCAGAATTGCACTGGGACACCCTGAAAAATTCATCCATGTTAAGAGCAGAAGTAATTATATTTTTTGCATTACAGTCACTTTGAACTTTCTTCTTTTCTTCTTCATTCAAGCTTGACCATCCTTTATCTGTAATTAAAGGACCATTAGTAATAACATCCCAAGCATTTCTGTCAATGGATTCAATGAAGATTTTCATCCTAATTTTCCAGAAAGGATAATCTGTTCCACAGAATAGTGGAGGTCTGTTAATAGATGCCCCCTCAGAAAACGGTAATCTGTTCTCAGCCATGGATCAAGAGACTTGAATAACTTTCAAGCACCTTGCTCTGATGCCAATTGTTAGAAAAGTAGTTTTAAATCAAGAGGGGGGGTGAATTGATTTTTGAAAGTTTTTCGCAATACACAGATTATCTAATCCGAAAATTAAGATTACTTATCAATTCACAAATCACAAAGCAATCAAACAGTTTAAGTGCAGCAGCAGAAATTAAAGAGAGAAAGGTTAGGAAAGATTTCACCGGTAATTTTATACTGGTTCACCCAATACCAGGGCTACGTCCAGACTCCAGCCAAATTCCAGCTGGGTTCCACTAGAATAGATGTTTTACAGACTCAACAATCTTACACCTACTCTAACACCGGAACCAATTTCCAGTTCCTGACTTTAACCTTTCCACCAAGAACCAAATTCCAGTTCTTGGAAACCTCTACAACCAAATTCCAGTTGCAGAGAAACCAGTGCCCAAATTCCAGGCACCAAACAGTACAAGAACCAAATTCCAGTTCCTGCACTTAACCTCTCCACCAAGAACCAAATTCCAGTTCTTGGAAACTTCTACAACCACCTACCAGCTGCAGAAAAAACTTGTACCCAAATTCCAGGTACAACACAATACAAAGTAATGAAAAGCAATTGAAAAGAAGAGACTTAGAAAGCTCAAACCGGATTACTCTAATCCACAGTAAGTTTCTTCTTCACAGAATGCAATATGCCTCAAGAAAGATTTCAAAAAGAACTTCACAAAACAGTTGTAATTCTTTCTTGGAAAAAGGATGCTAACAGTTGCTTGTATTGATTGCTTGAATTGTGTAAAAACTGATATGTTCAATCTCTTGTTTCAAAGTTTCAAGCAAAACTGTTTTTAAAGAGAATTTTCAAATCTGCTGCATTAATTAATCTGTTGAAAGTTTGTTTTAATCTGTTGAAATAGCCGTTATAATCTGTTAAAAGTCCTTTCAACCCATTAATGCGTTCTTGATCTTTAACAGAAAATGTTTTAGTTGATACGACCACGTTTTTATCAGTTAAAACGTTTTACAAACATTTTCTAAGTATAAAACAATCGATTGAATCACGTATTAATCGATTGATTTGTTTAAAAACCTTCTTATAAAACTTTCCAAGTTATTTTAACTGATATAAAGTCGTTTCAATCGATTGAAAATCTGCACATATATTTTCAAGTCATTTTAATCGATTGAAAGTTCGTTTTAATCGATTGAAAAGATTTTCTAAGTTATTTTAATCGATTGAAATACGTTTTAATCGATTGAAATAAGTCTGATCGGTCATAATTCAATTCTGATCGATCATAACCAACTCTGATCGGTCATAATCTCATTCTGATCGATCATCCTGACATCCAAAGTGATTTTAATCGATTGAAACGTGTTTTAATCGATTAAAATAATTCTGATCGCTCATATTTAAGATCTGATCGATTATATTGCATTCTGACCTATTATATTCGAATTCTAATCGGTCATAAAGAGTTTTAATCGATTAAAAGGTTTTTGTATCAATTAAAATACTGTAAAAACACTTTTTAAAACATTCTAAGTGTTTTTAATTGTTTCTTTCAAAACTATATCAGTTAAAAACATTGTTAAGAAAGTTCTTTGTCAAAATGCTTTTGTTTGATTTGTTTAAAACTATTTTTGAGGCATTTTGCAAATTGAGTGAAGAAGCTTTATGCAGTGGAAAAGGTAAAGTGGTTTTACCTAAGCTTTCTGTTAAGACACACTAAGTCTTCAGCTCCTTTGTTCTGAGTGACTTGTTTGACTGCTGCAGAGTTGACCCTTGACTTTATCTTTGACTTCATCAAATCAATGAGATCTTTGCTAGGATCACTTTCAGATTAATCCCAAACTCTATTTCTTCTATATTCAACATGGTATCAGAGCTTAAGGTTATTTTGAAATTTTTTTTCGCCTTTGACCACTATTGAAGTCGTCACCACCGCCGCTTTCACTGTCGGTTATTTGGTAGTGTGAAAGTGTTAGAAAAGTAGTTTTAGATCAAGAGGGGGGGTGAATTGATCTTTGAAAGTTTTTCGCAAATAACAGATTATCTAATTCGAAAATTAAGTTTAAAGATCTGTTCTTGAATCACAAAGCAATCAATCAAAATAAGCGCAACAACTGAATTTAAAGGAGAGAAAGGTTAAGAAAGATATCACTGGTATTTTATACTGGTTCACCCAATACCAGGGCTACGTCCAGTCTCCAGCCAAATTCCAGCTGGGTTCCACTAGATTAAATGTTTTACAGATTCAACAATCTTACACCTAATCTATCACAAGAACCAAATTCCAGTTCCTGCACTTAACCTCTCCACAAAGAACCAAATTCCAGCTCTTGATAACCTCTACAACCAAATTCCAGCTGCAGAGAAACCAGTGCCCAAATTCCAGGCACCAACACCTAACCTCTCACCAAGAACCAAATTCCAGTTCTTGATAACCTCTACAACCAAATTCCAGCTGCAGAGAAATCAGTACCCAAATTCCATGCACCACACAGTACAAAAGAATGAAAAAGAAGAAACTAGAAAGCTCAAACCAGTTTATGCTATTCTGTAGTGAGTTTCTTCTTTAAAGAAAAACAATATGCCTCAAGAAAGATTTTTAAAGAACTTCTCAAAAACTGCCGCAAATCTTTCTTGAAAAGAGTGCAAAAGTTGCTTGATTGATTGCTCAAGGATGTGTAAAAAGTTCCAAGCAACTCTATTTTTAAAGAAGATTTTCAAAACTGCTGCATTAATTAATCTGTTAAAAGTTTGTTTTAATCTGTTGAAATAGCCGTTTCAATCTGTTAAAAGTCCTTTCAATCCATTAATACGTTCTTGTTTCTTTAACATATTTGTTTTAGCTGATACAACAACGTTTATATCAGTTAAAACACTTTAAAAAATTCTTCTAAGTTAATTCAATCGATTCTTTCGCGTTTTAATCGATTGAAATACTACAAACTTTCTTATAAAACTTTTCAAGTTATTTTAACTGATAAACCATAGGTTTTAATCGATTAAAACTCTGCACAAAATTTTTCCAAGTTGTTTTAATCGGTTGAAATGCGTTTTAATCGATTGAAACAGATCTGATCGGTCATAATTCAATTCTGATCGATCATAACCAACTCTGATCGGTCATAACTGCATTCTGATCGATCATTCTGATCCTTTAAGTGATTTTAATTGATTGAAACGTGTTTTAATCGATTGAAATAAATTCTGATCGCTCATATTTTAAATCTGATCGGTCATAATGGATTCTAAAAGGTTTTAATCGATTAAAATCAAGTTGTATCGATTAAAATACTGTAAAAACACTTCTTTGAACATTCTAAGTGATTTTAATCGGTTCTTTCAAAACTATATCAGTTAAAAACATTATTAAGAAAGCTTTTGTCAAAATGCTTTGTTTTTACTTGTTTAAAACGATTTTAGAGGCATTTTGCAAAATCATTTAAGTGAAGAAACTTCATGCAGCAGAAAAGATAAAGTGGTTTTACCTAAGCATTCTGTTAGACACACTAATCCTCTAACTCTTTTATCTCGAGAGACTTGTTGACTAGCTGCAAAGTTGACTTTTGACTTCATCTTTGACTTCATCAAATCAATGAGATCTTTGCCAAAGTATTTCAATAAGATCTTCATCACTTTCAGTCTCCCCCTATTTGATGAAGACAAACACCATTTTGAAAAAAAAACTCTGAAAAAAAAAAAGTCACTTGACAATACAGATTAGTGTGAAATCAAAAATGTATTATTTTCCTATTTCTCCCCCTAAAATGATGCTTCCTTAATGTGAGAGTTATTTCTCTAAATTGATCCTAAAGTAAAGCAACTATTTCTCCCCCTTTTGACTTCATCAAAAATAGGGAACAGAAGAGAAATAATGAAATGCAAAGGTTTTCAACAGTTTGAGTTTTTGAAAATAAAAAGAAATCAATACTTTACTCATGTAAAGATCAATTAAAGTTGATTCAAACTTATCTTCATTAACACGTTTGTAATGAATACAATTAACACGTGTAAAGATAAGGGAATCACGCTTTAGTAGCATGTTACACGAACAGCCATTAACTAAAGCCTTTAATTTTTCTTTCCAGAATAAAAATCGATTAAAAACAGAACAAAATCAGTTAAAATGTTCTTGTTAATGATTTTAATCGATTGAAAGAAAGGTTTAATCGATTAAAATATTTAAGAATTTGAAAACATGAAACTTTAGTGCAATTAATCGATTATTTCGACTTTTAATCGATTAAAAAATTAATGAAAAATGTTATATAAATTCATTTAATCGATTTAAAAGATGTTTTTATTGATTAAAACATTCAGATTTGAAAACTATGACATATCTGATGCGAATTTCTTATATCTAATTTAGTGGATATGTTGTGAGCTGATTATCTAGAAAGGTGTTTAGCAACAATATCAACTATATTGATTATCTTTTCACTAATATATCCAACAATATCAATTAAAATTCTCAGGGATCTATGATCTAATTCTATCTATGTTAGTTTTATCCAAATTAAAACCTATATTATATCAGTCAAAGTTAAAGCAAATGTGCCTAGTATATAACCAGTAATATTACAGACCCAGAAAAATAAGCATCAAAAAGCAATAAGATATAAGAGATAAGGTAAGAAGGGACCCTTTTTATCCATACTTCCCTGATTATTTGTGTCAGATATCAAAATTCATGACTCAGTCATTTGATCCCTACCAACTTTAAAAGGCCATAGGCTTCACTTTTTGCTAAAACCAATTTTGCTTTATCAATCATTGAGACACCAACAGCTGTTTTTCCTATTATGAACCCTGTAGTTATCACTATCCAAGCAAATAACTACATTCTTAATGTAGTATGAAGGAAAATGATAGCGTGTTATTCATCCCTTCAAATGGATCAGTCATCATCATCTCTGAGGAATGAATTTTCTTCAACTTTGTTGTTTCCAGTGGTATCATATACTGGAACACATGCATACAAAACAGAACTAGTGATGACAGCAATCCAGAACTTCCCGGTCAATAACCATATCCATTCTTATTTCATACATCACTATTATCATGGGCATCAAAAAGCATCGTATTCGTCACGAAATTTGCCTTCATTGAGGGAAGACAGTTATGTTGGTTCCACAATAACATCTGAAACTTCTTTAGAATCACTGAAAAGATCCTCTTGTTGGTTTGTTGTTAAGGATGCCAGATCATCAGTATAAAATTGATCCCTGTACTGACCATAAAACACACATTCCCTGTGGCACTTTTAGCTTTTCATTTAATTCTTGAATTGCTGTCTCAGATTGGTTTCCTTACAGACACCTCGTGACTTTGATGATTAAAACGAATTATCAAAGTTGCACAATTCCAATGAATTTCACTAAGAGTCTTGAACTAATGCATGCCCAAAATTATTCCAAATATATTGCTAGGTAATATCCAGAATTCTAATGTAAACGTGTGCCCAAGTTATCTGTTCATACTTCCTAGTAATCAACAACTTATTATTAGAAGCAAATATTACTGAAATATCCTTGATAAACTATGTTTTTAGTCCTAACAACTTGACCCATTTGTAACTAGTGTCCTTTTTCATCCATGGATAACAGCAATAACTTTCCCACATTATTCCACTAGTCTAGTTTCTAATTCAAAGATTTGTTCAGCATTCGCTTTCCAATCATGAAAAATTTGTGCCTTTGAAAGGAAGTTGGATGTTCCATAACAAACTACGAAACTCATTTATGATTATCTGACCGCTATTCATGAGACCAAATACAGAGGCACAAGTTACAGTGTCGAGTGGGTGTATCGGTTAATTTGTTCTTGGGAATCTGTTTGACTCGGTCAAAGAAATCTTAAAGAATTATTGCAGATTTTGATTATCATAGAACCTGAGTTTTTGATTTGAATTCGCTTACCAAACTTCAATTGGATGTTATAAAAATTATTTTCAGGAACAAATTAATTAAACAACAAATTATCCTATTAATTTGATCTTTAATATTCGTTTTGAAAATGCAATAGTAAAATGATCGATTAATACTTGAAAGAATCGATTGTTTCTGTACTGGAAGAGATTTAGAAGATGATACCAGAATTTAAATCGATTAAAACGAAAATGAATCGATTAAATTTGATACCTTAGTGATTTTAGTTGATATAAATTCATTCTAATCGATTAAAACAGCTAAACTCAAATCATGAGAACATTTTAATCGATTAATTCGATATTTCAATCGATTAAAATGGTACTGACAGATATTCTGATTCCTCTGTAAGTTATTTTAATCGATTAATATTGCTTTATATCAATTAAAACAATTAGTTTAAGTAATCAGAACCTAATTCATAGCTCTGAACTCCAAGGGATTCCCAGACTTTGTTCCTGCAAAACAAGTTAAGAATTTTTCTGGTACCCTTTATAGTTACTGGGTCCTGATCAGATTATTTGAAATGAATTAATTTTTGGAACCCATTTCATTCTTCCTTTAGGAATAGCATACTTTTTTATTCTACAATATTTTACTGAGTGACATTTCTTCATGCAGTAAAAACATTTGATTACAGAGTATGATTTCCTACTTACATTTGTTTTTCTGGGTTTCATCCTAGATTTAAAACCTATTCCAGATTTATCAAAAATTAATTTTTGAGACCCAAGTAAAACATCAAGATTGGCTTGCCCTTGTGTGAATCTTGAAACAGTTTGAGATAAAAAATCAATCTTCTTTTGTAATTCTGAATAGTTATTATAGGGTTTATTACAAGCACAATCAGAATTAGCATGAATTAATTTCAAGAAATCACAATCATTTTCATCTTCAAGAATTCTTTTTTACAGAGAATCAACTTTATTTACTAGCCAGTTATTTAGCCCTTTTAACCTATCATTTTCTTTTTGAAGTTTCTTAGCCTCTTCATGCATTTCATTAAATGCTTCTTGCAATGCATCATAATTCACTAAATTTGAAGAGGAACTAGAACTTACATTGCTGGATTGTGGATTTTGACTTGCCATTAGACATAGGTTGACTTCTTCATTATCAGAATTATCTGTTGATGAAGTGTCATTGTCATCCCAAGCTATATAGGCTCTTCTTTTGGCTTTCTCTTCTTTCTTGTCACTTTGTTTGTTTCTTTATGGGCATTCCATCCTGACATGGCCCTGCTTGCCACAGCCATAACATTTAAAGTTAGAAGAATTAGTTCTTTTCTCATACCTCTTATGTCTTTCCTTGTCTTGGATCTTTTTCTTGAGAAACTTGTTGAATTTCCTAACAAGTAGTCCAAGGTTCTCACTTTCTTCCTCTGATTCTTGATTTTCTTCAACTTTAAGTGCTATACTTCTATTTTTCTTCTCAGAGACTTCTTGTTCATTAAATCTTGTGATTTCCATTTCATGTTCTCTAAGTTTTCCAAACAGAGACGCTGTTGTCATAGCGGACAGATCTTTTGATTCTGAAATTGCTGTGACTTTTGGCTGCCAAGACCTGTCAAGACATTTCAAAATTTTAATATTCAGTTCTTCTTTATCAAATGTCTTACCTAGGCCCATTAGATGGTTAATGATGTGAGTGAATCATTTCTGCACATCTGCAATGCTTTCACCAGTCTGCATCTTGAATAGCTCATATTCTCTTATTAGAGTATGCTTTCTGGCTCTTTTTACATCTGCTGTCCCTTCATGGGTGACCTCAAGAACATCCCACATCTCTTTGGCAGATTTGCACTGGGATACCCTGAAAAATTCATCCATGTTAAGTGTAGAAGTAATTATATTTTTTGCAGTGCAATCACATTGAACTTTCTTCTTCTCTTCATCATTTAAGCTGGACCATTCTTTCTCTGTAATTAAAGGACCATTAGAATAACATCCCAAACATTTCTATCAATGGATTCAATAAAGATTTTCATCCTAATTTTCCAAAAAGGATAATCTGTTCCACAGAATAGTGGAGGTCTGTTAATAGAAGCCCCCTCAGAAAACGGTAATCTGTTTTCAGCCATGGATCGAAGAAACTTGAATAACTTTCAAGCACCTCGCTCTGATGCCAATTGTTAGAATAGTAGTTTTAGATCAAGAGGGGGGGGTGAATTGATCTTTGAAAGTTTTTCGCAAATAACAGATTATCTAATTCGAAAATTAAGTTTAAAGATCTGTTCTTGAATCACAAAGCAATCAATCAAAATAAGCGCAGCAACTGAATTTAAAGGAGAGAAAGGTTAAGAAAGATATCACTGGTATTTTATACTGGTTCACCCAATACCAGGGCTACGTCCAGTCTCCAGCCAAATTCCAGCTGGGTTCCACTAGATTAAATGTTTTACAGATTCAACAATCTTACACATAATCTATCACAAGAACCAAATTCTAGTTCCTGCACTTAACCTCTCCACAAAGAACCAAATTCCAGCTCTTGATAACCTCTACAACCAAATTCTAGCTGCAGAGAAACCAGTGCCCAAATTCCAGGCACCAACACCTAACCTTTCACCAAGAACCAAATTCCAGTTCTTGATAACCTCTACAACCAAATTCCAGCTGCAGAGAAATCAGTACCCAAATTCCATGCACCACACAGTACAAAAGAATGAAAAAGAAGAAACTAGAAAGCTCAAACCAGTTTATGCTATTCTGTAGTGAGTTTCTTCTTTAAAGAAAAGCAATATGTCTCAAGAAAGATTTTTAAAGAACTTCTCAAAAACTGCCGCGAATCTTTCTTGAAAAGAGTGCAAAAGTTGCTTGATTGATTGCTCAAGGATGTGTAAAAACTGATGTGTAAAAAGTTCCAAGCAACTCTATTTTTAAAGAAGATTTTCAAAACTGCTGTATTAATTAATCTGTTAAAAGTTTGTTTTAATCTGTTGAAATAGTTGTTTCAATCTGTTAAAAGTCCTTTCAATCCATTAATATGTTCTTGTTTCTTTAACAGATTTGTTTTAGCTGATACAACAACGTTTATATCAGTTAAAACACTTTAAAAAATTCTTCTAAGTTAATTCAATCGATTCTTTCGCGTTTTAATCGATTGAAATACTGCAAACTTTCTTATAAAACTTTTCAAGTTATTTTAACTGATAAACCATAGGTTTTAATCAATTAAAACTCTGCACAAAATTTTTCCAAGTTGTTTTAATCGGTTGAAATGCGTTTTAATCGATTGAAACAAATCTGATCGGTCAAAATTCAATTCTGATCGATCATAACCAACTCTGATCGGTCATAACTGCATTCTGATCGATCATTCTGATCCTTTAAGTGATTTTAATTGATTGAAACGTGTTTTAATCGATTGAAATAAATTCTGATTGCTCATATTTTAAATCTGATCGGTCATAATGGATTCTAAAAGGTTTTAATCGATTAAAATCAAGTTGTATCGATTAAAATACTGTAAAAACACTTCTTTGAACATTCTAAGTGATTTTAATCGGTTCTTTCAAAACTATATCAGTTAAAAACATTATTAAGAAAGCTTTTGTCAAAATGCTTTGTTTTTACTTGTTTAAAACGATTTTAGAGGCATTTTGCAAAATCATTTAAGTGAAGAAACTTCATGCAGCAGAAAAGATAAAGTGGTTTTACCTAAGCATTCTGTTAGACACACTAATCCTCTAACTCTTTTATCTGAGAGACTTGTTGACCGCTGCAAAGTTGACTTTTGACTTCATCTTTGACTTCATCAAATCAATGAGATCTTTGCCAAAGTATTTCAATAAGATCTTCATCACTTTCAGAAAGTACATGTCTAGGAAAGTTCTGACAAGGAAAGACTTGGTATTTAAGCGTGTCTATTAGTGACCCACCTCTCTTTCCTGGGAACTTACCTGGTGTACTGGTTCACGCCTCCGCCCTTTATGACTTCTTCGGCTCCTTTTAATACTTTCAATTCTATCAGTACTGCGTCTGATCTGTTAGAAATGTAGGTTGAGATCAAGAGGGGGGGGTGAATTGATCTTTGATAGATTTTTGCAATTAACAGATTATCAATTTTAAAGATTAAGAAATCTGATCAATTCTTGAATCATACACAACAAGCAATCAAAAATAAATGCAGTCACAAAGTTAAAGAAGAGAAAGGTTTAGAAAGATATCACCAAGGTTTATACTGGTTCACCCAATCCCAGGGCTACGTCCAATCTCCAGCCAAATTCCATCTGGGTTCCACTAGATTGAATGTTTTATAGATTACAACCTTAACCTTACACTCAATCTAACACAAGAACCACAATTCCAGTTCCTGCACCTAACCTTTCACCAAGAACCAAATTCCAGTTCTTGAATTACCCTGCAGCCAAATTCCAGCTACAGAAAACTAGTGCCCACAATTCCAGGCACCCACAATACAGTAAAAGAAAGTAAGGAAACAAACATAAGAAACTAAGAATGCTCAAACCAGTTTTATGCAATTCTGCAATATGTGTTTCTTCTCCAAAGAAATGCAATTTTGCCTCAAGAAAGAACTTTGATGAACTTCACAAAAACAAGCGTGATTCTTTCTTGAAAGTAGCACTTTTGATTGCCTGTTCATTGCTAAAAGTTGTGTAAAAGTTATGTAAAAGATGATGATTAAAAAAGTTCAAGCAATCTGTTTATATAGAAGATTTTTCAAAACTGCTGGTTTAATTAATCTGTTAAAATAATCTTTTAATCTCTTAAAAGACTTGTTTTAATCTGTTAAAACTTCTTTTAATCCATTAAAATATTCTTGATTATTTTCCAGATTTGTTTTAACTGATACGACAACGTTTATCTCAATTAAAACTCTTTTCAAAAAATCTTCTAATCTGTTTTAATCGATTGTTTCGACTTTCAATCGATTAAAATACTGCAAAACATTTTTATAAACTTTTTCAAGTGATTTTAACTGATAAAAATACGTTTTAATCAATTGAAACGTTTAGTACAAATTTTCCAAGTTGTTTAAATTGATTGAAACATGTTTTAATCGATTAAAATAATTCTGATCGGTCATAACTCAAATCTGATCGATCATATCTGGTTCTGATTGGTCATAAATCCATTCTGATCGATCATAAAACCATTCTGATCGGTCAGTTGATATACCAAGTGGTTTTAATCGATTATTTCGAAGTTATATCGACTAAAATACTGAAAAAACACTTCCCTGATCTTTTTAAGTGATTTCAATCGGTTATTTCAAAATTGTATTAGTTAAAATACGGACAGAAAGTTTTCAACACTTCTTTTAATGAAAACAATCGGTTATTTTGAAGATATATTAGTTGAAAACCTGTTATAGAAGTGTGAAGAACATTTTAGTTGATAAACCACATATACTATCAGTTAAAATAGTTTATTAAAAATCCTTTTGTCAAAATGTTTTGTTTTTAATGGTTAAAACATTTTTTAGAGGCAATTGCAGAATCTTTTTAAGTGAAGAAACAACATGCAGCAGAAAGATAAAATGGTTATACCTAAGCAGAGCTGCAGACATACTAATCCTCTTCTCTTTTATCTTAAGTGACCTTTGACTGCCAAAGAGTTTCCTTTGACTTCATTTTTGACTTCATCAAATCAACACGATCTTTGCCAAAGTAAATAAGATCTTCATTACTTTCAGTCTCCCCCTATTTGATGAAGACAAACACCACTTTGAATAATAGCTCTGCAAAAGAAGTCACTTGATAAAATAGATTAGTGAGTAATCAACATTTAATCATTTTCCTATTTCTCCTCCTAAATTTCTGCTTCCCTCAACTATAGAATTATTATTTCTCCCTCTAGATTGATCAAAATTAAGGCAATTATTTCTCCCATTTTTGACTTCATCAAAAATAGGGAACAGAGAGAAAAACAATATATGACATGTATTAAGTTTTAGATTTTTGAAAAATAGAAAACAAATTGGATACGATACTTTACTCATGTAATGATTAATCAAAGTTGATTCAAACTTATCTTCATTAACACATTTGTAATGAATACAATTAACACGTGTAAAGATAAGGGAATCACACTTTAGTAGCATGTTACAAGAACAGCCATTAACTAAAGCCTTTAATTTTTCTTTCCAGAGTAAAAATCGATTAAAAATAGGACAAAATCGATTAAAAGGTTCTTGTTTAATGGTTTTAATCGATTGAAATTATGTTTTAATCGATTAAAATAGTGATGAATTTTGAAAATTTAAAACATAAGTTCATTTAATCAATTAATTCAACTTTTAATCGATTAAAATAGTATTGAAAAATGTTGTATAAATGCTTTTAATCGATTTAAAGTTTGTTTGTATTGATTAAAATAACCAATTTTGAAAAACTAAGCAATGTTTGATGCATCTATCATGCCTAATTCAGTGCGAATTTTGTAAAATCTATCACGAGCAAGAGGTTTTGTAAAAATATCTGCTAGTTGTTTTTCAGTTTCTATGAAGAAAATTTCACAATCACCTTTCAAAACATGATCTCTAATGAAATGATGTCTAATTTCTATATGTTTTTTCCTAGAATGTTGAATTGGGTTTTTAGTTAACATAATGGCACTAGTATTATCACATAAGAGAGGAATCTTTCTGAGAATTAAACCATAATCCTCAAGCTGTTGTTTGATCCAAAGAGATTGAGCACAACAACTTCCAGCTGCAATGTACTCTGCTTCAGCTGTAGAAAGGGCAACACATGATTGTTTTTTACTGTGCCATGAAATTAGACTGCTTCCAAGGAGATGACAGGTGCCACTGGTACTTTTCCTGTCAAGCTTACAACCTGCAAAATCTGAGTCAGAGTATCCAATTAAATTTAGTTTGGACTCACCCGGATACCATAACCGAACATTTAAAGTTCCTTTGAGATATTTGAGGATTCTTTCGCAACAGTAAGATGTGATTCTTTTGGTGCAGATTGAAACCTTGGCACACATACAAACACTAAACATAATGTCAGGTCTACTTGCTGTTAGATATAGTAAAGAACCAATAAGCCCTCTATATTTGGTTTCATCAACAGATTTTCCTTTTTCATCAGAATCAAGATAGCAATTTGTGGACATTGGTGTTGATGCTTCTTTGCAATGTTCCATTTCAAATTTCTTTAAAAGTTACATGCGAGTATTTAGATTGATGAAGAAAACTTCCTTCTTGAAGTTGTTTAACTTATAATCCAAGAAAATAGTTGAGTTCCCCCATCATAGACATCTCAAATTCTCCCTGCATATCTTTGATGAAATCTTTACATAAAGACTCATTAGTAGCTCCAAATATGATGTCATCAACATACACTTGAACTAGAATTACATCATTATTTAATTTTTTCAAGAATAAAGTTTTATCAACCAAACCTCTTTGATAGCCCTTTGAAATGAGAAAATTACTTAACCTTTCATACCATTGTCTTGGGGCTTGTTTAAGACCATACAAAGCTTTCTTTAGTCTATAAACATATTCTGGATGAATATGATCTTCAAAATTAGGTGGTTGTGTAACAAAAACTTCTTCATTCAAGTAACCATTCAAGAAAGAACTTTTGACATCCATTTGAAATAACCTGAAACTTTTCATTGAAGCATAAGCAAGTAGAAGTCTAACAGCCTCTAATCTAGCAACAGGAGCATATGTTTCATCAAAATCAATTCCTTCTTGCTGATTATATCCCTTAGCAACTAATTTGTCCTTGTTTCTAGTAATTATACCATTTTCATCCATTTTATTCCTAAAAACCCATTTTTTTCCTACAATATTTGCATTATCTGGTTTTGGAATTAATTCCCATACTTCATTTCTTGTGAATTGATTTAATTCATCATGAATAACATTAATCCAGTTATTATCCTTTAATGCATCAGATATGGTTTTTGGTTCAATTTGTGATACAAATGCCATGTGATTGCAAAATTTATTTAAAGATCTTCTAGTAGAAACTCCCTGATTTATTTCACCAATGATGTTGTCTATTGAAAGATTTCTTGGAGTTTTCCATTCTTTAGGTAGCTGCTCTTCAGATTCTTCAATATCTTCGGCCTGCTCTTGAGAAACTGTTGATTCTGGCAGTTTTAACTGATACATTTTATCATTTAAAACATAATCTTCTGTACTATACTCAGAAATATTCTGCACACTTGGGTTATTCTCATCAAATACAACATGGACAGATTCTTCTACAGTTTTTAGCCTTTTGTTAAAGATTCTATAAGCATGGCTATTCAATGAATATCCCAAGAAGATACCTTCATCTGATTTGGAATCAAACTTTCCAAGACTTTCCTTTCCATTGTTTAAAACAAAAACCTTACTTCCAAATACTCTAAAATAGTTTATGTTAGGCTTTTTACCTTTGAATAATTCATAGGGGGTTTTCTTAAGAAAAGGTCTAATTAAAACACGGTTTAATACATGGCAAGCAGTACTCACGGCATCAGCCCAAAAATATTTTGGTAATGCTTTCTCATTAAGCATTGTCCTAGCTAACTCTTCAAGAGAACGATTTTCCTTTCAACTACACCATTCTATTGAGGAGTTCTAGGAGCAGAAAAATTATGCTTAATACCATGTTTATCACAAAATTTATTAAAATTTTCGTTTGAAAATTCTCCCCCATGATCACTTTGAATACAAGATATGAAATAGCCTTTTTCATTTTGAATTTGTTTCGCAAATTTCTTAAACAAATGGAAAGTATCAGATTTTAGTTTTAAAAATAATGTCCAGGTAAATCTTGAGTAATCATCTACTATAACCAATGCATATAGATTTCCTCCTAAACTCATAGTTCTAGAAGGACCAAAGAGATCCATGTGCAAAAGTTCAAGAGGTCTAGAAGTTGAAAAAATATTTTTCTGTGAAAAAGAATTCCTTACTTGTTTCCCCTTTTGACATGCATCACATACTTTGTCTTTCACAAACTTAAGTTTGGGCAAGCCAACTACAAGATCTTTAGAAATCAGTTTATTCAGATGATTCATATGAATATGAGCTAACCTCCTATGCCACAACCAAGAATCATTTTCTTTAGAGATTAAGCAACAATCTTTAGCGAGAATTAGTATCTAACATGTAAATATTGTTGATTCTCTTACCGATAATCGAGTACTGCTTCGAATTTGATTTGATAATTTGACATTGATTTTGACCAAAGACAACTTTGTGTCCTTTATCACAAAGCTGACTAATACTAATCAGATTATGTTTTAAACCTTCAACATATAATACATTGTTAATAATACCTGATTCTGTGCATTTGATGTCACCAATTCCAAGGATTCTTCCTTTGTTATTATCCCCATGGACAACAGTCCCACCATTCTTTAGTTTTAAGTTGTAAAATTTTGTAATATCACCTGTCATGTATTTATAACAGCCACTGTCAAGGTACCAGAGATCTTCAGTTTGTTTTTCCTGAAAGAGAAATTAGTATAGTTGCAGTATAAAACAAGACAGAGTTGAAATACAATTAATTACATACTTGGAAGTATCATTTTAATCGATTAATTTGATATTTAATCGATTAATCAAGTTCTAGAAAAAATATATAAGAATAATAATCGATTTAAACGAGGAATAATCAGTTAAATTTATCCTTTTAATGATTTTAACTGATATAAATCCATTTTAATCGATTAAAATAGCTAAAATAGATTCTAGAGAACATTTTAATCGATTAACTCGCATTTCAATCGATTAAAACTGTACGGACAGCTTTTTCTGGTATTCTCTATAAGTGATTTTAACCGATTAGAATAGTTTTATATCAATTAAAATACTCAGTCCAAGAATCCAGAAACAGAATTTGCTGATATGATACCCGGGGACATCCAAAATTTGTTCCTGCAAAACAAATTTGGCATATTTCTGGTACCCCTTTTTAATTACTGGGTCCAATCATTGTTGAACATTCAAGGACTTAATGTTAGACTTGATGGACATGAAGCTTGTTGATTTTGATGATGATTCAAGAACACAAGACTTAAAGAGTTGAAGACTTGTTTTGTAGTGTAATAACTCTGTTTCAATTAGATTGAGTCAGTAATATTAGAGTTTAAGATAGCCGGTACATAGTCTACACCTTAGAAGCTTCAAAAAGCTCAAATTTATCATCCAGGCTCGGCTTTAATCGATTAAAACAGTGAGAAAAACCATTTTCTGTATCTGCTCACTGGTTTAGTCGATTAAACCACCTGTTAATCGATTAACAGGCCTGTTAATCGATTAACAACCCTTTTAATCGATTAAAACAGAGAGTTTTGGGGTTCTGTTGATTTTGGCTCTGTAATAATCGATTAACACTTCATTTAATCGATTATTTCAGTCAGATTTTGATTTTTAACTTCAAATCAACCCTATTTTCGAAAACCCTATTTCCAAGAACCCTAATTCTGAAATTCCCAATTCCCAAACCCTAATTTCTCTACTTAAGCTTCTCTATGGCACTCAGAAAAAAAAAAAGAACAACCTTTTTCATACAAAAGTTAAGTGCTGTGAGTGCCAGAGAACTGTTTATTGCAAGAAAAAGGGGCTTTTGGAACCTGGTGTGGGCTAGAAGCGATAAGAATCAATAAGTGGAGTTCTTAGTGGATTGTGTGTTGTGCCGTCTCTAGGGAAAGCTGTTATTCATCTCTTGTGGATTTCAAGAGAGGTGTTTTCTTTACTTTGTCTTGTTCAATTGTAATCTGTTTGTAACAACTGTGATTATAGTGACAGCGTTAATCCTCTGTTTGATTAATTAGCAACTGGACGTAGGGTCTTTTGATCCGAACCAATATAAATCTCCTGTGTAAGACTCTATCTCTTTCTCTATTTACATTTACATATTTTTCAATCGGTAAAATTTGGGGAAAATTTTGAAAACCTAATTTTTATTAAGAAACCAATTCACCCCCCTCTTGGTTTTTGTCCGACCACGCGAACATTCCGCTGCGTGATTCTAACAAGTGGTATCAGAGCTTGCTTTGATAGTCATTCAAATTTTTCGAAAATGGCTGGACAAAATCAAACTTTTGCCGAAGGTGCGTCTATCAACAGACCCCCACTTTTTGCGGGTCAAAATTATCCTTTCTGGAAGGTAAGAATGCAAATATTTTTAGAGTCTGTTGATAGAGGCGTTTGGGACGCTATTTTAAACGGTCCATTTGTTCCTAAAGTTACTGAGAACGGTGTAGAAGTTCCTAAACCTTTTTCTAGATGGACTGCAGAAGAAAATCAAAAAGCACAATTTGATGTTAGGGATAGAAATATAATTTAATCTGCTCTAACCCTTGACAACTTTTACAGGATTTCTGTGTGTAAAAGTGCTCAGGAAATGTGGGAAATGCTAAGAGTGACCCACGAAGGTACCGACGACGTCAAAAGAGCAAGGAAAAATTCTCTAATCCAAGAATACGAGATGTTCCGGATGCAACAAGGCGAAACGATATTCGACGTTCAAAAGCGTTTCACTCATATTGTGAACCATCTCACCGGATTAGGTAAAATCTTTGACGTTGATGAATTGAATGTTAAAATCTTAAAATCTTTGGATAGGAAATGGCAACCTAAGGTGACGCCCATCTCGGAGTCACAAAATCTTTCCACAATGTCTATGGCGGCGCTCTTTGAAAAGCTTAGAGAGCATGAGCTTGAACTTGGAAGGCTAAATGAGGAAGAAGGTCAATACCAAAAGAAGAACCTAGCCTTCAAAACCGAAATTTCCAAAGGTAAAAATAAAAAGGAAGAGGAAGACTCGGAGAACAAAGAAGAAGAATTGAGTCTTATGATTAAGAAGTTCACCAAATTCATGAAAGCAAAAGGAAGGCATTCATTCAAAGGTAAGGGAAAGGTAAGAGAAAGTACTTCCGTAAATATAAAATGTTATGGTTGTGGTGAAGCAGGACATGTAAAGACCGAATGCCCAAACAAGAAAAACGATGAAAACAAAGGCAAAAAGGGTTTCAAGAAGAAAGCTTATATTGCTTGGGACAATAGTGATTCAAGTTCGGAATCAAGTGACTCGGAAGTAGAAACAAATATTTGCTTAATGGCAAATGACAACATATCTTCCGATTTTGAGGTTAGTGATTCCGACTCATCTTCCGATTTTGAGGTTAGTGATTCCGACTCATCTTCTAGTGATGATGATAATGACCATGATGAACTGCAAAATGATTACAATGAATTATTTAGTGCCTTTAAGAATTTGAAAAATTAATATAAAGTTGTAAAGAAGAATCTAAGTAGATCCGAAAAGGAAATTGACTCTTTAAAAATGAAAATCACATGTTTAGAAGAAAAAGAGTTATTAAATACGAAAATTGTATGTTTAGATGAGGATAATGATAAGAACTTAGCATGTGCATCTTGTAAAGAGTATGAATATGACATAGATATTCTTAACCATTTGCTAGATAAAGCCGAAAAGGAGATAAGTGATTTTAAGAAGGATAAAATTGTTTTAGCTCAAAATAGTGTAAATCACCAAATTCCTTTGAAAAAGCCTAAAAGGAAAAATAAAAGAGTATGGGTACAAAAAGGAACTAGAACATCTATGGTTAAAGATTCATCATATTCAAAAGTTACATCAAATGCATATTTTTATTGTATGAAACATGGTCATACCTCAAATAGATGTAAAATAAAATATTTTGGTGTTCCTAAAGGTAAATATATTTGGGTTCCTATTGTCAAATAATTTATTTGTCTCTAACCCCAAGGACCCAAAAGTTATGGGGACCTAATTTTACTATGTTCTTGTTTTGTAGGAAACGTCAAAATCTAAGAAGTCTATGTGGTATCTTGATAGTGGATGCTCAAAGCATATGACCGGTGATAGATCAAAATTTGTCAGTTTCAAAACTAAGGAACAATGATATGTAACTTATGGGGACAACAACAAAGGGAAAATTCTTGGAATTGAAAACATAGGTGGTGCAAACACTTTGGAGATCAAGGATGTGCTACTTGTTGATGGACTAAAGCATAATCTCCTTAGTATAAGTCAACTATGTGACAAAGGATTTAAGGTAATTTTTGAAAGTAAATTTTGCACCATACATTTGATATATTCCAAAAATGTAGAATTAAAAGGCATTAGGCATAACAACATATATTTGATTGATTTGGATTGTTTACATGAGTCTATCATAACATGTTTAGTTGCTAAGGAAGAGAACCCTTGGTTATGGCATAAGAGAGCGGCTCATATAAATATGCATCATTTGAATAAATTGATTTCAAAAGACTTAGTTATTGGTTTGCCTAGGTTAAAATTTGAAAAAGATAGATTGTGTGATGCATGTCAAAAGGGTAAACAAGTAAAATCATCATTTAAATCAAAGAATGTCATTTCCACTTCAAAACCCCTAGAATTATTACATTTAGATTTATTTGGACCTTCTAGGATAAAAAGCTTTGGTGGAAATTATTATGGTCTTGTGATTGTTGATGATTATTCTAGATATACATGGACATTTTTCCTAACTACGAAAATTGAAGCTTTTAAGGTCTTTAGAAAATTTGCAAAACAAATTCAAAATGAAAAAGACTTAAGAATTAAAGTTTTAAGAAGTGACCATGGTGGTGAGTTTCAAAATGAAAAGTTTGAAAATTTTTGTGAAGAAAATGGAATATTACATAACTTTTCTGCTTCTAGGACTCCCCAACAAAATGCTGTAGTTGAAAGGAAAAATAGGTCATTAGAGGAACTTGCTAGAACTATGTTAAATGAATCTAATGTTCCTAAATATTTTTGGGCTGATGCGGTTAATACTGCATGTTATGTTTTAAATAGAATGCTCATTAGGTCAATTATTAAATCTACTCCCTATGAATTGTTTAATGGTAGAAAGCCTAATGTTGCTCATTTGAAAATTTTTGGATGTAAGTGCTTTGTGTTAAATAATGGAAAAGATAACTTAGGAAAATTTGATTCTAAAGCCGATGAGGGCATTTTCTTAGGTTATTCATTAACTAGCAAGGCTTACAGGGTATTTAATAGAAGAACCTTAAATATAGAAGAATATATTCATGTTACATTTGATGAAATTGTAGACCTTGGGGGAAATCCTCTTGAGTCAAATAAAGAACTTGTAGGTGATGATGAGTATATAAGAGAGGCTCTTGATGAATTATATTTGGAAGAAAATGAGCATTCTCAAACACCTGAATTAGCAAAAGAATGACAATCTCCAAGAGGACTCTCAATGGACAACATCATTGGTGATATTTCAAAAGGGGTAAGAACTAGAAACATGAGTAACTTTTGTATGTCTGTAGCTTTTGTGTCTCAGATAGAACCCAAAAATGTGGAGGAAGCACTTAAAGATGAACAATGGTGCATAGCTATGCAAGAAGAACTTAACCAATTTGAAAGGAATCAAGTCTGGGAATTAATCCCAAGGGAAGAATCACATCAAGTTATTAGAACAAAATGGGTGTTTAGAAATAATCTTGATGAAGATGGAAATATAACAAAGAATAAAGCCAGACTTGTTTCCAAAGGCTATTGTCAGGAGGAAGGTATAGACTATGATGAAACTTATGCTCCTGTTGCCAGGTTAGAGGCTATACGCCTACTTCTTGCTTATGCATCTTTGATGAAATTTAAATTATATCAAATGGATGTTAAGAGTGCATTTTTGAATGATTTTATTAAAGAAGAAGTTTATGTGGAGCAACCCCCTGGATTTGAAGATTTTAGTTATCCTAATCATGTTTTTAAATTAAAGAAAGCTTTATATGGGTTGAAACAAGCTCCTAGATCTTGGTATGAAAGGCTAAGTAGTTTCCTAACTTCAAATGATTTTACTAGAGGAAAAATTGATTCTACTCTGTTTATAAAGAAAGTTAAAGAACATATCTTATTGGTCCAGGTATATGTTGATGATATTATTTTTGGATCAACTGATAATTCGTTATGTGTAGAATTTGCTAAGATAATGCAGGGAGAGTTTGAAATGTCTATGATGGGAGAATTGACATTCTTCCTTGGACTACAAATCAAGCAACTTAAAGATGGCATTTTCATCTCTCAAACTAAATACTGCAAAGAGATTCTTAAAAAGTTTGGAATGGACACCTCAAAGGAAGCTAACACACCCATGGGAACTTCATGATATCTAGACAAGGATGAATTAGGTTTGGAAGTTAATCAATCTATGTATAGAGGTATGATAGGTTCACTGTTATACTTAACTGCTAGTAGACCTGATATTATGCATTATGTTTGTGTGTGTCTAAATTTCAGGCTTGTCCAAAAGAATCTCACCTAATTGCAGTAAAACATATTTTAAAATATTTAAAAGGAACTACTGCTTTTGGCTTATGGTATCCATTTGATGCTTGTACTAGTTTAATAGGATATTCTGATGCTGATTATGGTGGATGCAAAATTGATAGAAAGAGTACTAGTGGGACATGTCATTTGTTAGGTTCATCCTTAGTATCTTGACATTCTAAGAAACAAGCTTGTGTTGCTTTATCTACCACTGAAGCTGAATATATTGCAGCTGGTAGTTGTTGTGCTCAAATTCTGTGGATGAAACAACAGTTAGAAGATTATAGTATATTTTTAAATGACATACCTTTGATGTGTGATAATACGAGTGCAATTAATCTTACTAAGAATCCAGTAATGCACTCTAGGACTAAGCACATAGAAATTAGACATCACTTTTTGAGAGATCATATCAGCAAAGGAAACTGTAAAATAGAGTATGTTGATACAAAGCATCAATTAGCAGATATTTTTACTAAGCCTCTACCCAAGGATAGATTTTTTGATCTTAGAAGAGATTTAGGGATATTAGAAATAGCTTAAATTCTGCTTATTTAGACAGTTTTTGGATGATTGTAATGTTAAAATTCATTATACAGAATGTTAATAGTTTATCATGTGTTAAAACCTTAAAAATTTGATGTACTCTCTGGAATAATCGATTAATTGAAGTTATAATCGATTATTTGCATCCAAAACACTCAAAACAGGGCATTCCTCTCTAGATTAATCGATTAATTCGCCAATTAATCGATTAAATACAACATTAATCGATTAACTGCACAATTTAATCGATTAAATGGTTCTGGCACTGGTTTAATCGATTAATCTGAGTTTTAATCGATTAAACCTGGCAAGTTTTGCTTCCTAGCCGTTGCCAACGGATTTCTTGACTTATATTCTCTTCCATATGACCGTTAGACATGCTTGATTATAAATAGGGGCCTCCATTTCTCTTCTACTCACTTCTATCTCTTGAAATCAAGCTTTCTTGCCTTATTCTAGCAATCTTGCCCTCTTCTCAATACATTTAGCTTTCTAAATCTTCTTGTTATTCCTCAAATCTTTCAATGGCCTCATCTTCTCGTGCTAAGATCCCTACTAGAAGAAGATCTGCACCCTCATCTCGTCCCCGTCCTAATTCTGTAGAAGGATGGATTTCTGATACAGATGGCCAACAAGAATTTCTGACCTATTGGAAGGAACGTGCTATTATCTCTCCAAAGTTCCTTATTGGTGAGCAGTTCATCAATAGGGGATTCAACTTTCCCAACCTTCTTGAAATTCAAGGAGTTCTCCCTTTCATCCAAATGCAAGGTACGTATTATCCTGACCTTGTTAGGGTATTTTACTCTAGATTTAAATTTAGAGATCAAATTGCTACCTCTAGAGTAAAAGGCGTCACAATTATTCTTGACGACAATATTTGGGAGAATGTTGCCCACTTTCCAATTAGAGAAGATGTTATTAACATTTATGGTGAGTTAGATGATTTCGACAGGTTCTTAGCTTACCATTCTTTTCTGCGAAATCCCTCCATGGAGATTGGGCGTCTCCTTCTTGTTGGACCTTTAAACAAGGAGGAATGCATGATTCTATATCTACTTGTCTGGATTCTATGTCCTCGGGCTACAAATCTTGCTCAATGTTCTTCAATTGATCTTAGGATTATTCATGCCATAATGAATAATGAGCCCTTAGATTGGGTCGTTCTTGTCACCATGACTATGTTAAAAGCCAAACGCCATCCCACCTTCAAAATTCCATATGCCCTCCTTGTCTCTCGGATTCTTGAATATAAGGGAGTCAATGTCGAAGGTGAACAAACAGTAAGAACAAATAACTTGAATCGCATGCTTGACAACACATTGATCCAACTACAAATGGTGCGTGTCAACGACATTTATGTTCACAAGGATGACGTTCCGAATCAAGGTGGTGACAATGAAGATTCTGATGAAGATATGCCTCCTGCTGCTGAGTTTCCCTCTGATCAAATCCAAAGTGTCGGAACTTCCTCTACTCATCATGAAACCTGACAATCCATGGAAGACATGTTATCTGACATGAATCAGAGAATGCAGTCATTCTTCACTCTTTCTGGAGTACGACATGAGGAAATAATTCGCCGTATATCTGATGTAGATGATAAAGTGTGCCGTTTAGAAAATAGATTTGATGCACACTTTCATAGTGATGATAGTGAAAAATTTTAAATTTGTTGTTATTTCCTATATTGTAATGATTTCTTATCTCTGAAATAAAATATGGTATTCTGTTATTGCTTTGATTGAGGGGGAGTTTTCTCTAAGTTATGCATATTTTGAGGGGGAGCTCTTATGTTTGTATTAGATGAATTATGTTTGATTCTAATCAAAATAGGGGGAGAAAATATTTAAAGCCTAAAATGATTGTTTTTAAATATTATCTGGTATGTTTAATGTGTTTGTTAGTATGACAGATAAAACAGGTTATTACAAGGCTTTAAAAGATAATTTTGATCATCATCAAAAAGGGGGAGATTGTTGAACATTCAAGGACTTAATGTTAGACTTGATGGACATGAAGCTTGTTGATTGTGATGATGATTCAAGAACACAAGACTTAAAGAGTTGAAGACTTGTTTTGTAGTGTAATAACTCTGTTTCAATTAGATTGAGTCTGTAATATTAGAGTTTAAGATAGCTGGTACATAGTCTGCACCTTATCATCCAGGCTCGGCTTTAATCGATTAAAACAGTGAGAAAAACCATTTTCTGTATCTGCTCACTAGTTTAATCGATTAAACCACCTGTTAATCGATTAACGAGCTCGTTAATCGATTAATGACCCTTTTAATCGATTAAAACGAGAGTTTTGGGGTTCGTTGATTTTGGCTCTGTAATAATCGATTAACACTTCATTTAATCGATTATTTCAGTCAGATTTTGATTTTTAACTTCAAATCAACCCTATTTTCGAAAACCCTATTTCCAAGAACCCTATTTCTGAAATTCCCAATTCCCAAACCCTAATTTCTCTACTTAAGCTTCTCTATGACACTCAGAAAAAAAAAGAACAACCTTTTTCATACAAAAGTTAAGTGTTGTGAGTGCCAGAGAACTATTTGTTGCAAGAAAAATGGGCTTTTGGAACCTGGTGTGGGCTTGAAGCGATAAGAATCACTAAGTGGAGTTCTTAGTGGATTGTGTGTTGTGCCGTCTCTAGGGAAAGCTGTTCTTCATCTCTTGTGGATTTCAAGAGAGGTGTTTTCTTTACTTTGTCTTGTTCAATTGTAATCTGTTTGTAACAATTGTGATTATAGTGACAGTGTTAATCCTCTGTTTGAGTGATTAGCAACTGGACGTAGGGTCTTTTGATCCGAACCAGTATAAATCTCCTGTGTAAGACTCTATCTCTTTCTCTATTTACATTTACACAGTTTTTAATCGGTAAAATTTGGGGAAAATTTTGAAAACCTAATTTTTGTTAAGAAACCAATTCACCCCCCCCCCCTTTTGGTTTTTGTCCGACCACGCGAACATTCCGCTGCGCGATTCTAACAATAATGTTATTTGAAATGAATTTTTGGGTATCCATTTCATTCTACCTTTAGGAATAGCATATTTCTTAATTCTACAATACTTTACAGAATGACCTTTTTTCATGCAGTAAAAACATTTAATAAATGGAGATGACATAGATTTGTTATATGCAAAATAGTGTTTAAATGCTCTAGTTTTCTTTCCAATAGAAGGTGTAAAACCTATTCCACCACGATCAATAACTAATTTTTGAGAATCAAGTATCATATCAAGACTAGTTTTCCCTCGTGCAAGTTTAGATGCAGTTTTTATTAAGTATGTTAATTTTTCTTGTAACTCAGGACAGTTTTTGCAATCTTTAACATTACACATGCAATCAGAATTATTAACTATTTCCAAATTTTCATTCTTGATTTCTTCATCAACTATTTTGTTTTCAAGAATAGTGATCTTGTTTTCTAATAAACTATTCATGCTTTTTAATCTTTTGTTTTCAGTTTCTAATCTTTTAGCTACTGCATGCATTTCATAAAAAGCATCTTGTAATGAACTATAATTCATAGTAGTTGTTGAGTCAGAACTTACACTGGTTTTTGGTGAATCCGAGTTAACCATTAGGCATATTTTTGTTGTTTCTTCATAGGTCATTTCAAGGATCTTCCACATTTGTGCAGCAGTTTGACAATGTGTTATCCTGAAAAATTTGTTTATGTTAAGTGCAGATATGATGATATTTTTGGCAATACAATCATCTTGGATTAATTTCTTTTCACAATCATTTAAGCTAGACCAATCTTTGTTAAAAACATCAGTTTCTTGATTAATGATATTCCAAACATTTATACCAACAGATTCAATAAAGATCTTCATTCTAATCTTCCAAAATGGATAATCTGTTCCACAAAACAGTGGAGGTCTATCAATACAAGCACCCTCAGAAAATTTGTTTCCAGCCATGGATCGAAGAACTTGAATAACTCTCAAGAACCTCGCTCTGATGCCAATTGTTAGAAATGTAGGCTGAGATCAAGAGGGGGGGGGGTGAATTGATCTTTGAAAGATTTTCACAATTAACAGATTATCAATTTTAAAGATTAAGAAATCTGATCAATTCTTGAATCATCACAGCAAGCAATCAAAAATAAATGCAGTCACAAAGTTAAAGAAGAGAAAGGTTTAGAAAGATATCACTAGGATTTATACTGGTTCACCCAATCCCAGGGCTACGTCCAGTCTCCAGCCAAATTCCAACTGGGTTCCACTAGATTGAATGTTTTACAGATTACAACCTTAACCTTACACTCAATCTAACACAAGAACCACAATTCCAGTTCCTGCACCTAACCTTTCACCAAGAACCAAATTCCAGTTCTTGAATTACCCTACAGCCAAATTCCAGCTATAGAAAACCAGTGCCCACAATTCCAGGCACCCACAATACAAGAAAAGAAAGTAAGGAAACAAACAGAAGAAACTAAGAATGCTCAAACCAGTTTTATGCAATTCCGCAATATGTGTTTCTTCTCCAAAGAAATGCAATTTTGCCTCAAGAAAGAACTTTGATGAACTTCACAAAAACAAGCGTGATTCTTTCTTGAAAGTAGCACTTTTGATTGCCTGTTGATTGCTAAAAGTTGTGTAAAAGTTATGTAAAAGATGATGATTAAAAAAGTTCAAGCAATATGTTTATATAGAAGATTTTTCAAAACTGCTAGTTTAATTAATCTGTTAAAATAATATTTTAATCTGTTAAAAGACTTGTTTTAATCTGTTAAAACTTCTTTTAATCCATTAAAATATTCTTGATTATTTTCCAGATTTGTTTTAACTGATACGACAACGTTTATATCAATTAAAACTCTTTTTAAAATATCTTCTAATCTGTTTTAATCGATTATTTTGACTTTTAATCGATTAAAATACTGCAAAACATTTTTATAAACTTTTTCAAGTGATTTTAACTGATAAAAATATGTTTTAATCGATTGAAACGTTTAGTACAAATTTTCCAAGTTGTTTAAATCGATTGAAACATGTTTTAATCGATTAAAATAATTCTGATCGGTCATAACTCAAATCTGATCTATCATATCTAGTTCTGATCGGTCATAAATCCATTCTGATCGATCATATCTGGTTCTGATCGGTCATAAAGCCATTCTGATCGGTCATTTGATATACCAAGTGGTTTTAATCGATTATTTCGAAGTTATATCGACTAAAATACTGAAAAAACACTTCCCTGATCTTTTTAAGTGATTTCAATCGGTTATTTCGAAATTGTATTAGTTAAAATACTGACAGAAAGTTTTCAACACTTCTTTTAATGAAAATAATCGGTTATTTTGAAGATATATCAGTTGAAAACCTGTTATAGAAGTGTGAAGAACATTTTAGTTGATAAACCACATATACTATCAGTTAAAATAGTTGATTAAAAATCCTTTTGTCAAAATGTTTTGTTTTTAACGGTTAAAACATTTTTTAGAGGCAATTGCAGAATCTTTTTAAGTGAAGAAACCACATGCAACAGAAAGATAAAATGGTTATACCTAAGCAGAGCTGTAGACATACTAATCCTCTTCTCTTTTATCTTAAGTGACCTTTGACTGCCACAGAGTTGCCTTTGACTTCATTTTTGACTTCATCAAATCAACAAGATCTTTGCCAAAGTAAATAAGATCTTCATTACTTTCATGATCCTTCCATCTACACTAACTATGTTAATGTGCACTTATCCATTGACAAGTTAACTGGCCCTAATTATGCCACATGGTCATCTGACGTCAGATTATGGCTTAAGAGTCAGAAGTATCTTGATCATCTCGCCCCGAAAGCACCTACTCTCACTCTTGGTGAGGAAGACCATTGAGACACCATTGATGCTCAATTATGTGTGGTTCTCAAGGGTACTCTTGATCCTTCTTTAAAACAAATTTTTCGTTCCTACGAAACATGTGCCAAAATCTGGGAACATGCCAAGTTATTATACATCAATGATACTCAACGTCTCTATGATGTCTGTTCTAAATTTGTAGATGTTATTGCCTCTAAACATCAAGATTCTATGACTGATTATATGGGCAAAATCCATGCTCTTTTTCATGAGTTCAATGAGTTATTGCCTCCTTCCCCTGACCCTGCCACCGAGATAGGACAACGATCAAAGTTCTTCATATTAGGGGCATTACACGGACTTGCTAATCAATATTCACATATTCGTGATCAGATTTTGGGTTCTCCGGTTGTCCCCACCTTGACATCGACCTGCTCCACTCTTTTGCGTATACCAGCAAAACCCAACCCTGACACACCTGTTTCTGCATTGGTATCTCACCGTGATGACCGAACTCGCCCTCGCAAACAGGGAAAAAGGCGACCTAAGTGTGAACATTGTGGCAAGCTAGGTCACAAGATTGACCAGTGTTATGCATTACATGAGTGTGAACATTGTGGCAAACTAGGTCACAAGATTGACAAGTGTTATGCATTACATGGTCGTCCTCCTCGATCTGCTGCAGTTGCTCAGACTGATCTTTCCCCACCTTTATCTGCTAAGGATTCGCCTTCTATTTCATCAGACACACCTGCTATGTTCAACAAATTTCTCAAATGGTATAAGGATCAACAGTCTTCTAGTTCCACTGTGTCTGTCGCACACACAGGTACATCTTTTGCTGGTCTGACCCAATCTTCTTCTGGACCTTGGGTTTTTGATTCAGGAGCCACTGATCATATTACCGGTAACAAATCTTTGTTCTCCTCTTTATCCTCTCCCGATCCTTTACCTTTTGTTACACTTGGTCGATGGCTCTAGTGTATCATCTCATGGTGTTGGAACTGTTAAACTTTTCCCTTCTTTAACCATTGATAATGTTCTTTATGTCCCTAGGTCTCCTTTTAACCTGTTATCCATCAGTCGTCTAACTCGTTCTCTTGATTGTGTTGTTTCTTTTACCAACAATTCTGTGTGTTTACAGGACCGGAGTTCGAAATAGGTGATTGACACAGGATGTGAGTCTCATGGTCTTTATCATCTTCGTCCCTTTACACATGTTTGTGCAATTATAGAGTCTCCCTCTCTTCTCCATGCTCAGTTAGGTCATCCAAGTCTTGCCAAGTTACAGCAACTTGTCCCTGCCTTATCTAAATTGTCTAGTTTGGCATGTAAGTCGTGTCAATTAGGCAAGCATAGTCGTACTTTCTTTCCTCGTAGTGTCACACATGGTGCTTCGTCCCCTTTTGCCGTGGTTCACTCTGACATTTGGGGACCTAGCCGCGTTAAGTCTACTTTAGGTTTTCAATACTTTGTTACTTTCATTGATGATTATTCTAGATGCACTTGGTTATTTTTGATGAAAAATCGTTTTGAATTATTTCATATCTTTCAAACTTTTTTCAATGAAATTCAAACTCAGTTCGGTGTTTCTATTAGAGTTTTGCGCAGTGATAATGGTCGTGAATATCTTTCTCATTCTTTTAAACAATTCATGGCTTCTCATGGTATTTTACATCAAACTTCTTGTGCTTATACACCTCAACAAAATGGTGTAGCTGAACGTAAAAATAGACATCTTATTGAAACAACTCGCACTCTTTTAATTCATGGAGAGGTTCGTCAGCATTTTTGGGGTGATGCTCTTCTTACTGCATGTTCTCTTGTTAATTGCATGCCATCTTTGGTTTTAGATAATAAAATACCTCATTCCATTTTATTCCCTCATGAACCACTTCATCCCTTACCTCTAAAAGTTTTCGGGTCTACATGTTTTGTTCATAATTTCAGTTCTGGTCTTGACAAGCTTTCTCCTAGATCACATAAATGTGTTTTCTTAGGGTTTACAAGATCACAAAAAGGATACAAATGTTTTTCTCCTTCTCTTAACCGTTATTTTGTGTCTGTAGATGTCACCTTTGATGAGTTCTCTTTTTATTTTAAAAGTCAATCTTCACCTCTTTCTCCATCCAATCTTGTCAACACTCCTAGTACATTTAATGTTCCTGTTGTTTGTGACCCTCTAACTATGTCTTCTTCACCATTAGTTTCTACTCCGCAGTCAGCTTCATCTTCACTGCCTCTTCAGGTTTATAGTTGTCGAAACCAATCACAACCACCACCATGTGACTCTACTCAAGTGCCAACTACTCTGTCTCCTCCGAATGTGACACCTGAGTCTGACCTTCCCATTGCCCTCCGAAAAGGTATCCGTGCTACACGTAATCCCTCTCCCCATTATATTGGTTTGAGTTATCATCAACTGTCATTACCTTTTTATACATGTCTTTCCTCTCTTTCTTCTGTGACCATTCCAAAAACTGTCCGTGAAGCTTTAGGCCATCCTGGTTGGCATCAGGCCATGTTAGATGAACTAAGTGCTCTTCATAATAGTGGAACTTGGGAATTGGTCTCGTTACCGTCTGGGAAATCTGTTGTTGGTTGCAGGTGGGTGTTTGCTATCAAAGTTGGACCTGATGGTACTATTGATCGCCTCAAAGCTCGTATTGTGGCCAAAGGTTATACTCAAAATTTTGGGTTGGATTATGGAGATACATTTTCCCCTGTGGCAAAGATGACTTCTATTCGTTTATTTATCGCCATGGCCGCTCTTAACCAATGGCCTCTTTATCAACTAGATGTTAAAAATTCTTTCTGAAAAGTGATGAAGATCTTATTGAATTACTTTGGCAAAGATCTTGTTGATTTGATGAAGTCAAAAATGAAGTCAAAGGCTACTTTGTGGCAGTCAAAGGTCACTTAGATAAAAGAGTAGAGGGATTAATGAGTCTGCATCTCTGCTTGGATATAATCATTTTTATCTCTCTGCTGCATGAGGTTTCTTCATTTAAAAGATTTTGCAAATGAACCTAAAAAATTTTTAAACGGTTAAAAACAAAGTATTTTGATAAAAGGTTTTTAATTAGCTATTTTAACTCATAGCGTATAAGCTTTATCAACTAAAATGTTCTTAACACTTTTGTAACATGTTTTTAACTAATATGTTTTCGAAATAATCGATTGTTTTCATTAGAAGGATTTTTGAAAACCTTCTACCAGTATTTTAACTGATATAGAATTGATATAATCGATTAAAATGACTTAGAATTTTTTGAAAAGTGTTATGGCAGAATTTTAATCGATACAAACTCGAAATAATCGATTAAAACAACTTAGAGGGTTTTGAAAGTTGTTCTGTCAGTATTTTAATCAATACAAATGCGAAATAATCGATTAAAACAACTAAGAGTTTTTTCAGAACATTTTAATCGATTAAAACCTGCTTGCTATCAGTTAAAATAACTTAGAAAGTTTTATGATATCTTTTGGCAGAATTATAATCGATTAAAATGCGTTTCAATCGATTAAAATAACTAAGTGAACTTTTTTCAAAGTGTTTTAATCGATTAAAACAGATTGTTATCGATTAAAATCACTTAGAAAAGTTTATAAGAATATTTTGCAGTATTTCAATCGATTGAAAGACGAATCAATCGATTAAAACAATTTAGAAGATTTTTTATAAATGTTGTCGTATCGGTTAAAACACATCTCGGAAAATAATCAAGAACATTTTAACAGATTAAAAGATTATTTTAACAGATTAAATAAACCAGCAGTTTTGAAAATCTTCTATATAAACAGAGTTGCTTGAACTTTTTAAAACACATCTTTTAGCAATCAATCAAGCAATCATAAGTGCTACTTTCAAGAGAGAATCACGCTATTTTTGTGAAGTTCATTGAAGTTCTTTCTTGAGGCAAAATTGCATTCTTTTGGAGAAGAAACACATACTGCAGAACTGCATAAATCTGGTTTGAGCATTCTAAGTTTCTTCTATTTGTTTCTTTACTTTCTTTATCTGTATTGTGGGTGCCTGGAATTGTGGGCACTTGGTTTCTGTAGCTGGAATTTGGTCGCAGGGTTGGTCAAGAACTGGAATTTGGTTCTTGGTGAAGGTTTAGGTGCAGGAACTGGAATTTTGGTTCTTATGGTAGATTGAGTGTGAGATTAAAGTTGTAATCTGTAAAACGTTCAATCTAGTGGAACACAGCTGGAATTTGGCTGAAAACTAGACGTAACCCTGAGATTGGGTGAACCAGTATAAACCTTGGTTGTATCTTTCTAAACCTTTCTCTTCTTTAATTCTGTGACTGCATTTATTTTGATTGCTTGTTGTGTGTGATTCAAGAACTGGTCAGATTTCTTAATCTTTGAAATAGATAATCTGTTAATTGCGAAAATCTTTCAAAGATCAATTCACCCACCCTCTTGATCTCAGCCTACTTTTCTAACAATTGGTATCAGAGCAAGGTTCTTGAGAATTATTCAAGTCTTTCGATCTAAATGGCTGGAAATAAATTTTCTGAGGGTGCTTGTATTGATAGACCTCCATTGTTTTGTGGTACAAATTACTCTTTTTGGAAGATTAACATGAAGATCTTTATTGAACTGTTGGTATAAATGTTTGGAATATCATTGAACAAGGAACTTATGTTTCTAACAAAGATTGGTCTAGCTTAAATGACTGTGAAAAGAAATTAATCCAAGATGATTGTATTGCTAAGAATATCATCATATCTGCACTTAACAAAAATGAATTTTTCAGGATAGCACATTGTCAAACTGCTGCACAAATGTGGAAAACCCTTGAAATGACCTATGAAGAAACAACAGAGATTTGCTTAATGGTCAATTCGGATTCTCCAATAACCAGTGTAAGTTTTGACTCAACAACTACTATGAATTATAGTTCATTACAAGATGCCTTTTATGAAATGCATGCAGTAGCTAAGAGATTAGAAATTGAAAACAAAAGATTAAAAATCATGAATAGTTTATTAGAAAACAAGATCACTCTTCTTGAAAAGAAAATAGTTGATGAAGAAACTAAGAATGAAAATTTGGAAATAGGTAATAACTCTGATTGCATGTAATGTTAAAGATTATAAAAATTGTCCTGAGTTACAAGAGAAATTAACATATTTAATAAAAACTGCATCTAAACTTGCACAAGGAAAAACTAGTCTTGATATGATACTTGATTCTCAAAAATTGGTTATTGATCGTGGTGGTATAGGTTTTACACCTCCTATTGGAAAGAAAACTAGAGCATTCAAAAACTATTTTGTATATAGTAAATATGTGTCGTCTCCATTTATTAAATGTTTTTACTGCATGAAAAAAGGTCATTCTGTGAAATATTATAGAATTAAGAAATATGCTATTCCTAAAGGTAGAATGAAGTGGATACCCAAAAATTCATTTCAAATAACATGATTGGACCCAGTAATTAAAAAGGGGTACCAGAAATATGCCAAATATGTTTTGCAGGAACAAAATTTGGAAGTCCCTGAGTATCAAATTAGCAAATTCTGTTTCTGGATTCATGGACTGAGTATTTTAACTGATATAGAACTATTTTAATCAGTTAAAATCACTTACAGAGAATACCAGAAAAGATGTCCGTACAGATTTAATCGATTGAAATACGAATTAATCGATTAAAATGTTCTCTGGAATCTAGTTTAGTTGTTTTAATCGATTAAAATGGATTTATATCAGTTAAAATAATTAAAAGGATAAATTTAACCGATTAATTCCTCGTTTAAATCGATTATTATTCTGATATATTTTTTCTAGAAATTGATTAATCGATTGAATATCAAATTAATCGACTAAAATTTTACTTCCAGTGCAGAATTAATTGTGTATTTCAATTCTGTACTGCAACTATACTAATTTCTCTTTCAGGCAAAACAAACTGAAGATCTCTGGTACCTTGACAATGGCTGTTCTAAACACATGACAGGTGATATTACAAAATTTTACAACTTAAAACTAAAGAATGGTGGGATTGTTGTCTATGGGGATAATAACAAAGGAAGAATTCTTGGAATAGGTGACATCAAATGCACAGAATCAGGTATTATTAACAATGTATTATATGTTGAGGGTTTAAAACATAACTTGATTAGTATTAGCCAACTTTGTGATAAAGGACACAAAGTTGTCTTTGGTCAAAATCAATGTCAAATAATCAAATCAGATTCAGAACAGATTTTATCAAAGATATGCAGGGAGAATTTGAGATGTCTATGATGGGGGAACTCAACTACTTTCTTGGATTACAAGTTAAACAACTTCAAGAAGGAAGTTTTCTTCATCAATCTAAATACTGCACAGAACTTTTAAAGAAATTTGAGATGGAACATTGCAAAGAAGCATCAACACCAATGTCCACAAATTGCTATCTTGATTCTGAAGAAAAAGGAAAACCTATTGATAAAACTAAATATAGAGGGCTTATCCCAATACTAAACTTCTACCAAATCAGGGGGAGCTTATACCTGATCCTGAGCAGTATAGAAGATTGGTTGGAAAATTGAATTATCTTACAGTTACTCGTCCTGACATTTCCTTTGCAGTCAGTGTGGTAAGCCAATTTCTTAATTCCCCATGTGAAGATCATTGGAATGCAATCATTCGTATCTTAAAGTATATTAAAGGATCTTCTGGAAAAGGATTGTTATATGATTCTAATAACCATACAAGAGTTGTTTGATACTCAGATGCTGATTGGGCAGGATCTCCTTCGGATAGAAGATCTACATCTGGATATTGTGTCTCTATTGGTGGTAACTTGGTCTCATGGAAAAGTAAGAAACAAAGTGTTGTGGCAAGATCTAGTGCAGAAGCAGAATATAGAGCTATGGCCTCAACTGCTTATGAACTTGTTTGGCTCAAACAATTACTTAGAGAGCTACAATTTGGAGATGTCACTCAAATGTCACTTGTGTGTGACAATCAGGCTGCTCTTCATATTAGTTCTAATCCTGTCTTTCATGAGAGGACCAAACACATTGAGATTGACTGTCATTTCATTCAAGAAAAGATTATGTTTGGAGACATCAAGACTGAGTTTGTTAACTCAAGTGATCAGTTTGTAGATATTTTTACTAAATCTTTACGGGGTCCTAGAATTGATTATATTTGTAACAAGCTTGGCACATACGATTTGTATGCTCCAGCTTGTGGGGGAGTGTTAGATATTGTTTAGATATTATTTGATATTGTTAGATATTGTTAACCACAATATCAAACAATATCTTCTGTTTATTTTGTTACTTTCAGTTACTCTTTTAGTTGTATCTCTCTACTATAAATAGACTACCCTATGTGTGATTTATACACAAGGGAGATTAATCTCAAACTCTATTTCTTCTATATTCAACACTTTATAACATGATTTATTGCTTGGCTTTAATAACTGTTGTATGTTTACTTTATGCAATTATTTGAAATAACAACTATACACAAACCCTTGCACATAACAGTTACCCCTATACCCGGGGGCAAGTGGCATAACCTTAAGGAGTGGGTGGCATTGTATGATTTGCCGTAGTGAGCGCCATGAGCCCATCGGTATGGTTGGAAACCACCACTCAAGGTGATAACCTTCCTCTTTTGGCCTAAAGACTGACAAGGCCCTAGTACCATGCATGGTCTGAAGGCTGGGAGAGTGGGGACCCTATAATGGGGGCACCTTGGGGGCTTGGCCTTGGTGAGGAAATTTAGAACTACCTTGAATATGCACTCTTCTGCAGGATACCCTTACCTCATGATAAAAACGTCGTCCTAGTGTTCACGGATGAGTGAATTGTGTGTGCATTTAATTATTGCATTTGTATGTTGCATAGTATAATCATACAACAGAAAAATAAAAGAGAAATCTCTCAAAAACCTTTTTACAATAAACACCATTATCTCGGACAGTCTGCCTTTTAACTAACCTGGTTTCAGGTTCTTTGCAAGCTAAGTAGCCATGCAGTCTGACAGAAGAGATAAGGGATGCTAAATCCATTCTTTTGTAATAAACCACTTTTATCTCAGACAATCTCATTTTAGCTAGCCTGGTTTCAGGTTCTTTGTAAGCTAAGTAGCCATGTTGACCTACAGAAGAGATAAAGGGGTCACAAAATAAAAAAATAATAATGAAATTTAATAAAACGATTTTGACAAAGTCAAATCATTCATATCACATCATTTCATAAGAGGAAAAATCAAGAGAAAATAAGTGCACAAGGAAAGAAAGCATACACAAACACATTCATGCTAGGGGGCATTAGATATCTCTAAGACAAAGACGAAAGAGGCCTCAAGCACATTTGTAGCTATCCACAAGAAACGGACAAGTGTGCTAAGGTATATGGTGACCTTCGTTATACTTGTCAAATCCATGATGGGGAAGGAACCATTACACCAAAGTAGGTATGGCACTCCGCAAAGTGTAAGCTTTAAGGATGATACCTAAGTCATCTTAGAAGATACTAATCCCACACCTATCATTCATCTCCATTAATAAAATTCATTTCATCATCTTAGAAAGTGGCTGGTCTTCCCATAATCCGAACCTGTGCGCAGAAAGCTAAGGCAATGGAGCATCTGGAGGAACAAAACTGCAAACTCACGGCTGAGGTTAACGCCCTAAGAGAGCAAATGGCATAGATGATGGAGGTCATGCGCCAGCAAAACCTCAATAAAGGGGAAACTCATGGCCATCGCGTTTCTCGCCATGAGGAGGAAGAAGAAGAAGAGTTATTTTATGAACAAAAAGTCCCCGTGCAGTCTGACGCAAGGGCAATGCACATCCACACCCCCGAGGTGTCCAAACAACAGATATCTGCCTTGGAGGAAAGGCTAAAGGCAGTTAAAGGGCACAGTTTTGATGTCAAGGGGGCAGCTGACATGTGTCTTGTCAAGAACATCTAGTTTCCTCTGAAATTCAAGGTTCTAGACTTCCCCAAGTATACAGGGCTGACTTGCTCCAAAAATCATCTTACGATGAACTATCGTAAGATGGTTGCACATGCTGAGAATGAGAAACTCCTGATCCACTACTTCCAGGAGAGTTTGGCTGACTCAGCTCTCAACTGGTACATGCAGCTAGAGAAAGGGTAGGTTCAAAATTGGAAGCATCTGGAAGACGCCTTTCTTCGTCGTTACCAATACAATATTGATCTGACCCTAGATAGGTCAGATCTTAGAACTTTGAGCAAGAGGAACGACGAGCCCTTCAAGGCATATGCCCAGCGGTGGAGGGAGATGGATGCCTAGGTAGATCCCCCACTAACAGACAAGGAAACAGTGGCCACGTTCATTGATTCACTGACAGGGCCTTATTATGACAAGGCGATAGCAAGCACATCCAACCTCTTCTCAGACATGGTCACCATCAGGGAAAGGGTGGAGCAAGGGCTAAGAAGCAGGAAGATAGCGCGATCTTCCTCCTCCAGCGTTTCATTCAAAAAGCCCTTTATCAAAAAGAAGGAGGAGGTTATGCATGCAATCAATTTCGCTACTCCTTCCTCTGCTCCACAGACGGTCTGACAACCACAAAAAAAAGAAAGAAAGTTTACCCCTCTTTCGACCTCCTACGGGAAATTGCTGCCCCAATTGCTGGAGGCCAAGCTCTTGGCTCGCGTTCCTCCCAAGAAGATGGAGTCTCCCTATCCCGAGTGGTATAAACCTAATGAAAAATGTGATTACCACTCGGATGTGCCCGAGTACTCAACGGATAACTGCTTGACCTTGAAATATAAGGTCCAAGAGCTAATAGACGCCGGGTAGATAACTTTTGACGCTCCTGCCACCAATGTAGATATCAAACCTCTGTCAAAACCAGAGTGAGAGGAGGGTCAGATTAGGAGAATCAACTATTAGGGCTCTTTTTCTATTTTAAAGCTTTTCTTGTATTTCCTACAATCCCTGCCCGTGGCCGTATGATCACCGATTAAAAAGGCATGTATACAGTCTTTTTTTTTTCAATACATGAGGCATTTCTCATCATATCATATTCATTCTCATTCTTTCCCCTCTTCTATTTATTATTCTTCCAAAATAATTGAATAATAAAATCTATGCCTAAAAATAGAACCTAAAAGAAAACAATCATGTCTGTGACTGATGAATCTCTGTGGGATCCGGAAGCCGAAGGCGAATGAGTCGAATCCGACAATGAGCAGGGGACCATTTCCTTGGACATGCAGAGAATTCTAGAAAAAGAAGCTCGCTCCATACAACCCCATCAAGAGGAAACAGAGACTATCAATTTTGGACAAGGAGATCATAAGAAAGAAATAAACATTGGCACCCATATTGACAGTGACATTAGGGAGAGGCTAATAGACCTTTTAAGAGAATATGTGGACGTATTTGCTTGGTCTTATCACGACATGCCCGGCCTCGACATAAGCATAGTGGAGCACCGGTTGCCATTGAAAGAGGGATTTCAGCCCATAAAATAGAAGCTCAGAAGAATAAAATCGGATTGGTCCTTAATGATCAAGGAGGAAGTGCAAAGACAATTAGACGCTAAATTCCTAATCGTATCCAAGTACCCCGAATGGTTGGCAAATATAGTGACCGTTATCCAAAAGAGTAGAAAGATCAGAGTATGTGTGGATTATAGGGACCTAAATCGGGCAAGTCCAAAAGACGATTTCCCCTTACCACACATTGACACGTGTAGACCCCTAATCTTGACCGGCCTCATAATAAGACCAGAAGACCTCCTTTTTGAAGATGGATGAAGCCTAAGAAGCCATTAGGAGAGACTATTAGGCCCCATAATAGGATAGGAAGGGTTTTCTACATAAAAATAAGGATTTTCGCCTTTAGGGATCGAGACCGCCGTCTCGCCATTCCTACAAGTCGAGACCGCCGTCTCGCCATTCTTGCAAGTCGAGACCGCTGTCTCGTTTGGCGAGACGGCCGTCTCACCACCTACGAATGGCGAGACCCCCTTCTCGTTTGGCGAGACAGCCTTCTCGCCATTTTTGCAAGGCGAGACGGCCGTCTCGACCTTGTCAGACGAGACGGCCGTCTCGACCTGATAGGCGCAAATCCCTATAAATAGTAGCGCTTTCCCCCTTCATTTCACACAGTTCTTCCACTTTCCCTCTTGCAAATTTTTCAAATTCTCTTCCTAGAACCCCTCTGAAGCATTTCCGAAGTTTCTGAGAGTTTCTTAGAGATTTTTTAGCATTTCCGAGAGTTTTTCCGGCATTGTAAAGAGTGAGGGGCTGCGAAAACGCACCCTAACTTTCAAGAATTAATTAAAGAGCTTGCTTCGGAGGTTTCTTCACTCTCTTTATCTCTTTATTGCTTTTATTATTATGATTAAAATTACGTAATAGATATTAGGGTCATGTAGTCATTATTTTAATTCTGCAAATAAAAGGGTAAAAACGTCTTTTCACAAAGTTTATTTATTAAATAGTCGGCCTATCATAGGAAACCCGAAAGGGGAATCGTAAGGGAACTAACACTTCCCTTACACGTAACTAACTCCCTTACCTAAACTCTGGTTTTAACGACCAAAGTTGGTTTTCGAAAACTAACGCCTTTTTACTCCTTTTTCGGTGTTTCAGGTAAAAACATCGGTGGCGACTGCATAAGAATCCCTCAAAATTAGTTCTTGGGTGAGCCCGGTTATCGGACAATCCAAGAACACTCTTTCAAAAACCTCACCTCTAGTTTCAGCCCAGTTATCGGACAACCTAAAGGCGTTGTTACCACACCCATAAAAGCACGAAAAATGGAAAGTCAGAACCATCGCGTTGCTCCGACCGCCTCGTTTTGATGGCGGCGACAGATGGCGACTCCACTGGGGAAGCCTAGAGAGTTGATCCCATTTAGTGATAGGCCAGCTTAAATAAATAAACCAAGAAATTACGCTTTTACCCTACCTTGTATTATAACATGTTTTAATGCTTGGCTTTAATAACTGTTGTTTGTTTATTTTACGCAATTGTTTGAAATACAAATTATACACAAACCTTTGCACACAACAGTTCCCCCTATACCCGGGGGCAAGTGAGAAATCCATAGGGAGTGGGTGGCAGGTACGGTTCGCTGTAGTGATGGCCTTGTGCCCACCAGTGTGAACGGAAACCACCACTCAAGGTGATAACCTTCCTATTTTGGCACAAAGACTGACTATGGCCTTAGTGCTAAGCATGGTCGGAAGGCTGGAGAGTGGGGACCCTATAATGGGGGCACCTTGGGGGCCTTAGCCTTGGTGAGAACAGTTAGAACCTACCTTCACCAATGCACTTTTCTGCAGGAAAACCCTACCTAATGATTAAAATGACTTCTCGCCTGTTCGCGGATGATTAAATTGTGTGCATTTGTTTGTTGCATTTGTTTGTTGCATAGCATAACCAAACAACAGAAAATCACAAAAAACATTTTTCGCAATAAACACCCTTATCTCGGACAGTCTGCCTTTTAGCTAGCCTGGTTTCAGGTTCTTTGCAAGCTAAGTAGCCACGCAGTCCGACAGAAGAGATAAGGGACGCTAAATATTCTTTCGCATAAAGCCATTTTTTATCTCGGACAGTCTGCCTTTTAGCTAGCCTGGTTTCAGGTTCTTTGTAAGCTAAGTAGCCACGCAGTCCGACAGAAGAGATAAAAGGCTATAAATAAAAATAATAAAAATCAAATAAAAATCCAATTCAAAACAATAAATGGGACCTTGTTCATAAACGTTATACTCATAAGTCATTCATATAAGTAGTTTATTTTCTAAAAAATAAAATACGCAAATACCATACATCATGTAGAAATAAAACATGATAAACAGGAAAATAAACACTCACATTCATACCTACAATAAGCATCATATTCATAAAGCATGCATTTTGGTTTTATAAAATGGAGGGGACTAGTAGACAGTTGAAGAAAGTGGACATTCCTCGGTTCCATACTGAGAAATTGGAACGGCTTTGCGTGATAATGCCACCAGAGGTCCGCTCTGACTTTGAAAAATCCTATGGACGGATTCTCGACCTGCTAAAGATCTGTGTCGATCAAGTTTTCATCAGGGTACTAGTTCATTTCTGGAACTCCAGTCTACGCTGCTTCGAATTTCCGCAATTCGACATGGTGCCCACCTTGGAGGAGTACGAGATTATGCTGAAATGGCCCAAATCAGCTGGGGTCCATATCCGCCACGGGGCATATACTCCTGCAGCACAAATCGCTGCCATCATTCGACTACCATTCCGGCAGACTACCTTGATAGAAAAAGGGAACATCCAGGGTTGGAAAGTCTCAATGTTAGAAGACCATCTATCCGATTTGGCTGAAAGGGCAGAATGGGTCGCTTTTAACAAAACCCAGGCTCTGATTATATTTGGAACAATCTTGTTTCCCTTCCACATCGACATAGTGGATCAAGCTGTCATGGACGCCTTCTTCGCCTGGGACGTGAACTCGAAGAGTCCCTTGCCTGCAATTCTTGCTGACACCTTGCTCTCGGTGGAATTTTGCCGCCATAATCAAGGAAAAACAATTCGTTGTTGCTCTTCACTACTCTTTGTGTGGGGCATCACACATTTTTACGCCTCTAGTCACATAGGGATGTTCCCCGACCCTTTGAGGAGCTTCTCCAAAATCCCTCTCCAACGACGCTTAACTTTAGAATGAAGGGACAAGTTGGAACAATGGGACGCCAACCATTTATCTTGGGTCTGCCCTTGGTTCCGACCTGGTCCAGTCCTCATCAGATGTGGAGATTATCCGAACATACCCTTAATAGGACTCAGGGGTTGCATAGCCTATTCACCTAGAGTAGTTATGAGACAACTCATGAGAACTCAAACTATAATTTCCCGAGGGGAACTCGGAGGACTGTGTTTCTTCGGAGACCCATGCACAATTGCTAACTCACCAGTTGTGAGAAGAGCATGGGAGAAACTAGTCTTTATGGGAGATAGAGAGCTAGGAAAAGCTCGAGTGGCTGTTTCCAGCGACTATGAGGTGTGGAGAAAAAGAAGAGGGATGTCTCAACCATCCACCTCACTCATCACAAGCGCCAATAGTGAAGAGCTGCAAGCTCAAGTCGATGCCTTGACCCAGAGGATAGAAATCATGGGAGCCCAGATGAGGGCCCTTGAAGAAAGAGAGCAAGAATCTATCCACACCATTGATGGTCTGCAAAGGCAATGCAAGAAAAAGGATCATGAAATAGAGCGCCTCAAGGATCAGTGTGTTGATTCTAATGAGCAAGCTATCCGAGCATCCAAAGCTGCTAGAACCAGCTCGGATAGCCAACTTCAAGAAATAACCGCCAAATCAGCACGCCTTGAGGCCGAATCAGCAAAACAGGCTCAGACGATCAAGGACTTGTTACAAGACCTCACCAGGACTCGGTCAGAAATATGCCAAGAGCGAGAGGCCAATCCGAGACTCAACAAAAGTCTCGCTGAGCTACGTTGCAAAGAAAGAGACGAGCTAGCTCAGTACAGCCAAGCACTACAAGAAAAGGACCGAGCCCTTGCGAAGCTCGATGAGCTACAAGCCTTGGTCATCCATCAAGAGGCGAAGATCAAAGAGGCTCAAAAGTACAACGAAGATATGAGCCAGGCGGTCCAGAAGCAAAGCGAAGCACTCGCTCGTCATGTCCAGGAAGCCGAAAGGGAATTACATAGAGATCAAGACCCGACTGTGGGTTTCTTTAGGCTTTTCTGTTTTTGTCAAAAGTTGTTTCGTAGTATGGAATAAGGGAATGTACACTTTCTACGGATACATGAAATTTTTCTTTATTCAACAATTGTCTACTTGCATGCATATCATTCATTTGCATATTTAATTTCCTCTCCTCCACTCTTAATAAATAAGATAATAAAAAGGAAGGATTAACTGACACGTCTTCCAAATCAGAAGAATGGAGAGAAAGCCACTCCTAATCAAGTTTTCCCTAACGGTTGACTCGCCACAATAGGACAATAAGCCTCCACCGTTGGTCCTCAAAAATAAGGAAGAGGGGGCAAGGACACCAGTGCGACTATTTATGTCACGTCCTTTCCCCTACGAGTCAAATAAAGTTGTACCATGGAGATATGAAGAATCTTCACCAATAAAAGAGGATATCTCCAACATAGCCAGCATCGGGGGCATGACTAGAAGTGGAAGAGTCTACTCCCCCAAGGACTTACAAGAAGATGTCCCCAAAAATAAAAGGACCGAAGAAAAAGAAAATAAAGAATCCAAGGAGGAGACAGAGGAATTACTCCAGTTTATAAGGCAAAGCGAGTATTCCATTATTGACCAGCTCAATCATACACCTGCAAAGATAACCTTGTTATCTCTAATGATGAGCTCGGAACCGCACAGAAATGCCCTGATGAAGTTCTTGAGCGAAGCGCACGTACCTCACACCATATCCCAAGAAAAGGTTGAGAGGATCGTCGGTCACATTATGGCAAGCGGTCACCTCACCTTCACAGAGGAAGAACTCCCCCTCGAGGGATCAAACCACAACAAGCCCTTGCACATTTCCATCAAGTGCAAGGAATACCTCATCGCCAAAGTTCTTGTGGATAACAGGTCGTCCTTGAACGTGATGTCCAAGTGCACACTCAACAAGTTGACTATCCAAGGAACCCGTCTGCGCCCGAGCAGCACTATCGTTCGAGCCTTTGATGGATCAAAATGAGAAGTAGTGGGAGAAGTTAATTTGCCAATCCAAGTTGGACCCACTATCTTCAACATCGATTTTAATGTAATGGATATTACTCTGGCATATAGTTGTCTCCTCGGCAGGCCTTGGATTCATGACGCTAAGGCAGTACCTTCAACGCTCCACCAGAAAGTCAAGTTCATAGTGGATGACAAATTGGTCACGGTCCAAGCAGAAGATGATATCTTAATCAGTGGACCATCCACCCAACCTTATGTGGATGCGGCTGAAGAGGCCCTTGAAACATCTTTTCAAGCGCTCGAAATTGCCAACATAGAAAGACTTCCCAAAAACACGAAGGTAGCCCGCATGATGATGAAGCACGGTTACCATCCTGGCCAAGGACTGGGGGCAGATTCCTAAGGCATGAGGGAACCCCCAGAATTCAAAGATTATCCTTTCAAGTGTGGCCTAGGATATGACCCTACAAAGGGCCGAACAGAAGGAAGAAAAGGGAAGTCTCCCCTCCGCACACTCAAGCAAATATTCTGAAGCGGAGGGATGCAAGCGTCAAGAGCTACCCTAGTCATTAGGAGATCTTTTTCTTCACTTAAGGGATGTAAACCCAATGATTGTTAGAGATTATCCCCCGGGGCTAGTGAAAGTGATCCTAGCAAAGATCTCAGTGATTTGATGAAGTCAAAGATAAAGTCAAGGGTCAACTCTGCAGCAGTCAAACAAGTCACTCAGAACAATGGAGCTGAAGACTTAGTGTGTCTTAACAGAAAGCTTAGGTAAAACCACTTTACCTTTTCCACCGCATAAAGCTTCTTCACTCAATTTGCAAAATGCCTCAAAAATAGTTTTAAACAAATCAAACAAAAGCATTTTGACAAAGAACTTTCTTAACAATGTTTTTAACCGATATAGTTTTGAAAGAAACAATTAAAAACACTTAGAATGTTTTAAAAAGTGTTTTTACAGTATTTTAATTGATACAAAAACCTTTTAATCGATTAAAACTCTTTATGACCGATTAGAATTCGAATGTAATAGGTCCGAATGCAATATAATCGATCAGATCTTAAATATGAGCGATCAGAATTATTTTAATCGATTAAAACACGTTTCAATCGATTAAAATCACTTTGGATGTCAGTATGATCGATCGAATGAGATTATGACCGATCAGAAGTTGGTTATGATCGATCGAATTGAATTATGACCGATCGGACTTATTTCAATCGATTAAAACGTATTTCAATCGATTAAAATAACTTAGAAAATCTTTTCAATCGATTAAAACGAACTTTCAATCGATTAAAATGACTTGAAAATATATGTGCAGATTTTCAATCGATTGAAACGACTTTATATCGCTTAAAATAACTTGGAAAGTTTTATAAGAAGGTTTTTAAACAAATCAATCGATTAATACGTGATTCAATCGATTGTTTTATACTTAGAAAATGTTTGTAAAACGTTTTAACCGATAAAAACGTGGTCAGTATCAACTAAAACATTTTCTCGTTAAAGATCATGAACGCATTAATGGGTTGAAAGGACTTTTAACAGATTGTAACTGCTATTTCAACAGATTAAAACAAACTTTCAACAGATTAATTAATGCAACAGATTTGAAAATACTCTTTTATAAACAGATTTGCTTGAAACTTTGAGATAGAGAACACATATCAGCTTTTACACAATTCAAGCAATCAATACAAGCAACTATTAGCATTTTTCAAGAAAGATACACAACTGCTTTTGTGAACTTCTTTTGAAATCTTTCTTGAGGCACTTTGCATTTCTTTGAAGAAGAAACTGACCGTGGATTGGTGTAATCCGGTTTGAGCTTTCTTTATTTCTTCTTTTAAATTTCTATTCATTCATTTGTACCTGTTTTGTACCTGGAATTTGGGTACAAGTTTTCTCGCAATTGTTGTAGAAAGTTGCCAAGAACTGGAATTTGGTTCTTGGTGGAAAGGTTAAAGCAAGAGCTGGAATTTGGTTCTTGTGTGTGGTGCCTGGAATTTGGGCACTCGGTTTCTCTCGCGGTCGGAATTTGGTTGCAGAGGTTTCCAAGAGCTGGAATTTGGTTCTTGGTGGAGAGTTAGAATAGGTGTAAGAGGGTGAGTCTCGTAAAACATCTATTCTAGTGGAACCCAACTGGAATTTGGTCGGAGTCCGGACGTAGCCCTGGTATTGGGTGAACCAAGTATAAAATTACCGGTGAAATCTTTCCTAACCTTTCTCTCTTTAATTTCGCTGCCGCACTTAAACTGTTTAATTGCTTTGTAATTTGTGAATTCATAAGTAATCTTAATTTTCGAATTAGATAATCTGTGTATTGCGAAAAACTTTCAAAAATCAATTCACCCCCCTCTTGATTTAAAACTACTTTTCTAACAATTGGCATCGAGCAAGGTGCTTGAAAGTTATTCAAGTCTCTTGATCCATGGTCGAGAACAGATTACCGTTTTCCGAGGGGGCATCTATTAACGTACCTCCACTATTCTCGTGGAACGATTATCCTTTCTGGAAAATTAGGATGAAAATCTTCATTGAATCCATCGATGTAAATGCTTGGGATGTTATTACTAATGGTCCTTTAATTACGTATAAAGGATGGTCAAGCTTGAATGAAGAAGAAAAGAAGAAAGTTCAAAGTGATCGTAATGCAAAAAATATAATTACTTCTGCTCTTAACATGGATGAATTTTTCAGTGGTGTCCCAAAGGCAATTCTCGCCAAGGAGATGTGGGATGTTCTTGAGGTCACTCATGAAGGGACCGCAGATGTTAAAAGAGCCGTAAAACACACTTTGATAAGAGAGTATGAGCCGTTTAAAATGCAGAATGGTGAAAGCATCGCAGATGTGCGTAAACGCTTCACGCACATCATCAACCATTTAATGGGCCTAGGTAAGACCTTTGATAAGGAAGAATTAAATATTAAAGTGTTGAAATGTCTTGACGAGTCCCGGCAGCCAAAAGTCACCGCAATATCGGAATCAAAAGATCTCGTCCACCATGACAACAAATCTCACTCGTTTGGAAAACTCGTGAGAACATGAAATGGAAATCACAAGATTCAATGAGAAAGAAGTCTCCGAGAAGAAGAACGAAGCATTGCACTTAAAGTTGAAGAAAATCAAGAATCGAAGAAGATAATGAGAACCTTGGACTCGCTTGTTAGGAAATTCAACAAATTCCTCAAGAAAAAGATCCAAGACAAGGAAAGACACAAAAGGTATGAGAAAAGAACTCGATTCTTCTAACTTTAAATGTTATGGTTGTGGCAAACAGGGCCATGTTAAAATGGAATGTCCAGAAAGAAATAAACAAAGTGAAAAGAAAGAGGAAAAATCAAAAAGAAGAGCCTACATAGCCTGGGATGATAATGATACGTCATCAACAGATAACTCGAAAATGAAGAAGCCAATCTTTGCTTAATGGCGAGTCAAAATCCACAAACCAGCCATGTAAGTTCTAGCTCCTCTTCAAATATAGTTAACTATGATGCATTACAAGAAGCATTTAATGAAATGCATGAGGAGGCTAAGAAACTTCAAAAAGAAAATAATAGGCTAAAAGGATTAAATAACCGGCTAGTTAACAAGGTTGATTCTCCGGAAAACAGCATTAGTGAAAATGAAACCGATAATGAATTCTTGAAACCGATTCATGATAACTCGATTGTAAATGCAATAAACCATGCAAAAACTGTTCGAATTGCAAAAGAAAATTGAATTCTTATCTCAAACCTGCTTCAAAGTTCACTCAGGGGCAAGCCAATCTAGATGTATTACTTGGATCTCAAAAATTAATTTTTGACAAATCTGGAATAGGATTTAAATCTAGATCCAAGAAAACAAAAATAAATAGGAATTCATACTCTACAATCAAATGTTTTTACCGCATGAAGAAAGGGCATTCAAGAAAATACCGCAGAATTAAAAAGTATGCTATTCCTAAAGGGAGAATGAAATGGGTTCCAAAGATTAATTCTTTTCAAATAACATGATCAGACCCAATAATTATAAAGGGTACCGTAAAAATACTTAATTGTTTTGCAGAACAAGTCTCGGGAATCCCTTGAAGATCGGAGTCGCGAAATCAGTGTTCGAGTATTTAAACTAATTGTTTTAATTGATATATAACAATATTAATCGATTAAAATAACTTACGTAAGATCTGTCCGTACCATTTTAATCGATTAAAATGTCGAAATAATCGATTGAACTGATCTCAGGATTTTGGTATAAATGTTTTAATCGATTATAATAACTGTATATCAACTAAAAACACTTAGGTATCAAAATTAATCGATTCATTTACGTTTTAATCGGTTTAAATTCTGGTGTCATTTTATTGATTTCATTCTGTATTAAACTAATCGATCCTTTTATATAACAAATCGATTAATTCACTGTAGATGTTTTCAACTCTAATGACAAGAATCAAATTAATAGATAATGAGTTGATTAATCGATTAATTAGGTTCTGAAAACAAGATTTATAACATCTAATTAAAGTTTGATAGGCCAATTCGAATCAAAAACCCAGTTTCTTTGATAAACAAAATCTGCATAATACTTTCACCCACTGTCCTGTAAATTGTGCCTCTGTAGCGATCAGATAATCATAAATAAGTCTCGAACATATCTGATTCAAGTTATCTGTTATGAAACACCCAATTTTCTTTAAATGGCACATGCTGAACAAATCCTTGAATTAGAAACTAAGACTAGTGGAATAAATGTGCGAAAGTTATTGCCGATTGAAATACTGCAAACTTTACATGTAGGAAAGTTATCCATAGATGAAAATGTTATTTTAACAATCGATTAATTCTCTGTAGATGTTTACATTTCTCTTAATACTTTACATGGAATGCTGCATAGTAATACATTGAAAATCAAAGGAATTATCAAAGAATGGACTCGTAACTTTTCTTATAGACACTAGTTACAAACAGAGTCAAACCGTTAGGACTGAAAACATAGTTTATCAAAATTTTTTTAGTGATAATTGTTTCTGGTAATAAGTTATTCATTACTAGGAAATCCAATAAATACATGTTTTCATTAAATTTCTTGATATTACATTGCAATATATTTGAAATAATTTTGAGCATGCATTGGTTCAAAACTCTTGGTGAAATTCATTGAACTGTGCAACTTTGAATATTTGCTTTAATCATCAATGTCACGAGGTGACACCGTAAGGAAACCAATCTGGGACAAGAATTCAAGAATTGAATAACGTGGTACAGGGAATGTATGTTTTATGGTCAAGACAGGGATAAATTTTATATTGTTTTAGAATTCTCGGATTGATTGTCATCACCTGTCCTCATTACTAATCATTGCCCACTCTACCGTAATAACATTCCTCAAAAGATAATGATGACTGGTTCACTATAAGTGAGAATAACACCCATCATACTACATTAATAAGAATGCGCTTATTTGCTTGGATAATGACAACTCATAGGTTCAAAATGGGTTGGCTATTATGAAAGAAAATTCCTATCTCAAGCACATCATTAACCCGTGATTCATGCAATTTATGGTATCATGCATTCTCGTGTGGGATCTGGTCAGCACATGATTATGCCTCCGATGTGTAGTAGAAATTCCAATGGTGGTGTCAACCATGGACCGTAATGCAGCCAATAATAACAAGAACCGCTAAAAGATTTCTTTTCGTGAAAAGTTTCGTGCTCGATGACAGGAGTGACAAGCAGCTTGTTGACTCAAATAGTTGATAGAGCAAAATTAGTTCCAAAGAAAAGGAAAGCCTATTATCTTTTGATATTGGTGGGGATCAAATGAATGATCACCAAGCCGGTGGATAAGCAGCTCAATCAGTGGAAATTGGGATGACTAGTTCCCTCATCATCTTTATCTTCTCGCTTATTTCTATCTTTATATTGTTTGCATGGATCGTGATATTAACTCGGTGTTATACCAGGAACATTTGCCTTAACCTTTGGTTAAATATGGTTTAGGATCTAATCTAGATCGATCGGCGTAAATAGAATTTAAATAGATCCCCGAGAGCTTTAGCTAAATAAGACTTTATTCCGATAGATCTATTAGCTAAGATAGTCAGTTAGTATTGTTAAAACATCCTTCTAAATGATCAGCTTTACAAAATATGCATTAAACATTACTTCATTTTCAAAACTGATTGTTTTAATCAATACAACATCTTGTTAATCGATTAAATGAACTTATACAACATGTTTTAATCGATTCAAAATCGAAATAATCGATTATTTTTACTAAAGTTTCATGTTTTCAAAATCTTAAATGTTTTAATCGATTAAACTTTTCTTTCAATCGATTAAAATCATTTACCAAGAACATTTTAACCGATTATACTCGCTTTTAATCGATTTTTATTCTGGGAAGAAAGATTAAAGGCTTTAGTTAATGGTCAGCTTCGTAAACATGCTACTAAAGCGTGATTCCCTTATCTTTACACGTGTTAATTGTATTCATTACAAACGTGTTAATGGAGATAAGTTTGAATCAACTTTAATTGATTCTTTTCATGAGTGAAATATTGATTCACTTTGTATTTTCAAAAACTTGAGCATATTTTTCGAAACCTTACATTTTATTCTTTTCTCTTCTATTCCCTATTTTTGATGAAGTCAAAAGGGGAGAAATAGTTGCATCACTTTAAGATAAATTTAAGTGCAACATTTTAGGGGGAGAAATAAGTTTTAGGGGGAGAAACAAAACTTTATTACATTCTTATATTTCTCACCTAACCGCATTATCAAGTGACTTATTTTGCAGTAGATTGTTTTTTTCAAAATGGTGTTTGTCTTCATCAAATAGGGGGAGATTGAAAGTGATCCTAGCAAAGATCTCATTGATTTGATGAAGTCAAAGATAAAGTCAAGGGTCAACTCGCAGCTAGCCAAACAAGTCACTCGTAACAATGGAGTCAAGACTTAGTGTGTCTTAACGTAAAGCTTAGGTAAAACCACTTTACCTTTTCCACTCGCATAAAGCTTCTTCACTCAATTTGCAAAATGCCTCAAAAATAGTTTTAAACAAATCAAAACAAAAGCATTTTGACAAAGAACTTTCTTAACAATGTTTTTAACTCGATATAGTTTTGAAAGAAACAATTAAAAACACTTAGAATGTTTTAAAAAGTGTTTTTACAATATTTTAATTGATACAAAACCTTTTAATCGATTAAAACTCTTTATGACCGATTAGAATTCGAATGTAATAGGTCGAATGCAATATAATCGATCAGATCTTAAATATGAGCGATCAGAATTATTTTAATCGATTAAAACACGTTTCAATCGATTAAAATCACTTTGATGTCGTGATGATCGATCGTAATGAGATTATGACCGATCGAAGTTGGTTATGATCGATCGAATTGAATTATGACCGATCAGACTTATTTCAATCGATTAAAACGCATTTCAATCGATTAAAATAACTTAGAAAATCTTTTCAATCGATTAAAACGAACTTTCAATCGATTAAAATGACTTGAAAATATATGTGCAGATTTTCAATCGATTGAAACGACTTTATATCGCTTAAAATAACTTGGAAAGTTTTATAAGAAGGTTTTTAAACAAATCAATCGATTAATACGTGATTCAATCGATTGTTTTATACTTAGAAAATGTTTGTAAAACGTTTTAACCGATAAAAACGTGGTCGTATCAACTAAAACATTTTCTCGTTAAAGATCATGAACGCATTAATGGGTTGAAAGGACTTTTAACAGATTGTAACTGCTATTTCAACAGATTAAAACAAACTTTCAACAGATTAATTAATGCAGCAGATTTGAAAATACTCTTTTATAAACAGATTTGCTTGAAACTTTGAGATAGAGATCACATATCAGCTTTTACACAATTCAAGCAATCAATACAAGCAACTATTAGCATTTTTCAAGAAAGATACACAACTGTTTTTGTGAACTTCTTTTGAAATCTTTCTTGAGGCACTTTGCATTTCTTTGAAGAAGAAACTGACCGTGGATTGGTGTAATCCGGTTTGAGCTTTCTTTATTTCTTCTTTTAAATTTCTATTCATTCATTTGTACTCGTTTTGTACCCGGAATTTGGGTACAAGTTTTCTCGCAATTGCTGTAGAAAGTTGCCAAGAACTCGGAATTTGGTTCTTGGTGGAAAGGTTAAAGCAAGAGCTGGAATTTGGTTCTTGTGTGTGGTGCCTGGAATTTGGGCACCGGTTTCTCTCGCGACTGGAATTTGGTTGCAGAGGTTTCCAAGAGCTGGAATTTGGTTCTTGGTGGAGAGTTAGAATAGGTGTAAGAGGGTGAGTCTCGTGAAACATCTATTCTAGTGGAACCCAACTGGAATTTGGTCGGAGTCCGGACGTAGCCCCGGTATTGGGTGAACCAAGATAAAATTACCTAGTGAAATCTTTCCTAACCTTTCTCTCTTTAATTTCGCTGCCGCACTTAAACTGTTTGATTGCTTTGTAATTTGTGAATTCATAAGTAATCTTAATTTTCGAATTAGATAATCTGTGTATTGCGAAAAACTTTCAAAAATCAATTCACCCCCTCTTGATTTAAAACTACTTTTCTAACAATTGGCATCGTAGCAAGGTGCTTGAAAGTTATTCAAGTCTCTTGATCCATGGCCGAGAACAGATTACCGTTTTCCGAGGGGGCATCTATTAACGTACCTCCACTATTCTCATGGAATGCATTATCCTTTCCGGAAAATTAGGATGAAAATCTTCATTGAATCCATCGATGTAAATGCTTGGGATGTTATTACTAATGGTCCTTTAATTACGTATAAAGGATGGTCAAGCTTGAATGAAGAAGAAAAGAAGAAAGTTCAAAGTGACCGTAATGCAAAAAATATAATTACTTCTGCTCTTAACATGGATGAATTTTTCAGTGGTGTCCCAAAGGCAATTCTCGCCAAGGAGATGTGGGATGTTCTTGAGGTCACTCATGAAGGGACCGCAGATGTTAAAAGAGCCGTAAAACACACTTTGATAAGAGAGTATGAGCCGTTTAAAATGCGTAATGGTGAAAGCATCGCAGATGTGCGTAAACGCTTCACGCACATCATCAACCATTTAATGGGCCTAGGTAAGACCTTTGATAAGGAAGAATTAAATATTAAAGTGTTGAAATGTCTTGACAGGTCCCGGCAGCCAAAAGTCACCGCAATATCGGAATCAAAAGATCTCGTCCACCATGACAACAACTCTCACTCGTTTGGAAAACTCAGAGAACATGAAATGGAAATCACAAGATTCAATGAGCAAGAAGTCTCTCGAGAAGAAGAACGAAGCATTGCACTTAAAGTTGAAGAAAATCAAGAATCGAAGAAGATAATGAGAACCTTGGACTCGCTTGTTAGGAAATTCAACAAATTCCTCAAGAAAAAGATCCAAGACAAGGAAAGACACAAAAGGTATGAGAAAAGAACTGATTCTTCTAACTTTAAATGTTATGGTTGTGGCAAACAGTGGCCATGTTAAAATGGAATGTCCAGAAAGAAATAAACAAAGTGAAAAGAAAGAGGAAAAATCAAAAAGAAGAGCCTACATAGCCTGGGATGATAATGATACGTCATCAACGGATAACTCGAAAATGAAGAAGCCAATCTTTGCTTAATGGCGAGTCAAAATCCACAAACCAGCCAGGTAAGTTCTAGCTCCTCTTCAAATATAGTTAACTATGATGCATTACAAGAAGCATTTAATGAAATGCATGAGGAGGCTAAGAAACTTCAAAAAGAAAATAATAGGCTAAAAGGATTAAATAACTCGGCTAGTTAACAAGGTTGATTCTCCGGAAAACAGATTAGTGAAAATGAAACTGATAATGAATTCTTGAAACCGATTCATGATAACTCGATTGTAAATGCAATAAACCATGCAAAAACTGTTCGAATTGCAAAAGAAAATTGAATTCTTATCTCAAACTGCTTCAAAGTTCACTCAGGGGCAAGCCAATCTAGATGTATTACTTGGATCTCAAAAATTAATTTTTGACAAATCTGGAATAGGATTTAAATCTAGATCCAAGAAAACAAAAATAAATAGGAATTCATACTCTACAATCAAATGTTTTTACCGCATGAAGAAAGGGCATTCAAGAAAATACTGCTGAATTAAAAAGTATGCTATTCCTAAAGGGAGAATGAAATGGGTTCCAAAGATTAATTCTTTTCAAATAACATGATCAGGACCCAATAATTATAAAGGGTACCGTAAAAATACTTAATTGTTTTGCAGAACAAGTCTCGGGAATCCCTTGAAGATCGTAGTCACGAAACCAGGTTCCGAGTATTTAAATTAATTGTTTTAATTGATATATAACCAATATTAATCGATTAAAATAACTTACGAAGATCCGTCCGTACCATTTTAATCGATTAAAATGTCGAAATAATCGATTGAACTGATCTCGTGATTTTGGTTTAAATGTTTTAATCGATTATAATAACTCGTATATCAACTAAAAACACTTAGGTATCAAAATTAATCGATTCATTTACGTTTTAATCGATTTAAATTCCGGTGTCATGTTATTGATTTCATTCTCGTATTAAACTAATCGATCCTTTTATAAAACAAATCGATTAATTCACTCGTAGATGTTTTCAACTCTAATGACAAGAATCAAATTAATAGATAATGAGTTGATTAATCAATTAATTAGGTTCGAAAACAAGATTTATAACATCTAATTAAAGTTTGATAGGCCAATTCGAATCAAAAACCCAGTTTCTTTGATAAACAAAATCTGCATAATACTTTCACCCATCGTCTCGTAAATTGATGCTTCTGTAGCGATCGATAATCATAAATAAGTCTCGAACATATCGATTCAAGTTATCTGTTATGAAACACCCAATTTTCTTTAAATGGTCACATGCTCGAACAAATCCTTGAATTAGAAACTAAGACTAGTGGAATAAATGTGCGAAAGTTATTGCCGATTGAAATACCGCAAACTTTACATGTAGGAAAGTTATCCATAGATGAAAATGTTATTTTAACAATCGATTAATTCTCCGTAGATGTTTACATTTCTCTTAATACTTTACATGGAATGTCTGCATAGTAATACATTGAAAATCAAAGGAATTATCAAAGAATGGATCGTAACTTTTCTTATAGACACTAGTTACAAACAGGTCAAACTCGTTAGGACCGAAAACATAGTTTATCAAAAATTTTTTAGTGATAATTGTTTCTGGTAATAAGTTATTCATTACTAGGAAATCCAATAAATACATGTTTTCATTAAATTTCTTGATATTACATTGCAATATATTTGAAATAATTTTGAGCATGCATTGGTTCAAAACTCTTGGTGAAATTCATTGAACCGTGCAACTTTGAATATTTGCTTTAATCATCAATGTCACGAGGTGACACTCGTAAGGAAACCAATCTGGGACAAGCAATTCAAGAATTGAATAACGTGGTACAGGGAATGTATGTTTTATGGTCAAGACAGGGATAAATTTTATATTGTTTTAGAATTCTGGATTGATTGTCATCACCTGTCCTCATTACTAATCATTGCCCACTCTACCGAATAACATTCCTCAAAAGATAATGATGACTGGTTCACTATAAGTGAGAATAACACCCATCATACTACATTAATAAGAATGCGCTTATTTGCTTGGATAATGACAACTCATAGGGTTCAAAATGGGTTGGCTATTATGAAAGAAAATTCCTATCTCAAGACATCATTAACCCGTGATTCATGCAATTTATGGTATCATGCATTCCGTGTGGGATCTGGTCAAGTACATGATTATGCCTCCGATGTGTAGTAGAAATTCCAAGTGTGGTGTCAACCATGGACTCGTAATGCAATCAATAATAACAATGAACTCGCTAAAAGATTTCTTTTCGAGAAAAGTTTCATTGTCGATACTGGAGTGACAAGCAGTTGTTGACTCAAATAGTTGATAGAGCAAAATTAGTTCCAAGAAAAAGGAAAGCCTATTATCTTTTGATATTGGTGGGGATCAAATGAATGATCACCAAGTCGGTGGATAAGCAGCTCAATCGTGGAAATTGGGATGACTAGTTCCCCTCATCATCTTTATCTTCTCGCTTATTTCTATCTTTATATTGTTTGCATGGATCGTGATATTAACTGGTGTTATACCAGGAACATTTGCCTTAACCTTTGGTTAAATATGGTTTAGGATCTAATCTAGATCAGATCGGCGTAAATAGAATTTAAATAGATCCCCGAGAGCTTTAGCTAAATAAGACTTTATTCGATAGATCTATTAGCTAAGATAGTCTGTTAGTATTGTTAAAACATCCTTCTAAATGATCAGTTTTACAAAATATGCATTAAACATTACTTCATTTTCAAAACTGATTGTTTTAATCAATACAACATCTTGTTAATCGATTAAATGAACTTATACAACATGTTTTAATCGATTCAAAATCGAAATAATCGATTATTTTTACTAAAGTTTCATGTTTTCAAAATCTTAAATGTTTTAATCGATTAAACTTTTCTTTCAATCGATTAAAATCATTTACCAAGAACATTTTAACCGATTATACTGCGTTTTTAATCGATTTTTATTCGGGAAGAAAGATTAAAGGCTTTAGTTAATGGTCGTTTCCGTAAACATGCTACTAAAGCGTGATTCCCTTATCTTTACACGTGTTAATTGTATTCATTACAAACGTGTTAATGGAGATAAGTTTGAATCAACTTTAATTGATTCTTTTCATGAGTGAAATATTGATTCACTTTGTTTTTTCAAAAACTTGAGCATATTTTTCGAAACCTTACATTTTATTCTTTTCTCTTCTGTTTCCCTATTTTTGATGAAGTCAAAAGGGGAGAAATAGTTGCATCACTTTAAGATAAATTTAAGTGCAACATTTTAGGGGGAGAAATAAGTTTTAGGGGAGAAACAAAACTTTATTACATTCTTATATTTCTCACCTAACTGCATTATCAAGTGACTTATTTTGCGAGAGATTGTTTTTTTCAAAATGGTGTTTGTCTTCATCAAATAGGGGAGATTGAAAGTGATCCTAGCAAAGATCTCAGTGATTTGATGAAGTCAAAGATAAAGTCAAGGGTCAACTCTGCAGCGAGTCAAACAAGTCACTCGTAACAATGGAGTCGAAGACTTAGTGTGTCTTAACGAAAGCTTAGGTAAAACCACTTTACCTTTTCCACCGCATAAAGCTTCTTCACTCAATTTGCAAAATGCCTCAAAAATAGTTTTAAACAAATCAAACAAAAGCATTTTGACAAAGAACTTTCTTAACAATGTTTTTAACTGATATAGTTTTGAAAGAAACAATTAAAAACACTTAGAATGTTTTAAAAAGTGTTTTTACAGTATTTTAATTGATACAAAAACCTTTTAATCGATTAAAACTCTTTATGACCGATTAGAATTCGAATGTAATAGGTCTGAATGCAATATAATCGATCAGATCTTAAATATGAGCGATCAGAATTATTTTAATCGATTAAAACACGTTTCAATCGATTAAAATCACTTTGGATGTCAGTATGATCGATCAGAATGAGATTATGACCGATCGAAGTTGGTTATGATCGATCGAATTGAATTATGACCGATCAGACTTATTTCAATCGATTAAAACGTATTTCAATCGATTAAAATAACTTAGAAAATCTTTTCAATCGATTAAAACGAACTTTCAATCGATTAAAATGACTTGAAAATATATGTGCAGATTTTCAATCGATTGAAACGACTTTATATCAGTTAAAATAACTTGGAAAGTTTTATAAGAAGGTTTTTAAACAAATCAATCGATTAATACGTGATTCAATCGATTGTTTTATACTTAGAAAATGTTTGTAAAACGTTTTAACCGATAAAAACGTGGTCGTATCAACTAAAACATTTTCCGTTAAAGATCATGAACGCATTAATGGGTTGAAAGGACTTTTAACAGATTGTAACGGCTATTTCAACAGATTAAAACAAACTTTCAACAGATTAATTAATGCAGCAGATTTGAAAATACTCTTTTATAAACAGATTTGCTTGAAACTTTGAGATAGAGAACACATATCGGCTTTTACACAATTCAAGCAATCAATACAAGCAACTATTAGCATTTTTCAAGAAAGATACACAAGCTGTTTTTGTGAACTTCTTTTGAAATCTTTCTTGAGGCACTTTGCATTTCTTTGAAGAAGAAACTGACTGTGGATTGGTGTAATCCGGTTTGAGCTTTCTTTATTTCTTCTTTTAAATTTCTATTCATTCATTTGTACTTGTTTTGTACCGGAATTTGGGTACAAGTTTTCTGCAACTGTTGTAGAAAGTTGCCAAGAACTGGAATTTGGTTCTTGGTGGAAAGGTTAAAGCAAGAGCTGGAATTTGGTTCTTGTGTGTGGTGCCCGGAATTTGGGCACTTGGTTTCTCTGCATGCTGGAATTTGGTTGCGGAGGTTTCCAAGAGCTGGAATTTGGTTCTTGGTGGAGAGTTAGAATAGGTGTAAGAGGGTGAGTCCGTAAAACATCTATTCTAGTGGAACCCAGCTGGAATTTGGTCGGAGTCCGGACGTAGCCCCGGTATTGGGTGAACCAAGTATAAAATTACCGGTGAAATCTTTCCTAACCTTTCTCTCTTTAATTTCTGCTGCTGCACTTAAACTGTTTGATTGCTTTGTAATTTGTGAATTCATAAGTAATCTTAATTTTCGAATTAGATAATCTGTGTATTGCGAAAAACTTTCAAAAATCAATTCACCCCCCCTCTTGATTTAAAACTACTTTTCTAACAGCTAGCCCGACCCTCGGGCATTTTAGGGCACATATTCCCTTATTAATTAATAAAGAATACATTTCTTACTATTTGCTTATCTTCTTGCTACTTCATGACTAGACCTCACTATAACCTTGTCTAAGTAAACAAAAAAAAACAAAAAAAGGAAGAAGAATAAAAAGCGCATCCAAATAGTCAAAATTTGCCATTGCCATTACAATCAAGCTAGTTGATTAAAAGCACAAAATAAGACTTTATCTTACCATAAAAGTCATGCTTTGCCAATATTGTGAAAAAAAAAGAAAATAATACAACAAAAAAGAAAAATCCCATAGAAGCCAAAGGCCAAAGAAAGGGGAAAATACCCGGTAGGAAACCCACTAAGGGGGCTACGCAAAAGATAAGGTTGACCCGATAGGATACCCGAACAAAAATAAAGGGTAGCCTAGGCAAAAGTTAGGGTTACAAAATAAGGCTTGCTAGGATTCCCTAAACAAAAACAAAAAGAAGGAACCTAGACAAAAGATAGGGCCAAAACACAATATCCTAGTTCGAAAACCCAAAGGGCAATCTAGGGAGATCAACTAGCCATAAAAAGCAATGGAAATAAGCTAAGGCACAAATATAAAAAAAGAAAATGTTTGCTTAGACAAAAGCTTAAACACCTAGGCCTAACCTTAGCCAGCCATTCTTACAAAGACCTTTTTTTTTAAATAAAAATTAACCATATAAAACACAAGCCGTTGAATTTTCCCTTTTACTTCTTTTCTCTTGACCCTCACAACATAATTTTAAAAATTAATTTGGGAATATGGAGGCGTATAGTCAACAAGAGGATTGAAATCCCTAAAGTGAAGAAAAAGGGACACTAACATGGCAAAGTGTGCTCTACAAAAAAGATAGAAAAAGAAAGAAAGAAAAATCAAATTATTCTTCGGTCACAAGAAGTACGGAATGGTACAGCCAAATACAAGAACGCAGATCAGAGGATACTCGTCCAAGACACGTCAGTTAAATCCTTCTGAAAAACTAAATGAAATAGAAATTATAGGACATCAAACATGAAAACATTGCATGCATAAAATGTTTTTGAACAGGTCCTATTATCTTTAAAAAAAAAGCTTCTAAAATCGAGACCGCCGTCTCGTATGTCCAGACCGTCGTCTCGATTTTCAGCAAAACGAGACCGTCGTCTCAACCAACGAGACCGCCGTCTCGACTTGACCAAAAACGAGACTGCCTTCTCGCTTGGCGAGACGACCATCTCGCTTAAGGCCAAAGTCGAGACCGCCATCTCGAGGTCCTAGACGGCCGTCCTGGATAGCGCAAAATCGAGACCGCCGTCTCGACTTCCCAGACGGCGGTCCCGAATATGAAAAATTTTCTATAAATAGAGGGGCCTAGGGGGGGGTCTCCACACCTTCTCTGGCACTCCTACCCTCCATTCTATCACTCTCAAGCACCCTACCGTCAAAATGCACCGTGGAGATCAGTCTATAAAGAGAAGAGGCTCTGCCGGCCCTAGCAGCTCCTCAGCTCCCGCTCTGCAGGACCCCACACAGCTTTCACCACTGCACCAGGCCCGCTTAGAGCATATCCGGGGGTATACATGGCACCCCATGCTAAGATTGGACTTCGGCATCCTCATCGAATTCGGGTGGGAAGGCGATGTTCGCCCCCACATCGATAGCATAGGGTGGCGCTTCCTCCTCCAGTCTCCACCTACCCACGTCTACCCCCAGGCGGTGTTAGAGTTTCTCGCCTCCATCTCCTACGCCGAGACTCCCTCCATGGTACCGAGTCTGTCACCGACAAAGATGGTGACGTACTTCATGGGAGGGATGTAACGGACCACCACCCTGGATGAGTTCAATGTGACCATTGGATTCGTCCGGCCCGAGGACGTGCTGACTCGGGACTACCAGGATGCCATCTGCGCATGCCCCACCAACCTCACCGCCGGCGAGATGTGGGAGGAGCTAATCGGGGCACACACCCTGCCAACACTGATGAAGGGCTCCACATTTCCCCCCGCCCTCCGCATCTGCCTCAAGCTACTGGCTAGGACTGTCCACGGGCGGAAAGAGAGTCAGGGTAAAGTTACCCTCCCGGACCTCTTCGTCCTCCACTACATGAGCCAGAGGCGCCGGTGCAACCCTGGCTATTTCTTCCTAAAGGCCCTCAAGGACTTCGGGAGTCGGCCCGTGGGAGCCGTCCTCATGGCTCCCCTCATTACCCCCCTGGCAGAAAAATGGGGGTGCAGTGGCAGGGAGGAACTGGCCTCCAGCCTCCAACCCGAGACTATCAATGGGTCGGTCCTAGTCAGCATTGCTGCTACGCCAAGGGACCCGGTTGATCCTCCACCCCTCCTTGGATATAACTTTGGATCTCCGGGATCTCGTAGTAATGCACGATCTCCCGACACCTCCCGAGTTCCAACAACAGCAGAAACAGCAACAACAACAACAGTAGTACACAAATGGCTTTGCTGGCATCAACCACAACATCTATGATTTGTGCCAGCAATTCGACCAGATGTCTATGAGACAAGAGCAAATGTCTCTAAGGCAGGATGTCTTCGACACAAGATTGGAGACATTAAACAAATACTAAGAGGGAATAAGGCAAGACCTAGCGACATTCTGACAGGAGTACCGCGACAAAGCCCGGGATCAGGTAGAATTCCGAAGACATCTGTACCCGCAATTCCCCTCTTACGGGTCGTCTCCAGACTCGAGTCCACCGTCTTAGAGATAGGGCTTAGAAAATAAACTATTGTAATAAACTTTTATCATAAATAAAATTCTATTTCATTCATTTTGCTCTCCCTTTCAAAAAGAGTCAGCGTAACAAAAAACAAACTAAGAGTAAAAAGACTTACGCTCAAAGAAAAAAGCCAAAATCCAAAATCGCGAGAAAAAAAGAGATAAAGCCGCGAAAAAAGGCAGGATTAAAACAAGTCAAGCATCTTGACCAACAATTTTTCGACAACCAAGCAAGAGTCGAATAACAAAAAGAGTTTCCCCGACAACCAGCAAAGTCGGATGACCACCACCAAACGATCAAAATCAAAAAAGTCCCCAGCAACCAACAAGTTGGATGAACACTAACAGAGTCCCCGGTACAGACCGGACGACCACTCTCAGAAAAGACAAAGTAGAGAACACATCTCATCACGGCGCATGAGCTAGAGCAGTAAGCCGCCACCAAATCCAAGGGATCAGCTACCACAAGAAGGAGCATCCGAAGGCACTTCACCAGATGGGGGTGTGTACTCGTCAGACCTTACAAAAGGGGGCTTACCAGGCGGGGGTTCATACTTATCAAACATCAGATAGGGGTGTATACCCATCAGGCCTTACAAAAGGGGGCTTACCAGGTGGGGGTTCGTACTCGTCAAACCAGATAGGGGTTCATACTCATCAGCCGAAGGGATCAGCTACCGTCAGAAGGAGCATCCTAGAGGCGCACAACGCACTCTTCCCAGAAGATCAACCGCTGCAAAGACAGGACGTCTGAAGGGCAACCGGGCAGGAGGGTCAACTCCTTTACCCTCCAGTCGATCTACTTGGCACAACAAGCCAGCGATCGACTAGTCGGGTAAAGGAGGGGCAACTGTAGACCGCTAATCTTGCCCGGCCTCATAATAAGACCAGAAGACCTTCTTTTCGAAGATGGATGAAGCCTAAGAAGCCATTAGGAGAGACTATTAGGCCCGTACTAGGATAGGAAGGGTTTTCTACATAAAAATAAGGATTTTCGCCTTTAGGGATCGAGACCGCCGTCTCGCCATTCCTACAAGTCGAGACGGCAGTCTCGCCACCTGCGAATGGCGAGACCCCCTTCTCGTTTGGCGAGACGGCCTTCTCACCATTTTTGCAAGGCGAGACGACCGTCCCGAATGGCGAGACGGTCGTCCTGAATGGCGAGACGGCCGTCTCAACCTTATAAGACGAGACGACCGTCTCAGCCTGATAGGCGCGAATCCCTATAAATAGTAGCGCTTCCCCCCTTCATTTCACACAGTTCTTCCACTTTCCCTCTTGCAACTTCTTCAAATTCTCTTCCTAGAACCCCTCCGAAGCATTTCCGGAGTTTCTGAGAGTTTCTTAGAGATTTTATAGCGTTTCCGAGAGTTTTTCCGGCGTTGTAAAGAGTGAGGGGCTGCCAAAACGCACCCTAACTTTCAAGAAATTAATTAAAGAGCTTGCTTCGGAGGTTTCTTCACTCTCTCTATCTCTTTATTGCTTTTATTATTATGATTAAAATTGCATAATAGATATTAGGGCCATGTAGTCATTATTTTAATTCCGCAAATAAAAGGGTAAAAGCGTCTTTTCACAAAGTTTATTTATTAAACAGCCGGCCTATCATAGGGAACCCTAAAGGGGCGTCATAAAGGAACTAACACTTCCCTTACACGTAACTAACTCCCTTACCTAAACTCTGGTTTTAACGACCAAAGTTGGTTTTCGAAAACTAACGCCTTTTTATTCATTTTTCGGTGTTTCCGGTAAAAACATCAGTGGCAACTCCATAAGAACCCCTCAAAATTAGTTCTTGGGTGAGCCCGATTATCGGACGATCCAAGAACACTCTTTTAAAAACCTCGCCTCTAGGTTCAGCCCGGTTATCGGACAACCTAAAGGCGTTGTAACCACACCCATAAAAACGCAAAAAATGGAAAGTCAGAACCATCGCGTCGCTCCGACCGCCTCGTTTTGACGGCGGCGACAACACTTTAGTGGATCACACCTCTACGAACACGCTCTATTCTTTCATGGACGGATACGCAGGGTATAATCAAATCAAGTTGGTTGTCGAAGATAGAGAGAAGACATCGTTCATCACACCATGGGGTACATTTTGGTACAGAGTGATGCCTTTTGGACTCAAAAACGTAGGGGCTACTTATCAAAGGGCTATGGTAACATTATTCCATGACATGATCCATAAAGAAACAGAAGTATACGTGGATGATATGATTGCCAAATCCAGGAATGAGATGGACCATATTCAATATCTCAAAAAGTTGTTCGATCGACTTCAAAACTATCAACTTAAACTAAATCCAACAAAGTGTACTTTCAGAGTACGGTCAGGCAAACTTCTGGGGTTCATCGTTAGTCGAAGGGGAATCGAGGTAGACCCTGATAAAACAAAGGCGATTCTTGACATGCCCCCACCAAGGACAGAAAAAGAGGTCAGAGGATTTTTCGGCCGAATAAACTATATTGCCAGATTCATTGCACAACTAACAGATAAATGTATACCCATCTTCAAGTTGTTCCGTAAGAATCAACCGATGGTGTGGAATGAGGAATGTCAATAAGCATTCGACAAGATCAAGATGTGCTTGACCAACCCACCGATATTGGTGCCACCCATCGAAGGAAAACCTCTGATCTTATATTTATCAGTACTCGAAGAATCCATGTGATGCGTGTTTGGTCAATAAGATGAAACAGGGAAAAAGGAGCGAGCCATATACTATCTCAGCAAAAAGTTCCTAGACTACGATACCCGTTATACACCATTCAAAAAAACATGTTGTGCATTAGTGTGGGAAACTCAATGTCTCCGACAATACATGGCTTGGCATACAACATGGTTGGTTTCCAAAATGGACCCAATCAAGTACCTCTTCGAAAATCCCATCTTGACCGGAAGAATAGCTAGGTGGCAAGTGCTCCTCTCAGAATTCGATATCATTCATGTCACCAAGAAAGCTATCAAAGGTAGTCCCCTAGCAGACTATCTAGCACATGGATCGACAAACGAGTAGCAATCCCTGCAAGATTACTTTCCTGATGAGCATATCGTGCATGTTGAACACGAAGAGACCAAAGAAGATGTATGGACTAGGTTTTTTGATGGAGCCTCAAACATGCTTGGGCAAGGGATCAGAGCCATCTTGATATCCCTAGAAAAGAAATATATCTCGGTAACGGTCAGGTTAAACTTTGACTGTACAAATAATATGGCCGAATACAAAGCCTGTGCATTAGGAATCCAAGCAGCTATAGATTATGGGGTAACCAAACTCAGAGTTTCCGGTGATTCATCCCTTGTTATCTATCAACTCAAGGGTGAATGGGAAACCCAAAATTCTAAACTAATCCCGTATCTAGAGCACATTCGCAACTTGGTTTTGAGGCTGGAAAGCGTCACTTTCGAGTATATCCCTCGGGAAGACAATCAATTCGTAGACGCCCTCGCTACTTTATCATCCATGTTCTCTTTAGATCAAGAGCATGAGATTCCGACTATTCAAATCAAGTTGCATGACAAACAAGCTTTTTGCATGATAGTAAATAGCGAGCAAAACAAAAATCCTTGGTATCACGACATTAAGCGATACCTCACGAAGGGCAAATATCCCGAAGGAATCAGTGATAATGGCAAAAGGACCATCCGAAAGAGAGTCACATGGTTTGCATTGATTGGAGAAACCCTTTATAAAAAGAATTTCAACTTCACTTTGTTAAGGTGTGTGGATCATGAGGAAGCTCAAACTTTGATAAAGGAGATTCATAAAGGAGCTTTCGAGACTCACGCGCCAGGGCATGTCATGGTAAAGAAGATCTTAAGGGCTAGGATATTTCTGGTCCACAATGGAAGGCGATTGTCGCCAATATGCTAAGCGATGTTGCAAGTTCCAAATCTATGCTGATAATGTTCACGTCCCACCTGCACCTCTCAACATCTTGGCCATACCATGGCCATTCTCCATGTCGGGCATGGATGTCATCGGACCCATTGAGCCCAAAACATATAATGGTCATCGTTTTATCTTGGTGGCCATTAACTATTTTACTAAATGGGTAGAGGCGGCATCCTATGCACACGTGACTAGGAAAGTGATAACCACCTTCATCAAGAGGAATATTCTATGTTGATATGGTATCCCTCATCAGCTCATCACTGATAATGGGACCAATCTGAACAACAAGATGATGGAGGAATTCTGCTAAGATTTCAAGATTCAACATCACAATTCCTCTCCATACCGACCCAAAATGAACGGTGCGGTGGAAGCAACCAATAAAAACATAAAAAAGGTCATCCAAAAGATGGTGATAACATACAAGGATTGGCACGAAATGTTGCCCTTTTCCCTACACGAATATCGTACTTCCGTACGGACCTCCACCGGAGCCACTCTGTGTTAACCATACAAGGATATGAAGCTTGCAGATTTTGATGATGATTCAAGAACAAAGGACTTAGAGATTTGAAGACTTGTAATCTTATGTAATAACTCTGTTTTTATGTTTTTGAGTCTGTAATATTAGAGTCAAAGATAGCCAACACATAGACCATCCTTTAAAACCTCTAACAACTCATTTTTATCAAAAATACACTGTGATAATCGATTATCACTCAGGATAATCGATTATCACAGGCAAATAATCGATTATTTGGCCGGATAATCGATTATCTTGGTCTGCTTTTGCATCGTTTTATCTTGGTAGCCATCGACAATTTTACTAAATGGGTAGAAGGCATCCTACGCACACGTATTGGAAATTGTGCTTGTAGCAAATCGAAATATTCTATGTCGATATGGAATCCTCATCGATATCCAACGATAATGGGACCAATGCGAACAACAATAAAACTGATATTCGTGCTTTGGGCTCGATGGGTCCTATGACGTCCATGCCCCACATGGAGAATGGTCATGGGTGTGGCCAAGGTGTTAAAGAGGTGCGGGCGGGACGTGAACATTATTGGCGTAGAAGTTGGCACTTGCGACATCGCTTAGCATATTGGCGACATAGTCGCCTTCCATTGTGGACCAGAAATATCTGGCCCCTTAGGATCTTCCTTACCATGACATGCCCTGGCACGTGGGTCCCGAAAGCTCTTTTAATGAATCTCTCAAGTTTGAGCCTCCTCGTGATCCACACACAACAAGTGGAGTCAAAATTCTTTTTATAAAGGGTTTCTCCAATCAATGCAAACCTTGTGGTCCTCTTACGAATAGTCCCTTTGTCATTATCATTGATTCCTTCGGGGATATCGCTTAATGTCGTGATACCAAGGGTTTTGTCTTGCTTGGTATTCACTATCATGCAAAAAGTTTGTTTGTCATGCAGCTTGATTTGAATAGTCGGCATCTCATGCTCTTATCTAAAGAGAACATGGATGATAAAGTAGCGAGGGCATCTGCAAATTGATTGTCTTCCGGAGGGATATACTCGAAAGTGATGCTTTCCAGCCTCGAAATCAAGTCGCGAATGCGCTCTAGATGTGGGAGTTAATTTGGAATTTTGGTGTTCCCATTCACCCTTGAGTTGATTGATAACGAGGGATGGATCACCGGAAACTACCGAGTTTACGTCACCCCATGAGTCTATAGCTACTTGGATTCCTAATGCGCAAGGCTTGGTATTGAGCCATTTACTATTTGACCGAGTCAAAGTTTCTTGTCTGGTTCGTCACTGGGATATATTTCTTTTCTAGGGATATCAGATGGCTCTGATCCCGTGCCAAGCATGTTTTGAGGCTCCATCGAAAAACATA
>OY731406.1:23928929-24005060 GCA_963425845.1 Sphenostylis stenocarpa
GGATGTCGTTACATTTGTTCACCCCATATATCAAATAAGGCTGCACCATGGAGATACGCAAAAACACCGCCCATTAACAAGGATATCTCCAGCATAGCTGGCATTGGGGGCAAAATTAGAAATGAAAGAATCTATTCCCCCAAGGAGTTGTAAGATGACGCTCCTACAAATAAAGAAAATATAAAAAGACTGAAGAAAATTATAAAGAGGAAACTGAGTAGACTTTGGATTCACGACGCTAAGGCAGTTCTTTCAACGAGACAAACTCACTGTAGGCAATAAGCTGGTCACAAAAACGACATTCGAATTAGTAAGTCGTCTGCCCTACCTTGAATGGATGCGGCTGAAGAGGACATTTGAAATATCTTTTGCCAAAATGAAAAGACTTCCCCAACAATATGAAGGTGACCCACATGATGAGAAAATATGGATATCGCCCAAGCCAAGGGCTCATTAGAAACTCTCAAGGAATAAGGGAGCCACCAGATTTTAAATACAATCCTTTGAAGCTTACCCTGGAAAGGATCAAGCTGCACGGAGAAAAGGGAAGTCTTCCCTCCGCACCTTGAATCAGATTTTCCCATATAGAGGGGTTCAAGCGTCAAAAGCAACTTTAGTCATTAGGTGTTCTCCTTCTGATTCTTAGGGTTTGTAAATCCAATGACTATTAGAGATTACTCCTCGGGGCCAGCCCGACCCCCGAGCATGGTAGGGCACATATTTCCCCATTAATTACAAAGAATTTCATTCTTACTATTTGCTTCTCTTCTTGCTATTCATATCCAAACCTCATTAATAACAATGTTTAAGCAAACGTTTTCAAAATGCGTCAAAGTAATCAAACTGCGCCATTAACCAAAGTAAAAGTCAATTCCATCACTACTGATTGACTAGAAACACAAAATAAGGATTTACCTCATCATAATAAAGTCGTGTTTCGCCAATGTTGTGCAAACAAAAAAAAAAATCAAAAGAAGCCCATTGAAGCCAAAGGCCAAAAAGAGAGGGCAAGATACCCAATAGGAAACCCACAAAGGGGGCTACACAAAAGTTAGGGTAAACCCGCTAGGAAACCTGAACAACCATAAAGGGTAGCCTAGGCAAAAATTAGGGTTACAAAATAAGGTCCGCTAGGTTTCCAAAGCAAGAAAAAAGAAACCTAGACAAAAGTTAGGACAAAACAAAACACAACATCCTAAGCTAAAAACCCAAAGGGCAGACTAGGGAAGCCAATCAGTCATAGCAAGCGCCATAGAATAAGGCGCCACTCCATAAACAAAACATTGTTTAAACTAGCCTAAACACTCTAACCAACCTTGGCTAGCCGTGCTTACAAAAACCATTTTTTGTCAAAATAAAACAATTCTAAAACACAAGCCTTTGAATTAAATATCCTCTTCCTTCTCTTCTCTTGACCCTTACCACTACAGCATTCTAGTAAGTAGTAGGGAAATGTGGAGATAGTAATCAATAGGAGGATTGACATCCCCAAGGAAAGGGAGGGGTGCACTAACATGACAAGTCACTCTACAATTAACACAATCATTCTTCGGTCATGAAAAAAATCGAGACAGCAAAATTAGTACAACCTATCATGTCGACAAAGCACATAACGTCAGAAGCTCATCAGAAGTAAAAGCACATTGGTTAATCCTTTTGAAAAATTAATAGAAATGGTATTATAGGATGCATATCATAAACATTGCATACATGCATAGGGTCCTTTCTCTCAAAAAGAAAAGAGAAATGAGAAAAATAAAAAATAATGCCTATTAGGAGATTCTTAGGCAAAAGTTAGGGTAGCCCGCTAGATCGAAAACCCGCAAAGGGCGGTCTAGGCAAAAGTTAGGGCATTCATAAAAAAGGAAAAAAGCCCGCTAAGATATCCTAGGCAAAAATTAAGGCAGCCCGCTAGACCAAAAACCCCAAAAAGGGCGGTCTAGGCAAAAGATAGGGCTAAACCAAAAAATGAATAAAAGAGAGGGGCCCTTTATCATAATCATAAAAAGTCCAGCAGGAGAATGCCAGTCACTTTTCCAGATGCATCAATCAAAAAGAATACATTGCATTTAGGGCATCCACACACAAGTAGTCGCACAAAACGACATTGTCAATATCAAAAATGAAAGAAATAAAAATTACTTCAGACAAATAACAAAAAACGAAAAGCATTCATGCATATAAGGAGACTAGCTCCATGTTTGTGATTGAAAACAGCATCACTAAGACTGAGTCTCCAAATAATGCCCTCAAGAAAACGGAGCAAGTCGTCAATCAAGCGACTCAGCATAATAAGAGCTTCTGAAAATCAAGAGCTCCAGCTACCATCCTTCTACCCAGAAAAGAAGGCACAAGAAAGTAATAAGTCTCCAAACATTGCTCTCCCTCAAGAAAGAAGAGCGAGTTGTCAAAAGAAGCTTCCAGAAGCCAAAGCTCCAATCATCACTCAATAAAAGAGGGCACAATCATCAGACATCATGAAAGAAAAGCCGACGGAAAGGCTTAGTCATCCCCAAGAGGATCCCTTCCTAATCGGAAGGCAAAACAAAAACACTCCTCACGGCTCAGCATTACCACTACATGAGTCACCAAACACACTCACCCAAAGTCTCCTCCACGCTCCCCAATGGAGAATAAAGGCTTCAAGAGCCCATCATTATCAACGATCAAAAGAGTCCAATCTCCATACCAACAAGGGCTCAACAAAAAGGAAAAAAAGAAGAAAACCCTTGCATCCCAGCGGATGTCCAAAAAGGCCATGACAGAGAGGGCAGAATAAAAATCCTCAAGTGGATCTCCAAAAAATTCTACAAAAAGGAATCAGAAATTCCCATCCCCTAGTGGAATAAGAGCTTCACAATTATAGCTCGCATCAACATCAATCAAGGAGCCAAGACTCCATTCCTAGAAAAGAAAAATTAGATCCCTGGGAAGGCAACTAATTCCCCGGTGGATCACCAAAAAGAGAAAGATCATCCCCAGTGAGCCTACTACAAAGGCAAACCTTCAGATTCATCCTCAGAATGTCATTTGCCTATGCATAGGCAAGACCTGGCAAGCAAGAGCCAGCATCCCCATAAGGGAATATCAGCCTAGTCAGAGGCAAAACAAATGCAGCCAAAAGTCTTCACTTCCGATGAAGCATCTGCCTACTCAGAGGCATTACTAGAAACTCAATGGAGTATCTGCCTGCTCAGAGGCACCATCAAAATCAACAAATTTTTCAATGGATATTTGCCTACTCAAGAGGCATCACCAAGATCAACAAATCCCCAGAGGATTTCTGCCTACCTAAGAGGTACTCATCAAAAATCCCCGACAACCAGCAAAGTCGGATGACCACTACCAAAGGATAAAAAAGAATCCCCAGTAACCAACAAGCTAGACGAACACCAACAAAATCCCCAGCACAGACCGGACGACCACTCTCAAGAGACAAAAAGACAAGAGAAACACATCTCAACACTCCGGTGCATGAGCGATTGAGCAGTAAGCCGCCACCACCACCAGTCCTACGTAGTGGATTGTACCAGCCTGATAAGGGGTTTATACCTATCAACCAGCACACAAGGAGTGCCTGACCGGCGCATGAGCCACCTGAACAGTAAGACGCCACTACCACCAGTCCTATACAACGGGCTGTACCAGCCTGATGGGGGGTTCATACCCATCCAGTCTAACACACAACGGACTACAACTACCAGCCTGATGGGGGGTTTATACCCATCAACCGAAGGATCGGCTACCGTCAGAAGGAGTATCCTGAGGTTCTACCACGTGTCAACCAAAGGGATCGACTACCGTCAGAAGGAGTATCCTGGAGGTGCACGACACAAACTTTCCCCAGAAGATCAACCGCCACAAGATGGAACATCTGAAGGGTAACTGGGCAAGAGGGTCAACTCCTTTACCTTCCGGTCGTTCTTCTTGGCACAACGAGCCAACTGACCGACGGTCGATAAAGGGGGCAGTTGTAGACCCCTAATCTTGCCCGGCTTCATAATAAAGACCAGAAGACCTCCTTTCCAAAGATGGACGAAGCCTAAGAAGCCACTAGGAGAGACTATTAGGCCCCATACTAGGATAGGAGGGATTTTTGGTCCAAAAATAAGGATTTTCGCCTTTTAAGGTCGAGACCGCAGTCTCACCTTGCGCGGATGGCGAGACAGCTGTCTCGTTTGTCGAGACTGCCGTCTCGACGTTCCTGCAAGGCGAGACCGCCGTCTCGACCTTGTCAGATGAGACGGCCCGTCTAGACCTAACAGGCGCGAATCCCTATAAATAGGGCCTCCATTCCCCTCATTTCACACACCTTTCTCATTCTCTCTCTAGTCACATCACTAGTTTCTCTCTCTAGAATCCCTCTGATGCATTTCCGGAGCTTCTGAGTGTCTTTAGAGGTTTTTATAGCGTTTTTGAGAGGTTCCAGCGTTGTACAAGAGTGGAGGGTTGCCAAAAAGCACCCTAATTTCCAAAAGTTAATAGAAAAGCTTCCTTCAGAGGTTTCTACTTTCTCTCTCTCTCTCTCTACTTTTACTACTTTAATTTCAATTATGCAATAGAGATTAGGGTCATGTAGTCATAACTTTAAATTCCGCAAAAGAAAGGGTAAAAGCATATTTTCCGGTTTATTTATTCATCCAAAGTAGCTAGCCTATCATAGGGAACCCGAAAGGGGCGTCGTAAAGGAACTAACACTTCCTTTACGCATAACTAACTCCCTTACCCAACTCTGGTTCTAATGACCAAAGTTGGTTTTTCGAAAACCAACGCCTTTTAAATCCTTTTCCGATGTTTCCGGTAAAAACGTCGGTGGCGACTCCACAGAACCCTCCAAAACTAGCTCATGGATTAGCCCGATTATCGAACAATCCAAGAGCGCCCTTTCGAAAACCTCGCCTCTAGGTTCAGCCCGGTTATCAGACAACCTAAAGGCGTTGTACCACACCAAAACGCGAAAAACGGAAAGTCGAAAAACCATCGCATCGCTCTGACCGCCCTCATTTTTTACGGCAGCGACAGGGCTTTTGAAAACCTAGTGTGGGCTAGAAGCGATAAGAATCACTAAGTGGGTTTCTTGGTGGATTGTGTGTTGTGCCGTCTCTAGGAAAAGTTGTTGTTCATCCTTTGTGGATTCAAAGGAGGTGTTCATCTCTTGTGTGACTCAAGAGAGGTGTTTTCTATTCCTTATCTTTTCAATTTGTAATCTGTTTGTAAACTGTGACTATAGTAACACCGTTAATCCTCTTTTTGAATGATTAGCAACTGGACATAGAGTCTTTTGATCTGAACCAGTATAAATCAACTGTGTAATCTTCTTTCCCTTATCTATTTACTTTACAAAGCATTTTAATCGATGAAATTTGGGAAAAATTTTAAAACCTTACTTTTTGTTTAAGAAACCAATTCACCCCCCTCTTGGTTTTTATCCGTAAACGCAAACATTCCGTTGTGCGATTCTAACACTCCGTTCTCCCTCGTATACGACATGGAGGTTGTATTGCCAGTGGAAGTCGAAATACCATCCCTAAGAGTCATTATGGAAGTAAAGCTAACCGAAGCAGAATGGGTCCATAATCGGTACGACCAACTTAATTTGATCGAAGAAAAATGGCTGGATGCCATATGTCATGGGCAGGCCGATGATAAAAAGATCAATCCCCGCACTTTTCAAGAAGGGGATTTGGTAATAAAGAAACTGCTTCCCGCCTAGAAGGAAAAACTTGGAAAATGGGCAGCAAACTACGAAGGACCCTTTGTGGTCAAGCAAGCTTTCTCAGGAGGATCCCTTATCCTCACTAACATGGACGGAGAAGAGTTTCGATACCCAGTCAAATCAGACGTGGTAAAGAAGTATTACGCTTGAAGACATTGCTCATGACCCGTCAGGACAAAAACTTGCAAAGAGCATCCTGGGCAAAATATAGGGTCCATATTCCTCGCTAGGACACATCCTAGGAAAAATTTAGAGGTTCTTTCAAAAAAAAAAGAGAGCAACGTAAGGCGACTAAGGTAGTGTCCTTCAAGAAGCAAGCAAGCTTTGCATAGTCTTCACTTCGGGCTCGATGAAAATGCCTCTGTATTGATGAAACATAAGCATGTATCCAGAACCAGCATAAGAAAGCATAAGAAAAGAAAAGAAAAAGAAAATTAAAGATAAAAAGAATGATGCCTGCTAGGAGATTCTTAGGCAAAAATTAGGGCATCCTGCTAGATCGAAAACCTGTAAAGGGTAGTTGAGGCAAAATTTAAGACACTCATAAAAAAGAAAAAGCTCGCTAAGATATCCTAGGAAAATTAGCGTAGCCGGCTAGATCGAAAACCCCAAAAGGGCGGTCTAGGAAAAATATAGGGCTTAATGCAAAAAATTAATAAAAGAAGAGCCCATCAACATAATCATGAAAGTCCAGCAGGAGAATGCCAGACACTTTTCTAGATGCATCAAATAAAGATAGATTGTATTTAAGGCATCAACACAAGTAGTCACACAAAACGACTTTGTCAAAATCGAAAAACAAAAAATAAAAACTGCCTCAGATAAATAACAAAGAACGCATTCATATAGGAAGACTAGGCTCCATGTTTGTGATTGAAAAACATAAATCATCCCAAAAAGTTCCCTCCAGGAAACAGGGACAAGACGTCACCAAACGGGCAGTTCAAAACAGAATAAAGCTCCCAAAGATTAACCATCATTCTCCCATAAAAAATAGAAGGCAATCAAGCAAAACATCCACCTACTCAAAGGTGTCACCAAAATCAACAAATCTCCAGTGGATTCCTGCCTATGTAAAAGGCGTTCACCAAAAATCCCCGACAACCAACAAAGTCGGATGATCATTACAAAAGCTCGAAAAATAAAAGAATCCCCAACACTCAACCAGCTGGAGGAAGACCAATGAATCCCCGGCACACCGGAGGACTTCATCAGAAAAGTCAAAAACAAATTATCAAGCAAAAAATACTCCCTACGGAGATGGCCCATGAGTTAGAGTAGTAAGCCGCCACCACAACTTCGTGACAAGAAAGGTCCCGAAGACAAAGACCTGCACATAGGCAATATCATTGCGCATGAACAAAATCAGTAAGCCGCACCAGTCCTACAAAGTGGATTTCCCAACCAGACGGAGGTTCATACTCGTCAGACCAAATGGGGGTGCGTACTCATCAAGCCTTACACAAGGGGGCTTAAACCAGACTTTACTGTTGAACATTCAAGGACTTAATGTTGCACTTGATGGACATGAAGATTGTTGATTTTGATGATGATTCAAGAACACAAAGACTTAGAGTGTTGAAGACTTGTTTAGTATTGTAATAACTCTGTTTTAATTAGATTGAGTCTGTAATATTAGAGTTTGAGATAGCCGGTTCATAGTCTGCACCTTAGAAGCTTCAAAAAACTCAAATTTATCAACCAGGCTCGGCTTTAATCGATTAAATAGGGAAATAATCGATTAAAACAGTGAGAAAAACCATTTTCTGTATCTGCTCACTAGTTTAATTGATTAACACACCTGTTAATCGATTAACAGGCCTGTTAATCAATTAACAGCCCTTTTAATCGATTAAAACAGAGAGTTTTGGGGTTCTGTTGATTTTGGCTCTGCAATAATCGATTAACACTTCATTTAATCGATTATTTCAGTCAGATTTTGATTTTCAACTTCAAATCAACCCTATTTTCGAAAACCCTATTTCCAAGAACCCTAATTCTGAAATTCCCAATTCCCAAACCCTAATTTCTCTACTTAAGCTTCTTTATGGCACTCAGAAAAGTAGAACAACCTTTTTCATACAAAAGTTAAGTGTTGTGAGTGCCAGAGAACTGTTTGTTGCAAGAAAAAGGGGCTTTTGGAACCTGGTGTGGGCTAGAAGCGATAAGAATCACTAAGTGGAGTTCTTAGTGGATTGTGTGTTGTGCCGTCTCTAGGGAAAGTTGTTCATCATCTCTTGTGGATTTCAAGAGAGGTGTTTTCTTATCTTTATCTTTTCAATTGTAATTTGCTTGTAACAACTTGATTATAGTGACAGCGTTAATCCTCTGTTTGAGTGATTAGCAACTGGACGTAGGGTCTTTTGATCAGAACCAGTATAAATTTCCTGTGTAAGATTCTCTTCTCTTCTCTTCTCTATTTACATTTACACAGTTTTTAATCGGTAAAATTTGGGGAAAATTTTGAAAACCTAATTTTTATTAAGAAACCAATTCACCCCCCTCTTGGTTTTTGTCCGACCACGCGAACATTCCGCTGCGCGATTCTAACAAGTGGTATCAGAGCTTGCTTTGATAGTCATTCAAATTTTCTGAAAATGGCCGGACAAAATCAAACTTTTGCCGAAGGTGCGTCTATCAACAGACCCCCACTTTTTACGGGTCAAAATTATCCTTTCTGGAAGGTAAGAATGCAAATCTTTTTAGAGTCTGTTGATAGAGGCGTTTGGGACGCTATTTTAAACGGTCCATTTGTTCCTAAAGTTACTGAGAACGGTGTAGAAGTTCCCAAACCTTTTTCTAAATGGACTGCAGAATAAAATAGAAAAGCACAATTTGACGTTAGGGCTAGAAATATAATTTCATCTTCTCTAACCCTTGACGAGTTTTATAGGATTTCTGTATGTAAAAGTGCTCAGGAAATGTGGGAAATGCTAAGAGTGACCCACGAAGGTACCGACGACGTCAAAAGAGCAAGGAAAAATTCTCTAATCCAAGAATACGAGATGTTCCGGATGCAACAAGGCGAAACGATATTTGACGTTCAAAAATGTTTCACTCATATTGTGAATCATCTCACCAAATTAGGTAAAATGTTTGACGTTGATGAATTAAATGTTAAAATGTTAAAATCTTTGGATAGGAAATGGCAACCTAAGGTGACGGCCATCTCGGAGTCACAAAACCTTTCCACAATGTCTATGGCGGCGCTCTTTGGAAAGCTTAGAGAGCATGAGCTTGAACTTGGAAGACTAAATGAGGATGAAGGTCAATACCAAAAGAAGAACCTAGCCTTCAAAACCGAAATTTCCAAAGGTAAAAATAAAACGGAAGAAGAAGACTCGGAGAACGATGAAGAAGAATTGAGTCTCATGATTAAGAAGTTCACCAAATTCATGAAAGCTAAAGGAAGGCATCCTTTCAAAGGTAAGGGAAAGGTAAGAGAAAGTACTTCTGTAAATATAAAATGTTATGGTTGTGGTGAAGCAGGGCATGTAAAAATCGAATACCCAAACAAGAAAAACGATGAAAACAAAGGCAAAAAGGTCTTCAAGAAGAAAGCTTATATTGCTTGGGACAATAGTGATTCAAGTTCGGAATCAAGTGACTCAGAAGTAGAAGCAAATATTTGCTTAATGGCAAATGACAACATATCTTCGGATTTTGATGTAAGTGATTCCGACTCATCTTCTAGTGATGATGATAATGACCATGATGAACTGCAAAATGCTTACAATGAACTATTTAGTGCCTTTAAGAATTTGAAAAATGAATATAAAGTTGTAAAGAAGAATCTAAGTAGATCTGAAAAGGAAATTGAGTCCTTAAAAACAAAAATTGCATGTTTAGAAGAAAAGGAATTATTAAATACGAAAATTGTATGTTTAGATGAGAATGATGATAAGAACTTAGCATGTGAAACTTGTAAAGAGTATGAATATGACATAGATATTCTTAATCATCTACTTGATAAAGCCGAAAAGGAGATAAGTGATTTTAAGAAGGATAAAACTGTTTTTGCTCAAAATAGTGCAAATTATCAAGTTCCTTTGAAAAAACCTAAAAGGAAAAATAAAAGAGTATGGGTAGAAAAAGGAACTAGAACATCTATGGTTAAAAATTCATCATATTCTAAAGTTACATCAAATGCATGCTTTTATTGTATGAAACATGGTCATACTTCAAATAAATGTAAAATTAAACATTTTGGTGTTCCTAAAGGTAAATATATTTGGGTTCCTATTGTTAAATAATTTATTTGTCTCTAACCCCAAGGACCCAAAAGTTATGGGGACCTAAGTTTACTATGTTCTTGTTTTGTAGGAAACTTCAAAATCTAAGAAGTCTATGTGGTATCTTGATAGTGGATGCTCAAAGCATATGACGGGTGATAGATCAAAATTTGTCAGTTTCAAAGCTAAGGAACAAGGATATGTAACTTATGGGGGCAACAACAAAGGGAAGATTCTTGGAGTTGGAAACATAGGTGGTGCAAATACTTTGGAGATTAAGGATGTGCTTCTTGTTGATGGATTAAAGCATAATCTCCTTAGCTTAAGTCAACTATGTGACAAAGGATTTAAGGTAATCTTTGAAAGCAAATTTTGCACCATTCATTTGATAGATTCCGAAAATGTAGAATTAAAAGGCATTAGGCATAATAACATATACTTGATTGATTTGGATTGTTTACATGATTCTAGTATTACATGCTTAGTTGCAAAGGAAGAGAACCCTTGGTTATGGCATAAGAGAGCAGCTCATATAAATATTCATCATTTGAATAAATTGATTTCAAAAGACTTAGTTATTGGTTTGCCTAGGTTAAAATTTGAAAAAGATAGATTGTGTGATGCATGTCAAAAGGGTAAACAAGTAAAATCATCATTTAAATAAAAGAATGTCATTTCCACTTCAAAACCCCTAGAATTATTACATTTAGATTTATTTGGACCTTCTAGGATAAAGAGCTTTGGTGGAAATTATTATGGCCTTGGACATTTTTCCTAACTATGAAAAGTGAAGCCTTTAAAGTCTTTAGAAAATTTGCAAAACAAATTCAAAATGAGAAAGACTTAACAATTAAAGTTTTAAGAAGTGACCATGGTGGTGAGTTTCAAAATGAAAAGTTTGAAAGTTATTGTGAAGAAAATGGAATATTACATAACTTTTCTGCTCATAGGACTCCCCAACAAAATGGTGTAGTTGAAAGGAAAAATAGGTCATTAGAGGAACTTGCTAGAACTATGTTAAATGAATCTAATGTTCCTAAATATTTTTGGGCTGATGCGGTTAATACTGCATGTTATGTTTTAAATAGAATGCTTATTAGGTCAATTATTAAATCTACTCCCTATGAATTGTTTAATGGTAGAAAGCCTAATGTTGCTCATTTGAAAATTTTTGGATGTAAGTGCTTTGTGTTAAATAATGGAAAAGATAACTTAGGAAAATTTGATTCTAAAGCCAATGAGGGCATTTTCTTAGGTTATTCATTAACTAGTAAGGCTTACAGAGTGTTTAATAGAAGAACTTTAAATATTGAAGAATCTATTCATGTTACATTTGATGAAATTGTAGACCTTGGGGGAAATCCTCTTGAGTCAAATAAAGAACTTGCAGGTGATGATGAATATATAAGAGAGGCTCTTGATGAATTGTATTTGGAAGAAAATGAGCCTTCTCAAACACCTGAATAAGCAAAAGAATGGCAATCACCAAGAGGACTCTCAATGGACAATATCATTGGTGATATTTCAAAAGGGGTAAGAACTAGAAACACGACTAACTTTTGTATGTCTGTAGCTTTTGTGTCTCAGATAGAACCCAAAAATGTGGAGGAAGCACTTAAAGATGAACAATGGTGCATAGCTATGCAAGAAGAACTTAACCAATTTCATAGGAATCAAGTCTGGGAATTAATCCCAAGGGAAGAATCACATCAAGTTATTGGAACCAAATGGGTGTTTAGAAATAAACTTGATGAAGATGGAAATATAACAAAGAATAAAACCAGACTTGTTGCCAAAGGCTATTGTCAGGAGGAAGGTATAGACTATGATGAAACTTATGCTCCTGTTGCCAGGTTAGAGGCTATACGCCTACTTCTTGCTTATGCATCTTTAATGAAATTTAAATTATATCAAATGGATGTTAAGAGTGCATTTTTGAATGGTTTTATTAAAGAAGAAGTTTATGTGGAGCAACCCCCTGGATTTGAAGATTTTAGTTATCCTAATCATGTTTTTAAATTAAAGAAAGCTTTATATGGGTTGAAACAAGCTCCTAGATCTTGGTATGAAAGGCTAAGTAGTTTCCTAACATCAAATGATTTTTCTAGAGGAAAAATAGATTCTACTCTGTTTATAAAGAAAGTTAAAGAACATATCTTATTGGTCCAGGTATATGTTGATGATATTATTTTTGGATCAATTGATAATTCGTTATGTGTAGAATTTGCTAAGATAATGCAGGGAGAGTTTGAAATGTCTATGATGGGAGAATTGATATTCTTCCTTGGACTTCAAATCAAGCAACTTATAGATGGCATCTTCATCTCTCAAACCAAATATTGCAAAGAGATCCTCAAAACGTTTGGTATGGACACCTCAAAGGAAGCTAACACACCCATGGGAACTTCATGCTATCTAGACAAGGATGAATCAGGTTTGGAAGTTAATCAATCTATGTATAGAGGTATGATAGGTTCACTGTTATACTTAACTGCCGATGGGCCGATATTATGCATTATGTCTGTGTGTGTGCTAGATTTCGGGCTTGTCCAAAAGAATCACACCTAATTGCGGTAAAACATATTTTAAAATATTTAAAAGGAACTACTTGGTTTTGGTTTATGGTATCCATCTGATGCTTGTACTAGTTTAATAGGATATTCTGATGCTGATTATGGTGGATGCAAAATTGATAGGAAAAGTACTAGTGGGACATGTCATTTGTTAGGTTCATCCTTAGTATCTTGGCATTCTAAGAAACAAGCTTGTGTTGCTTTATCTACCACTCGAAGTTGAATATATTGCGGTTGGTAGTTGTTGTGCTCAAATTACGTGGATGAAACAACGGTTAGAAGATTATAGTATATTTTTAAATAACATACCTTTGATGTGTGATAATACGAGTGCAATTAATCTTACTAAGAATTCAGTAATGCACTCTAGGACTAAGCACATAGAAATTAGACATCACTTTTTGAGAGATCATATCAGCAAAGGAAACTGTAAAATAGAGTATGTTGATACAAAACATCAATTAGCAGATATTTTTACTAAGCCTCTACCCAAGGATATATTTTATGATCTTAGAAGAGACTTAGGGATATTAGAAATAGCTTAAATTCTGCTTATTTAGACAGTTTTTGGATGATTGTAATGTTAAAATTCATTATACAGAATGTTAATAGTTTATCATGTGTTAAAACCTTAAAAATTTGATGTACTCTCTGGAATAATCGATTAATTGGAGTTATAATCGATTATTTGCATCCAAAACACTCAAAACAGGGCATTCCTCTCTGGATTAATCGATTAATTCGCCAATTAATCGATTAAATACAACATTAATCGATTAATTGCACAATTTAATCGATTAAATGGTTCTAGCAATGGTTTAATCGATTAATCTAAGTTTTAATCGATTAAACCTAGCAAGTTTGGCTTCCTAGCCGTCGCCAACGGATTTCTTGACTTATATTCTCTTCCATATGACCGTTAGACATGCTTGATTATAAATAGGGGCCTTCATTTCACTTCTACTCACTTCTATCTCTTGAAATCAAGATTTCTTGCCTTATTCTAGCAATCTTGCCCTCTTCTCAATACATTTAGCTTTCTAAATCTTCTTGTTATTCCTCAAATCTTTCAATGGCCTCATCTTCTCGTGCTAAGATCCCTACTAGAAGAAGATCTGCACCCTCATCTCGTCCCAGTCCTAATTCGTAGAAGGATGGATTTACGATACTGAGATGGCCAACAAGAATTTCGACCTATTGGAAGGAACGTGCTATTATTTCTCCAAAGTTCCTTATTGGTGAGCGAGTTCATCAATAGGGGATTCAACTTTCCAAACCTTCTTGAAATTCAAGGAGTTCTCCCTTTCATCCAAATGCAAGGTACGTATTATCCTAACCTTGTTAGGGTATTTTACTCTAGATTTAAATTTAGAGATCAAATTGCTACCTCTAGAGTAAAAGGCGTCACAATTATTCTTGATGACAATATTTGGGAGAATGTTGCCCACTTTCCAATTAGAGAAGATGCTATTAACATTTATGGTGAGTTAGATGATTTTGATAGGTTCTTAGCTTACCGTTCTTTTCTGCGAAATCCCTCCATGGAGATTGGGCGTCTCCTTCTTGCTGGACCTTTAAAGAAGGAGGAACGCATGATTCTACATCTACTTGTCTGGATTCTATGTCCTCGGGCTACAAATCATGCTCAATGTTCTTCAATTGATCTTAGGATTATTCATGCCATAATGAATAATGAGCCTTTAGATTGGGGCGTTCTTGTCACCATGACTATGTTAAAAGCCAAACGTCATCCCACCTTCAAAATTCCATATGCTCTCCTTGTCTCTCGGATTCTTGAATACAAAGGAGTCAATGTCGAAGGTGAACAAGCAGTAAGAACAAATAACTTGAATCGCATGCTTGACAGCACGTTGATCCAACTTCAAATGGTGCGTGTCAACGACATTTATGTTCACAAGGATGACGTTCCGAATCAAGGTGGTGACAATGAAGATTCTGATGAAGATATGCCTCCTGCTGCTGAGTTTCCATCTGATCAAATCCAAAGTGTTGGACCTTCCTATACTCATCATGAAACCCGACAATCCATGGAAGACATGTTATCTGACATGAATCAGAGGATGCAGTCATTCTTCACTCTTTCTGGAGTACGGCATGAGGAAATAATTCGTCGTATATCTGATGTAGATGATAAAGTGTGTCGTTTAGAAAATAGATTTGATGCACACTTTCATAGTGATGATAGTGAAGAATTTTAAAATTTGTAATTTTTCTCTTATATTATAATGAATGCTTTTATCTAAAATAAAATGTGGTGTTCTGTTTTTGCTATGATTGAGGGGGAGTTTTCTCTAAGTTATGCATATTTTGAGGGGGAGCTCTTATTTTTGCCTTAGAAGAATTATTTTTTATTATAATCAAAATAGGGGGAGAAATATTTAAAGCCTAATATTATTGTTTTTAAATATTATTTGGTATGTTTAATGTGTTTGTTAGTATGACAGATAAAACAGGTTATTACAAGGCTTTAAAAGATAATTTTGATCATCATCAAAAAGGGGGAGATTGTTGAACATTCAAGGACTTGATGTTGCACTTGATGGACATGAAGATTGTTGATTTTGATGATGATTCAAGAACACAAAGACTTAGAGTGTTGAAGACTTGTTTAGTATTGTAATAACTCTATTTTAATTAGATTGAGTCTGTAATATTAGAGTTTGAGATAGTCGGTTCATAGTCTGCACCTTAGAAGCTTCAAAAAGCGCAAATTTATCAACCAAGCTCGGCTTTAATCGATTAAATAGGGAAATAATCGATTAAAACAGTAAGAAAAACCATTTTCTTATCTGCTCACTGGTTTAATCGATTAACACACCTGTTAATCGATTAACAGGCCTGTTAATCGATTAACAGCCCTTTTAATCGATTAACAGCCCTTTTAATCGATTAAAACAGAGAGTTTTGGTGTTCTGTTGATTTTGGCTCTGTAATAATCGATTAACACTTCATTTAATCGATTATTTCAGTTAGATTTTGATTTTCAACTTCAAATCAACCCTATTTTCGAAAACCCTATTTCCAAGAACCCTAATTCTGAAATTCCCAATTCCCAAACCCTAATTTCTCTACTTAAGCTTCTCTATGGCACTCAGAAAAGTAGAACAAACTTTTTCATACAAAAGTTAAGTGTTGTGAGTGCCAGAGAACTGTTTGTTGCAAGAAAAAGGGGCTTTTGGAACCTGGTGTGGGCTAGAAGCAATAAGAATCACTAAGTGGAGTTCTTAGTGGATTGTGTGTTGTGCCGTCTCTAGGGAAAGTTGTTCATCATCTCTTGTGGATTTCAAGAGAGGTGTTTTATTATCTTTATCTTTTCAATTGTAATTTGCTTGTAACAACTTGATTATAGTGACAACGTTAATCCTCTGTTTGAGTGATTAGCAACTGGACGTAGGGTCTTTTGATCCGAACCAGTATAAATTTCCTATGTAAGATTCTCTTCTCTTCTCTATTTACATTTACACAGTTTTTAATCGGTAAAATTTGGGGAAAATTTTGAAAACCTAATTTTTATTAAGAAACCAATTCACCCCCCCTCTTGGTTTTTGTCCGACCACACAAACATTCCGCTGCGCGATTCTAACATTTACAACCGAAGGGGTCAGCTACTGCGTCAAAGGAGCATCCTAAGGTCGCAACAACCAAACGAGGGTTCGTACTCGTCAAACTAGATGGGGGTGCGTACTCATCAAGCCTTACAAAAGGGGGCTTAAACCAGACTTTACAACCAAAGGGGTCAGCTATCGCATCAAAGGAGCATCCTGGAGGATCACACTTAGCGTCCAGAAGGTCAACTACCACAACAAGGGAAGCAACCGAAGGACAATCGGGCAAGAGAGTCAACTCCTTCACCTTTCGGCCGATCTTTTTGGCATATTGAGCCAACATTCGGCTAGGCCAACAGTCGGCCCTCGAACGGAAGTCTTCTGCTCTTTATGTTGAGGTTAGGCAAGATTTGGGGTCTACAATCACATTTTTCGTTCGGCTTGTACCAATCAGGGTAGGGTGGATCCATCCTCTTCAGAGGGACACATACTAGGAGGTTGGCCTCTACCATCTTTGTCAACAAACTCCCATAGGATGTTGGAAGGGGAGTAAATTTTCTCTCTTGATTCCTTTACTGCCTAGCTGGTCGTGAAAAGGAAGAAGGAGTAGCAAGGTTGATGACATTCATGCTTTTCTCCTCCCTCTTGCTAAGAAACTTTTTAAACGGGGCATTGGATGAGGAAGGTTGTGCGATCCTCCCACTCTTCAGTCCTTGTTCCACTCTCTCACCGATGGTTACCACATCCGTAAAAAGAGTCGACGTGCTCCCTATCATCTTATCATAATAGGGACCCGTTAATGAATTGATGAACAGGGATATGGTTTCCTTATCTGATAGTGGAGGCTCTACTTGGGCAGCCAACTCCATCCAATGTTGAGCATATGCCTTGAAGGGTTTGTCGTTTTTCTTACTCAAAGCTTGTAGATCTGATCTATCTGAGGCCAGATCGATATTATACTTGTAGCGACGAAGGTAGGCGTCTCCTAGCTGTTTCCAATTTTGGACTTGCCTCCCCTCTAGTTGCATATACCAGTTCAAGGCCGAACCGGCCAAGCTCTCCTGAAAACAATGGATCAAGAGCTCCACATTATCGGCATATGGAGCCATCTTACGGCAGTATATTGTAAGATGGCTCTTGGGGAAAGTCATTCACATGTACTTTGGGAAATCTGGAACCTTGAATTTGGGGGGAAATTGGATATTCTTAACAAGGCACATGTCGACCACTTCTTTAACATCAAAATTATGCCCGTCCATAGCCCTTAACCTCTATTCGAGGGCAGAAATATGTTGCTTGGAAACTTCAGGAGTTTGGATGATTACTGCCCTCACTTCGGGTTGTACGTGAGCTCCCTACTCAGGCTCATGGTTGGAACCCCCTTCTTCCTCATGATGTGAGGCATGGTGACTGTGAGGGTTCTCCTTGTGTAAGTTCTGCTGACGCATTAACTCCATTAGCTGCGCCATTTGTTCTTTCATGGAGTTAAGCTCAGCGGTGAGCTTGCGATTTTGCTCTTCTAATTGTTCCATCCTCTTGGCTTTCCATGCACGAGTGAGGACAGGAGGAAGACCAGCCACTTTCTAGAGTGCATAATGAATTAGGGTTTTTATTAAAAATGAATGATTGGTGTGGGATAGATATGCCTTAAGACAATGACTTTGGTATCATCCTTAAAGTTTACGCTTTGCGGAGTGTCATACCCACTTCGGTATAATAATTCCTTCCCCATCATGGATTTGATGAGTATAACAAAGGTCCCCATATACCTTAGCACACTTGTCCCTTCCTTGTGGAAGATTGCAAGTGCACTTGGGTCTCTTTCGCCTTTGTCTTAGAGATATCTAATGCTCCCTAGCATGGGTGTGTTTATGCATGCACTAGTACAAAAAGGCGGTAGATGTTTAAAGTGAGATAACTTATGACTGGGATATCGAATTTGGATGCACATTATATCAAAACAAAGAGGGAAAAGTGAAGAACAGGTGAAAAATACCCAAAGGGGATTTGGCCCAACAGTTTTCCCAAAAAATGCTCCTAAGACCCATTTTTTGAGAGATTTATTAAGATGATGTGTATGCATACTTTCCTTATGCATTTATTTTCTCTATTGGTTTTTCCACTTATGAAATGATGAGATATGAATGATTTGACTTTGTCAAAACCATTTTATTAAATTTCATTATATTTATTGTTTTAAATTGTTCTTATTATTTTTAACCCTGTATCTCTTATGTCGGTACACGTGACTACTTAGCTTACAAAGAACCTAAAACTAGGCTAGCTAAAATGTAGACTGTCCGAGATAAAGTTGGTTTATTATAAAAGAATGGTTTTATATCCCCTTATCTCTTCTGTCAGTCCACGTGGCTACTTAGCTTACAAAGAACCTGAAACCAGGCTAGCTAAAATGTAGATTGTCCGAGATAAGGGTGTTTATTATGAAAGAATTTTGAGATTTTGTTTTTATTTTTACTGTTGTATGATTATGTTATGCAACAAAGAAATGCACAAACAATTCACTCATCCACGAACAGAGTGACGTTCTATTCACGAGGTAGGGGTTTCCTGTAGAAAAGTGCATTGGCAAAGGTAGGTTCTAACTGTTCTCACCAAGGTCAGGCCCCCAAGGTGCCCCCATTATAGGGTCCCCTCTATCTCCCAGTATTCGAACCATGCACGGATCTCCGTGTCGATATTATTAGACCAGAAGAAGAAGGTTATCACCTTGAGTGGTGGTTTCCGACAACGACCTGCTAGCACTAATGCCATTACCATGGTCGGCCATACCTGCCACTCACTCCCTATGTGTATTCTCTCTTGCCCCCGGGTATAGAGAGACTGTTGTGTGCAAAAGTTTGTGTTTATTTCAAACGATTGCAGAAAATAACAATACAACAGTTATTAAAGCCATGGAATAAAACATGTTATAAAAGCAACAAAGGGTAAAAGCATAATTTCTAGTTTTTTATTTATTAAACTAGTCCATCACTAAATGGGATCAACTCTCTAGCTTCCCAGTGGAGTCACCATCTGTCGCCCCTATCAGAAGAGGCGGTCGGAGCGACGCGATGGTTTTGAATGACTCGCATTTTTTGAAAGAAGTGGTTCAACGCCTTTATAAGGTTGTCCGATAACCGGGTTGGATCTAAAGGTGAGGTTTTCGGAAAGGTTTGAGGAGTCGCCATCAGTGTTTTAACCTTAAACACTAAAAAAGGTGAAAAAAAGAAGAAGCCAGTGGTTTTAGAAAAAACCAACTTTGGCCATTACAACCAGAGTCGGATAAGGGAGTTAGTTACGTGTGGGGAAGGTGTTAGCACCCCACAACGCCTCTTTCGGGTTCCCTATGATGGACTAGTTTAGAAAATAAATACTTTAAAGAAATTATGCTTTTACCCTATTATTCTATCTACATGCAGAATTTAAATGTCTACATGACCCTATTATCTAATGCACACAAAGAAAGTGATAAAGAAAGTAGTAAAAGAGAGAGATAATAGGGAAGGAACCTCTGAAGCAAGCTTTATATTAACCCTACGAAACTTGAGGACGCTTTTTGGCAATCCCCGCACTCTATAGGCACGCTCCTCCCGCAAAAGAAAGAAAAGTCACTCTACCGAGGGCCGGACATCTCAATAGGAGACTTCCTTAACCGATTTTTACTTTAAACAGAAATCGGAAAGCTCACTCGAACTCCGGAATAATGCTCAGAGTCACTCAAAAGTGCCAAAAGGCTTCCTAGAGAGTGGTAGGAGTGAAAAGGTGTGAAGTTTTGAGGAATGGGGGCTCCTATTTATAGTGAGCCTCACCAGGAAAAAGTGGAGAGTCATCTGGACTTAGTGGACGGTCGTCCATGGCAAAAAGTGGCCATGGACGGGCGTCCATGTAGTGTGGACGGTCGTCCATGTAGTGTGGACGGTCGTCCATGGCCAAAAGTTTCCATGGACAGCGTCCATAGCCTTAAAGTTGGCATTGATGGTCGTCTGACTGTCCTACACGACCATCTGCTGTCTCTGGCAGATTTTCCGATTTTTATTGTCTCTAAAAACCCTTCCTATCTTAAATGGAACCTAGAAAAAGCTACTAGGGACTTAACAAAGTCTTGACCATCTTCAGAACGGGCGATCTTTGGCTTTATTAGAGAGTCGGGCAAGATTTGGGGTCTACAGCACCCCACAACGCCCCTATCGAGTTCCCTATGATGGACTAGTTTAGAAAATAAATACTTAAAAATATTATGCTTTTGCCCTATTATTCTATCTACTTGCAGAATTTAAATGTCTACATGGCCCTATTATCTAATGCACACAAAAAAAGTGATAAAGAAAGCAGTAAAAGGGAGAGAGAGAATAAGGAAGGAACCTCTGAAGCAAGCTTTATATTAACCCTTCAAAACTTGAGGATGCTTTTTGGCAGTCCCCGCACTCTATAGGCACGCTCCTCCCGCAAAAGAAAGAAAAGTCACTCTACCGAGGGCCAGACTTCCTTAACTGATTTCTACTTTAAATGGAAATCGGAAAGCTCACTCGAACTCCGGAATAATGCTCAAAATCGCTCAAAAGTGCCAAAAGGTTTCCTAGAGAGTGGTAGGAGTGAAAATGTGTGAAATTTCAAGGAATAGGGGCTTCTATTTATAAGGAAATGCACCAGGAAAAAGTGGACGATCGTCTGGGCTTATTGGACGGCTGTCCATGGCCAAAAGTTGCCATGGATGGTTGTCCAAGCTAAGTGGAGGACCGTCCATAGACTTAAAGTTGGCATGGACGGTCGTCTGACTGTCCTGGATGGCCATCCTTCAGCAGATTTTCCAATTTTTATTGCCTCTAAAAACTCTTCCTATCTTAAATGGAACCTAGAAAAAGCTACTAGGGACTTAACAAAGTCTTGACCATCTTTGAAATGGGTTATCTCTGGCTTTATTGGGAGTCGGGCAAGATTTGGGGTCTATAGCTGCCCCCCCCCTTCACCCGACCAATTGACTATGGGCTAACGTACCATGAGGTCGATTGGCGGGTGAAGGAGTTAATCCTCTTGCCCGGTTATCCTCTAGATGCTCCTCTTGTCGTGGTAGCTGACCCTTGGAACTATGAATGTAGCCTGATGTTGTCTTCAGGATGCTTCCTTGCTGCGGAGGCTGAACCTTCAGACGATATGTGTGAAACTTCAGGATGCTCCTTCGGTGCGGTAGCTAACCCTTCAACTAATGAAGATTTTCCCCTTGGGATGCTCTTTTGATGCGGTAGCTAACCCCTCAGGTGGCGAATGTGTGGTAAACCCTTGTCTTCAGGGTGCTCCCATGCAGCGAAAGCTAATCCTTAGGGCAGTAGAGGCGGGTTGTATCTTCTGGATACCCTTTTGTAATAGGGTTGATCCTTCGGATGATGTGCATCCCTCCTTCAAGATACTCCTTTGTAGCAGAGCTGATCTTGTCGAATGATGATGGCGGATTGTGTCTTTCGGATACTCCCTTGCAATGGAGCTTATCCTTTGGACAATGTGTAAAACTCTATCTTTTGATGCCACTTTTGTTGTGATGGCTGATCCTTCTGATAGATAAGGTGGTGGCGGCTTACTACTCTAGCTCATGCGCCGACATTTGTCTTCAGGACACTCCCTTGCAACGAAGTTGGTTCTTCAGATGATGTATGTGGTGACGAATTACTGCTCTAGCTCATGTGCCGACTCCATGGGGGTGATTGTTCTTAACTCTTCTTGTGTAGTAATCCGGTGTGTTGACTTCCACTGAAGCAGGCAGGAATCCACTAGGGTATTTTGTTGGTTAGGATGATGCTTCTGAGTAGGCGGATTGCTTCATCGGAAGTGAAGGCTTTCCGTTTACATTGTTTTCTTGAGGGGAGCTTCATTTGGAGACTTGTTTTGGGTGCTTCCTGTTTTCAAACACAAACATGGAGCTCGTCTCCTTATATGCATGAATGCTTTTCGTTTTTTGTTATTTATCTGAGGCGATTTTTATTTTTTGTTTTTCAATTTTCAATTTTGACAAAGTCGTTTTGTGCGACTACTTATGTGGATGCCTTAAATGCAATCTATTTTTTTATGCATCTAGAAAAGTGACTAACACTCTCCTGCTGGACTTTCATGATTATGCTGATGGGCTCTTCTTTTATTCATTTTCTTTTTATTAAGCCCTATCTTTTGCCTAGACTGCCCTTTTGGGGTTTTCGATCTAGCGGGCTACGTTAATTTTGCCTAGGATATCTTAGCGGGCTTTTTCCTTTTTCTGAGTGCCTTAACTTTTGCCTAAACCGTCCTTTGCGGGTTTTCGATCTAGCAGGCTACCCTAATTTTTGCCTAAGAATCTCCTAGCAGGCATCATTCTTTATATCTTTATTATTCTTTTTCTTTTCTTTTCTTTTCTTTTCTTTTCTTTTCTTATGCTTTCTTATATTGCTTTTTTATGCATGCTTATGATTCATTTAACACAGGGGCATTTTCATAATTTGTTCAAGAGAAAAAGAAAGACAATTTTATTGATATGAACAAATAGTTTATTTTTTATAGAAGGATTTACTAAGGGATTGTCGTCGTCGTCAGAAGAGGTAATCAGAGAGACGCGATGGTTTTGATTGACTCGCGTTTTTTGAAAGAAGTGGTTCAACTCCTTTAGGTTGTTCGATAACTGGGCTGGACCTAAAGGCGAGGTTTTTGAAAGAGTTTGAGGAGTCGCCATCGGTGTTGTAGACCCCAAATCTTGCCCGGCTCCCCAATAAAGCCGAAGATAACCCGTTTCAAAGATGGTCAAGACTTTGTTAAGTCCCTAGTAGCTTTTTCTAGGTTCCATTTAAGATAGGAAGGGTTTCCAGAGGCAATAAAAATCGAAAATTTTGTCGGGAACAGCAAATGGTCGTCCAGGACAGTTAGACGGTCGTCCATGCCTACTTTAAGGCAATGGACGACCATCCACTTGGCTCAGACGGCCGTCCATGGCAACTTTTGGCTATGGACGACCGTCCACCCTACATGGACGGTCGTCCATGGCCACTTTTTTCCATGGACGGCCGTCCACTAAGTCCAAACGGTCGTCCACTTTTCTTGGTGCGGTTCCTTATAAATAGGCCCTCATTTCTCACTTTTTTTCCACACACCTCTCCACTCCTACACTCTCTAGGAAGCCTTTTGGCACTTTAGAGTAACTCTGAGCATTATTCCAGAGTTCGAGTGAGCTTTCCGATTTCCATTTAAGGTAGAAATCGGTTAAGGAAGTCTCCTTTTGAGACGTCCGGCCCTCGGTAGGGTGGTACTCTTATTTTTTGTTCGAGGGAGAAGTGACTCTGTAGATTGCGGGGACTGCCAAAAAGCGTCCTCAAGTTCAAGATTTATAAAAGCTCGCTTCGGAGGTTCTCCTTCATATCTCTTATCTTTTACTGCTTTCTTTTACTACTTTCCTTGTATGCATTAGATATTATGATCATGTAGACATTTAAATTCTGCCAGTAGATCAAATAATAGGTTAAAAGCATAATTTTTTTGAAGTATTTATTTTTCTAAACTAGTCCATCATAGGGAACCTAAAAAGAGCATTGTGGGGTGCTAACACCTTCTCCACACGCAACTAACTCCCTTACCCGACTCTGGTTGTAATGGCCAAAGTTGGTTTTTTCTAAAACCAATGCCATTTTTTTTTTACCTTTTTCAGTGTTTAAGGTTAAAACATTGGTGGCGACTCCTCGAACCCTTTCGAAAACCTCGCCTTTAGGTCCAGTCCGGTTATCGGACAACCTAAAGGTGTTGAACCACTTCTTTCAAAAAACGTGAGTCAATCAATACCATCGCGTTGCTCCGATCACCTCTTCTGACGGCGGTGACAGATGGCGACTCCACTGGGGAAGCTAGAGAGTTGATCTCATTTAGCGATGGACTAGTTTAAGAAATAAAAACTAGAAATTACACTTTTACCCTTTCTTGCTTTATAACATGCTTTATTGTTTGGCTTTCATAATTGTTGTATGCTTATTTTCTGCAATTGTCTCAAATAAACTGTACACAAACCCTTGCACACAGCAGTCCCTCTATACCTGGGGGCAAGAGAGAATACACATAGGGAGTGGGTGACAGGTAAGACCGACCATGGTAATGACCACGGAGATTCATGCATGGTTCAAAGACTGAGAGATTGAAGGGTCCCTATAATGGGGGCACCTTGGGGGCCTGGCCTTATTGAGAACAGTTAGAACCTACCTTTGCCAATACACTTTTCTGTAGGAAACCCTTACCTCGTAATTAAACAACGTCACTCTATTCGTGGATGAGTGAATTGTTTGTGCATTTGTTTGTTGCATTTGATTGTTGCATAACATAATCATACAACAGCAAAAAAAAAATATAAAACAAAATCTCAAAAATCTTTTCACAATAAACACCCTTATCTCGGACAGTCTGCCTTTTAGCTAGCCTGGTTTCAGGTTCTTTGTAAGCTAAGTAGCCACGCAGTCCCACAGAAGATATAAGGGATACTAAAACCTTTCTTTTTATAATAAACCAACTTTATCTCGGACAGTCTGCATTTTAGCTAGCATGGTTTCAAGTTCTTTATAAGCTAAGTAGTCACGCAGTCCGACAGAAGAGATAAAGGTTAAAATAAAATAAAAAATAATAACAAAATCAAAACATCAATAAAAATAATTTTGACAAAGTTGTATCATTCATACCCACATCATCTCATAAGTGGTAAAAATAGGAGAGAAAATAAATGCATAAGGAAAGTATGCATACGCATCATCTTAATAAATCTCTCAAAAAATGGGTCTTAGGAGCAATTTTTGGGAAAACTGTTGGGCCAAATCCCTTTTGGGAAATTTCCACTTGTTCTTCACTTTTTCCTCTTCGTTTTGATATGTTGTGCGTCCAAATCTGACATCCCAGTCAAAAGTTATCTCACTTTGAACATCTGTCGCCTTTTTGCACTAATGCATGCATAAACACATTCATGCTAGGGGGCATTAGATATCCCTAAGACAAAGGAGAAAGAGGCCCTGAGCACATTTGTAACCATCCACAAGGAAGGGACAAGTGTGCTAAGGTATATGGGGACCTTTGTTATACTCATCAAATTCATGATGGGGAAGGAACCATTATACTAAAGTAGGTACGACACTCCGCAAAGCATAAGCTTTAAGGATGATACCAAAGTCATTGTCTTAAGGCATATTTATCCCACACCAATCATTCATTTTTAATAAAAACCCTGATTCATTATGCACTCTAGAAAGTGGTTGGTCTTCTTCCGATCCTCACTCGCGCGCGAAAAGCCAAGAGGATGGAACAATTAGAAGAGCAAAATCGCAAGCTCACCACTGAGCTTAACTCCATGAAAGAACAAATGGCGCAACTAATGGAGTTAATGCGTCAGTAGAACTTACACAAGGAGAATCCTCACAGTCACCACACCTCACATCATGAGGAAGAAGGGGGTTCCGACCATGAGCCTGAGCAGGTCATGTACAGCCCGAAGTGAGGGCAGTAATCATCCAAACTCCTAAAGTTTCCAGGCAACAGATTTATGCCCTCGAAGAGAGGTTAAGGGCTATGGAGGGGCATAATTTTGATGTTAAAGAAGCGATCGACATGTGCCTCGTTAAGAATATCCAATTTCCCTCCAAATTTAAGGTTCCAGATTTCCCAAAGTACATGGGAATGACTTGCCCCAAGAGCCATCTTACAATGTACTACCGTAAGATGGCTCCATATGTCGATAATGAGGAGATCCTGATCCATTGTTTTCAGGAGAGCTTGGTCGATTCGGCCTTGAACTGGTATATGCAAAGCATATAGAGTATTCAATAGAAGAACTTTGAATATTGAAGAATTTGTACATGTTACCTTTGATGATATTGTAGACCTTGAGGGAAATCCTCTTGAGTCAAATAAAGAATATGCAGGTGATGATGAGTAGATAAGAGAAGCTCTAGAAGAAATGTACTTAAATGAGAATGAGCCATCTCAACCAACTGAATTGGCAAAGAGTGGCAATCACCAAGAGGACTTTCAATGGACAATATAATTGGTGATATTTCAAAAGGGGTAAGAACTATAAATATGACAAATTTCTGTATGTCTGTAGCTTTTGTTTCACATATTGAACCCAAAAGTGTTAAGGAAGCTCTCAAAGATTACCAATGGTGCATTGCAATGCAAGAAGAACTAAATCAATTTGAAAGAAACCAAGTCTGGGAATTAATTCCAAGAGAAGAATCTCATCAAGTTATTGGATCAAAATGGGTATTTAGAAACAAACTTGATGAAGATGGAAATATAACAAAGAACAAAGCCAGGCTTGTTGCCAAAGGTTACTGTCAAGAGGAAGGTATTGATTATGATGAAACCTATGCTCCTGTTGCCAAGTTAGAGGCTATACACCTACTTCTTGCTTATGCCTCATTGATGAAATTTAAACTATATCAAATGGATGTTAAAAGTGCATTTTTAAATGGGTTTATCAAAGAGGAAGTATATGTGGAACAACTGCCTGGATTTGAAGATTTTAAATGTCCTAATCACATTTTTAAATTGAAGAAAGCTTTATATGGTTTGAAACAAGCTCCTAGGTCTTAGTATGAAAGATTAAGTAGTTTTCTAATTTCAAATGATTTTTCTAGAGGAAAAATTGATTCCACCCTATTTATTAGGAAAGTAAAAGAACATATTATGATAGTTCAAGTATATGTTAATGATATTATTTTTGGATCAACTAATAATTCCTTGTGTGAAGGATTTGCTAAGATAATGCAGAGTGAATTTGAAATGTCAGTGATGGGAGAATTAACATTCTTTCTTGGACTTCAAATTAAGCAACTTAAAGATGGCACGTTTATATCACAAACCAAATACTGCAAAGAGATTCTCAAGAAATTTGGAATGGACACTTCAAAGGAAGCTAACACACCCATGGGAACATCATGCTATTTGGATAAAGATGAATCAGGTTTGGAAATTAATCAATAAATGTATAGAGGTATGATAGTTTCTCTATTATACTTAACCGCAAGTAGACCTGACATTATGCATTATGTTTGTGTGTGTGCTAGATTTCAAGCATGTCCAAAAGAATCTGATTTAACCGCAGTAAAACGAATTTTAAAATATTTAAAAGGAACTACAGGATTTGGATTATGGTATCCATCTGAAGCTTCTCCTAGTTTAATAGGTTTTTAAGAGATCACATTTCTAAAGGAAATTGTAAGATTGAGTATATAGACACAAAACATCAGTTAGTAGACATATTTACCAAACCTCTTCCCAATGATAGGTTTTATGAACTTAGAAGAGACTTAGGAATATTAGAAATAGTCTAAATTCTGCTTAACTGTAAAATTTTTGCATTTCATACTAGAATAATCGATTATATAGGGTAATAATCGATTATCCTGTGTCTAATACATGTTAAATTTGTCAATCTCTCTGGAATAATCAATTATCTTGAGTAATAATCGATTATTGAGGCTTAAATGAGTGATTCATGAAAAATCTTTCTGTAATAATCGATTATTTGGGGTAATAATCAATTATCTGTACAAAATTGACCCAAATCAATGATTTCTCTCTGGAATAATCGATTATCAAGCCAGATAATCGATTATCCATGCATTTTCTGGGCAGGGATGAAGAACTAATCGATTATCAAGGGGTGATAATCGATTATCCTACGACGTTGGAGATAAACTAGTCATTTGTAACGGCTCTTTTTGCTTTAATTCTCCTTAAACTAGCTATTTATGGCCGTTGGGATGATTTTCTATATATAGGATGGCTTAAATTCACATCGAAACACTTCCAAACTTCGAATCAAAGCATTCTTCACACATTCTAAGATCTCTTGTCTCTTCAAAGCCTTACATGTCTTCAAAAAGGGGGAGATTGTTAAACTTACAAGGATATGAAGCTTGAAGATTTTGATGATGATTCAAGAACAAAGAACTTAAAGACTTAAAGACTTAGAATCATGTGTATTTACTTGTAATATCTTTGTTTTATGTTTTTGAGTTTGTATAATTAGAGTTCAAGATAGCCAGCACATAGTCCATCATCTGAAAACTCATTTTTATCAAATTCACTCTGTGATAATCGATTATCACTTAGAATAATCGATTATCCTAGACTGAAAAATTATTTTTGTGAAATCCTTGTTATGATAATCGATTATCACTCAGGATAATTGATTATCCCAGCTAGATAATCGATTATTCACACAGATAATCAATTAACCTGGTCATGTTTACTCCTCTGCAAAAATGACTCTGTAATAATCAATTATCACTCAGAATAATCGATTATCTACGTCTGTTATGAGTTTTGAAATTCAAATCTGGACCAATTTACCAAAACACTATTCCTAATTCTTATGTTTTTTAAAATCATCATTTCCCAAACCTTATTCTCTCTACTTAAGGTTCTCTAAGGCTCTCTGCAAAAAAATAATCCTTTTTCCTACAAAAGTTAAGAGTTGTGATTGCTAGAGAACTTTCTGTAGGGAAGAAAAAGGGGCTTTTGAAAACCTAGTGTGGGCTAGAAGCGATAAGAATCATTGAGTGGGTTTCTTGGTGGATTGTGTGTTGTGCCATCTCTAGGAAAAGTTGTTGTTCATCCTTTGTGGATTCAAAGGAGGTGTTCATCTCTTGTGTGACTCAAGAGAGGTGTTCTCTATTCCTTATCTTCTCAATTTGTAATATGTTGTAACTTGTGATTATAGTGACAATGTTAATCCTCTTTTAGAGTGATTAACAACTGGACGTAGGGTCTTTTGATCCGAACTAGTATAAATCATCTGTGTAATCTTATTTCCCTTATCTCTTTACATTACAAGCATTTTAATCGGTGAAATTTGGGAAAAATTTCAAAACCCTAATTTTTTATAAGAAACTAATTCACGCCCCCCTCTTGGTTTTTGTCCATAAACGCGAACATTCCGCTGCGCGATTCTAACATTAATGAACTTTTAACTAACTATTTTAATCGATTAAAACTTGTTGTTATCAGTTAAAATCACTTAGAAAATTTTGTGAAAGTTTTTGGCAGAATATTAATCGATTAAATTGAAAATTAATCGATTAAAACAATTTAAGGGACTTTTTGTTAATTGTTTTAATCGATTAAAATGTTGTCACATAAGTTAAAATAAATATGGAAAATAATCAAAAACATTTTAACAGATTAAAAGATTGTTTTAACAGATTAATTAAACCAGCAGTTGAAATAAATCTCTATATAAACAGATTTGATTCAAAGTTTTAAAATATACTTTTGAACAATCAATCAAGCAATCATAAGAGCTTTTTTCAAGAAAGAATCGCGCAAGTTTTGTGGTGTTTTTGAAAGTTCTTTCTTAAGGCAATTTTTGCATTCTTTTGGTGAAGAAACTCATTCTGCAGAAACTGCATAATCTGGGTTTGATTGTTCTAGTTTCTTCTCTTCATTTCTTTACATTTCTTTACTGTATTGTGGGTGTTTGGAATTGTTGGGCACTGGTTCTGTAGCTAGAATTTGGTTGTAGGTTGGTACAAGAACTGGAACTTGGTTCTTGGGTGGTGAGTGTCTGGAATTGTTGGGCACTGGTTTTGTAGCTGGAATTTGGCTGTAGGTTGGTACAAGAACTAGAACTTGGTTCTTGGGTGGTGAGTGTCTGGAATTATTGGGCACTAGTTCTGTAGCTGGAATTTGGCTGCAGGTTGGTTCAAGAACTGGAATTTGGTTTTTGGTTAAGGTTTAGCTGCAAGATCTGGAATTCAGGTCTTGTGTTAGATTGGGTGTGTGATTGGAATCTGTAATCTGTAAAACATTCAATCTAATGGAACTCAGCTGGAATTTGGCTGAGAACTGGACGTAACCTTGGGATTGGATGAACCAGTGTAAATCTTGGTTGTATTTCTCTAAACCTTACTCTCTTTAATTATGTCATTGTTGTTAGAATCGCGCAGCGGAATGTTTGCGTTTACGAACAAAAATCAAGAGGGGGGGGGGGTGAATTGGTTTCTTAAACAAAAATTAGGGTTTTAAAATTTTCCCCAAATTTCACCGATTAAAATGTTGTGTAAAGTAAATAAAGAAGGGATAGAAGATTACACAGTCAATTTATACTGGTTCGGATCAAAAGACCCTACGTCCAGTTGCTAATCACTCAAACAGAGGATTAACGCCGTCACTATAATCACAGTTTTACAAAGATCACAAATGAAAAGATAAGGTAAAGAATAAACCTCTCTTGAGTCACACAAGAGATGAACACCTCCTTTGAATCCCACAAAGGATGAAGAACAGCTTTCCCTAGATACGGCACAACACACAATCCACTAAGAAAACCCACTCAGTGATTCTTATTGCTTCTAGCCCACACTAGGTTTCAAAAACTCATTTTTCCTCCCAACAAACAGTTCTCTAGCAGTCAACAACTCTTAACTTTTGTTTGAAAAAAGGTTGTTCAATTTGCAGAGAGCCTTAGAGAACCTTAAGTAGAGAGATTAGGGTTTGGGAATTAGGGATTTTCGAAAATAGATGAATTGGGAATAGGGTTTTTGAAACTTGGTCCAATTTTGATCAAAACACATATCAGACCCAAATAATCGATTATCTTGAGTGTTAATCGATTATTCCAGAGCCATTCTCGCAGAGGAGCAAAAACAGCACCAGTTAATTGATTAACAGGTCATTTAATCGATTAACAGACCAGTTAATCGATTAACAGACCAGTTAATCGATTAACAGACCAGTTAATCGATTAACAGACCAGTTAATCGATTAACAGGCCATTTAATCGATTATTCCAGAGAGCAAATGCTGAAAATGGTTTTCTTTCTATAATAATCGATTATCCTACCATTTAATCGATTAATCCAGTGTATTTTTTATAAAAATGAGTTTTTAGAGCTTTTAAAGAGTGGACTATGAGTTTGCTATCTTGGACTCTAATATTACAGACTCAAAAACATAAAAACAGAGTTATTACATAAAATTACAAGTCTTCAAATCTTTAAGTCCTTTATTCTTGTATCATCATCAAAATTTACAAGCTTCATATTCTTATATGTTCAACATTCATATCCTTGTATGTTCAACAATTGTCTTACTTTGAATAGCTTGATTTTCTTGGTTCAAGAATTGGTCAAAACTCTCACTCTTTGAAATAGATAATCTGTAAATTGCAAAAATATTTCAAAGATCAACTCACCCCCCTCTTGATCTCATCCTACTTTTCTAAGACTCTCAGGCTTCCCCAGTGGACTCGCCATCTGTCGTTGCCTTCAAAAGAGGTGGTCGGAGCGACGCGATGGTTTTGGTATAACTCGCATTTTTTGAAGAAGATGTTCAACGCCTTTAGGTTGTCCGATAATCGAGTTGGACCTAAAGACAAGGTTTTCGAAAAAGTTCGATGGAGTCACCACCAATGTTTTAACCTTAAACATTGAAAAAGGTAAAAAGGCATTGGTTTTAAAAAAAAACTAACTTTGGCCGTTATAACCAGAGTCGGGTAAGGGAGTTAGTTACGTGTGGGGAAGGTGTTAGCACCCCACAACGCCCCTTTCGGGTTCCCTATGATGGACTAATTTATAAAATAAAAATTAAGAAATTATGCTTTTATCCTTATTATTTCATCTACTTGCAAAAATTAAACGTTTACATGGCTCTAATACTTAATATGCATACAAGGAAAGCTATAAAGAAAGCAATAAAAGGGAGTATGTGGAAGAAACCTCCGAAGCAAGCTTTGTATTAAGTGTTTGAAGATTGAGGATGCATTTTGGTTATCCCCTCGCTCTACAATGTTGCTCACTCCTTAACTGACAGAAAGATTCTAGCTACAGAGTGTCTAAAAAGAGCACTCAAACTCTGGAAATTCTTTAGAGAGATTTAAGAAGAGTATATGAGGATAAGTTTAGGTGAAAATTGTTCAAAACGAAGGGAAGGAGACCCCTATTTATAGGAATTTGTGCCTATCAAACCGAGACGGCTGTCTAGCCAATCAAGACAGCTGTCTCGGGCTTCTAGGCAAAAATTCTCTTATTTTCACTTATTTTATATGTACAGGAAGTCCTCCTATCCTAATTATGGAGTCTAAAGGCTTTTCCTATCCGAATGGAGGTGTTCTGGTTTTATTGTGAAGTCGGGCAAGATTTGGGGTCTACAATGCCTAATCCTTATAGGTTTTGATCATCTTCTGGATGATCTTCTTGATGTTCTTATAGGTTGCCTCTACTGCACCATTCATTTTACGTTGGTCGGGAGAGGAGTTATGATGTTGAATTCTAAAGTCTTGGCATGTCATGGTCGGACCATGTGCATGCGTCCATATGCTCACTTAATAGTTGTATTAACTCTTCCCTGACGTTAATCATTGATTTGGGTATCGATATTCATTTCTTGCCCCCCAAATCAATGCCCTTGGTTTCTTCCTAGTAGGGCCATATAGATCGAGCTTCTCTTTTTTAGCAGCCTATGCACATCCGGGAAAATGGTCCCCTCCTCACTGTCTGACTCAGTCCATTCGCCTTCGGCTTTCGGATCCCACAGAGAGTCATCCATCACAGACATGATTGTTTTTATTTACGGTTTTGTTTAGGCTTAGATTTTATTATCAATTATTTTGAAAGAATATTAAGAGAGAAAAGAATGAAAAGAATATGAATGTTATGCAAATGCCTCATTGTATTGATAAAAGAGAAATATTTACAAAGCCCTTATAATCAAAGATATCGTGGCCATGGGCAAGGATCGCGAGAGATGCACAGGAAGCTTTTAAAAATTAATGCTAACATGAGGAGCCCTAATCAGCTGGCCTTCTTTATCCAACCCCACTATATTGGCTACGACGGAGGCTTGGCATCAACCTTAGGAGCGGGAGTGTCGAAAGTGATCCACCCGACATCCAATAACTCTTAAACCCTATACTTTAGGTTCAAACAATTCTCTACAGAGTTCCCGGAGCGTTCGAGTGGTAAGCACATTTTTCGTTAGGCTTGTACCACTCAGGGTAGGGTGGATTCGTCCTTTTTGGAGAAACACGTGCTAGGATCCTAGCCTCTAACAGCTCTGGCAGCAGACTCCCATAGGAAGTTGGAATGGGAGTAAATTTCTTCTCTTATCTGTGTGATTGCCTAGTTGGTGGTGAAGAGGAAGAAGGAGTAATGGGGTTGATGGCGTTCATGCTTTGCCTCTCCTTCTTGCTAAGGAACTTCTTGAATGATGTGGATGAGGGAGGTTGCGTAATCCTCCCACTCTTCAGTTCATATTCTACTCTTTTGCCCATATGATCATTATGGGGGCTCTTACGTTGATGGCGCATTAGTTCCATTAGTTGCGCCATCTACTCCTTCACAAAATTAAGCTCAGCGATGAGCTTTCAGTTTTGTTCCTCTAACTGCTCCATTAACCGTGCCATTTGCTCCTTTATGGCGTTAAACTCAATGGTGAGCTTGCGATTTTGCCCTTCCAATTTCTCCATCCTCTTGGCCTTTTGCGCGCGAGTGAGGACAGGAAGAAGACTAGCCACTTTCTAGAATGCACATGAATTTAAGAACGTTTATTTTTATTTTGAAATGAAATGAATGATTAGTGTAGGATAGATATGCCTTAAGACAATGGTCTTGGTATCCTCTTAAAGCTTACACTTCATGGAGCATTATACCCATTTTGGTATAATGGTTCCTTCCCCATCACAAATATAACGAAGGTCACCATCACACCTTAACACACTTGTCCCTTCCTTATCGCGGATTGACAAGTATGACGAAGGTCACAAACGTACTTGGGTCTCTTTTGCCCTTATCTTTAGGATATCTAGTGTTCCCTAGCATGAATGTGTTTTATGCATGAGAGATTTTATTTAGGATGATGCTTATGCATACTTTCCTTGATGCATTTATTTTTTCTCTCGGTTTTACCACTTATGCGATGATGAGTGTATGAATGGTTGACTTTGTCAAAATCTTTTTATTGTAAAAATTATTTTTATTATTTTAAATTGTTTTTATTTTTTTTATTTTTTTTATTTGGTGTTATTACCCTTTTATCTCTTCTGTGGGTTAACATGACTACTTAGCTTACAAAGAACCTAAAATCAGGCTAGCTAAAATGAAGACTGTCCGAGATAAAGTTTTTTATTATAGCAAAAAGGTTTTTATATATTTTTTATGACTCCTTATCTCTTCTGTAAGTCAACGTGGCTACTTAGCTTACAAAGAACCCGAAACCAGACTAGTTTAAATGAAGATTGTCCAAGAAAGGTTGTTTATTAAGAAAAAAATTTGGTTTATAACCCCTTATCTCTTACGTAAGTCAACGTGGCTACTTAGCTTGCAAAGAACCTGAAACTAGGCTAGCTTAAATGAAGACTTTCCAAGATAAGGTTGTTTATTAAGATTTTTTTTTTTATAACCCTTTATCTCTTCTGTAAGTCAACGTGGCTACTTAGCTTATAAAGAACCTGAAACCAGGCTAGCTTAAATGAAGATTGTCCGAGATAAGGTTGTTTATTGCAAAAAGGTTTTGAGATGCTATTTTATTTGTATTATTTATTTTTTATTTTGTTGTTGTATGATTATTTTATGCAAATGCAACAGACAAATGCAACAAACATATGCACAAACAATCCACTCATTCGCGAACAGAGTGGCAATGTTTTTATCACGAGGTAAGGGTATCCTGTAGAAAAGTGCGTATTCAAGGTGGTTCTAACTGTTCTCACCAAGGTGAGGCCCCCAAAATGCCCTCATTATAGGGTTCCCACTCTCTCAACCCTCAGACCATGCATGACACTAGGGCCTTATCAGTCTTTAGGCCAAAAGAGGAAGGTTATCACCTTGATTGGTGGTTTCCAACTATACCGATGGGCTCAAGTCCATCAGTATGGCAAATCGTACCTACCACTCACTCCCTAAGCTTATCCCAGATGCCCGGGGGTATAGAGGGAATTGTTGTGTGCAAAGGTTTGTGTACAATCATTATTTCAAACAATTTGCAGAAAATAAACATACAATAGTTATTAAATCCATAATATAAAGCATGTTATAAATACAAGAAAGGGTAAAAGCAGAATTTCAACTCATTATTATTTGATTTAGTCCATCACTAAATGGGATCAACTCTCTAGCTTCCCCAGTGGAGTCGCCATCTATCGCTGCCATCAAAAGAGGCGGTCGGAGTGACGCGATGGTTTTAAATGACTCGCGTTTTCTAAAGAAGTGGTCAACGCTTTTAGGTTGTCCGATAATCGGGCTGGACCTAAAAGCAAGGTTTTCGTAAAGGGTTTTATGGAGTCGACACCGATGTTTTTACCATAAACATCGAAAAAGGAAGAAAAGAAGGCGTTGGTTTAAAAAAATCAACTTTGGTCATTACAACCAAAGTTGGGTAAGGGAGTTAGTTACGTGTGGGGAAGGTGTTAGCACCCCACAACACCCCTTTTAGGTTCCCTATGATAGACTAATTCAGAAAATCACTACTACAAAATATGCTTTCCACGTCGTCATTTAACGTCGATTAAAGTTGAGCCGACATTGAATACACTTTCAATGTCGGTTTTGAATCAACCGACGTTGAAAGTTAAATTTTGACACATTCAACGTTGGTTTTGAGTCAACCGATGTTGAAAGTTGAATTTTGAATACACTTTCAACGTCGGTTTTGAATCAACCGACGTTGAAAATTGAATTTTGACACATTGAACGTCGGTTTTTAGTCAACCGACGTTAAAAGTTGAAATAATATCAAATTAAGAGAATTGTCATTAACAAAATTTGAACCTATTACATTAATGGTAGAGACTCGATACTTCAACCACTAAGCTACTAAGTTTTTTTTATAATAATTTATAAATAAATTATATTTATATTCAAATAAATATATATCCATGTAAATATATAAATGCAAAATATATAAATATAAATATATTTTTATATTTATATATTTTGATATAATTATATATTTATATAATTATATATTTACATATTTATATGTTGGATGTGAGAATGCGTTCGAGAGTGAAAGTGTGTGTCGAGTGATTTTTCAAAATTTAATGTCAAATTTGTGAGCGAGTCTCTTTATATGAGTTTTTAATTTAATGATAGAATATAAATTTTTTCTTTATTTATTTTTATTTTATTTTATTTTATTCTTTTTATCTTTTTTTTCTTCTTTTAATTGAAATTCTTATATTAAAATACTTTTTTCAAATATTAAAATATAATTAAATATTTATTTTTAAAATTATTTTATTTAATAAATTATTATAAATTAATCTATGTCTGGAAAAAATAATTATTAAAAGATGATTTTGATAAATTTATAATAATCTATGTAAGAAAAAAATTGTTCTATTATAATTAGATTAAATTTGGTATCAAATTTTAAAAATCCACTCGACACACATTTTCACCCTCAAGCGCGCCCTCACATCTAACATATAAATATATAACTATATAAATATATCAAAATATATCAAAATATATAAATATATTTGTATTTATATATTTTATATTTTTATATTTACACAGTATATACATTTATTTGTATATAAATATAATTTTTTTATAAGTTATTATCGGAAAATCCTAGTAGTTTAGTGGTTGGAGTATCGGCCTCTAACTCTAAAGTATTGGGTTTGAATCCTACTAGTGACAATTCTCTTAAAACAATATAATAAATAATAAAAATATAATATAAAGAGGAGGGGGACCTTTAGATCAATAAAGGAGGATAGAGGGTATTATAAATAAATAAAACTAGATAAGTAGAAAGGGATTATAAATAAATAAAAAAAAATCAAACTTTCTACATCGGTTCTTCTTACAACCGATGTAGAAATTCAACGTCGGTTCTGGTAGTGAATAAAGAGTGAGAGAAATTAAACTTTTACCCTATTTACTTATCTACTGACAGAATTTAAATGTCTACATGGCCCTAGTTTCTAATGCATACAAGGAAAGCAGTAAAAGAGAAGAGATATAAAGAAAAACCTCCGAAGTGAGCTTTGATAAATCTTGAACTTTAGGACGCTTTTTGGCAGCCCTTGCACTCTATAGAGACTCCTCCCTCAAACAAAAAATAAGAATCCCACACTATCAAGCATCGGACGTCTCAAAAGGAGACTTCCTTAACCGATTTTTACCTTAAACGAAAATCAAAAAGCTCACTCGAACTCTAGAATAATGCCCAGAGTCACTCCCAAGTGTCAAAAGACTTCCTAGAGAGTGTAGGAGTGGAAAGATGTGTAAAAATGAGAAATGAGGCTCCTATTTATAAGGAAGCGAGCCAGGGAAATATGGACGGTCGTCTGGTCATCATGGACGGTCGTCCATTGCCAAAATTAAGGGTGGACGGTCGTCTGTATAGCATGGATGGTCGTCCATGCCTCATTTTTAAGATTGATGGTTGTTTGGTTAAGGTGGACAGTCGTCCATAGCTGAAAAATCAGAGTGGACGGCCGTCTGGCTATGCTGGACGACCATCCACTGCTTCCTTGACAAAAATGATTTTTTTATTTCCCCAAAAATCCCTCCTTAGACCTAGTCAAACACTACTAGAGGCCCTATGAAGTTTTATCTTCTTCAGAATGAAGGATTTCTGGCCTTTTTGTGGAGCCAAGCAAGATTTTTGGTCTACACCTATGATAGACTAATTCATTAAATAAAGACTGAAAGAAACTAAGCTTTTACCCTATTTATTTATCTATTGGCAGAAATTAAATATCTACATGGTCCTAGTATCTAATGCATACAAGGAAAGAAGTAAAAGAGACAGAATAGAGAAAGGAACCTCCGAAGCAAGCTTTTTATATAATCTTCAAACATGAGGATTTCTTTTTGGCGATCCCCTCACTCTACAAGCACGCTCCTCACCAGCAAAAGAGAAAATACCCTCCTACCGAGTGTCGAATGTCTCAAAAGAAGACTTTCTTAACCGATTTCTACCTTAAACGGAAATTGGAAAGCTTACTCGAACTCTGAAATAGTGCTCAGATGATATGAATCACAAGGGGGTGATTTAGGATCTTTAAGGTTAGAACCTTGTAGGAAATTTAGGAATTTAGTGATAAGGTAGAAGGAAAGAATCACTCTTTCCAAGGAAGGCAACTCACAAAGGATGTGAAAGTCCTTTGATACAGCCAAGTGTTCTTGAATCACTCAAGAACTTAGGAGAATCACCCTCACTAAGATAAAAGAGATAAACTCTAATATTTCTAAAAATAAAACTCAACTTGCTATTTTTGATAAAAATTGTTCAACTTATAAAAAAGCTTTACTATCAGAGTTACAAATATTTATTAAAGGAAAATAAATGCTAATAATGATTTATTAACCTAGGAATTGAAAACTACTTAATGATTGATTGTAACTGAAATTGTGGCATCCAAAAGTCAATTAGCTATGCACCCTCTTGGTCTCCCAAAGACTGATAACTAAATTTCCAATTGGGCCCTTATTACAATTTGCAATAAAACTAAACTAAGGCCCATTACTTGATTAATCCAAAACACAATTTGGTCAACCAACAATACTTGTTGAAGAGCTTCATTTGCTTCCCTTGCTCTAGCCCTTATCATAGGTCATGTTCACATCATTCTCTCCCTCTTGAAAAGGATTTGTCCTCAAATCGGATTCGTCATCTACATTAAAAAGAGATAAGTCTGAAAAATTAATTGTATGACAAACATTATACTCACTTTTTATGGCTAAATAACTCTCCCTCACTTCAAGTGTTTTACTCTTCTTTTGATCACTCTTTTTCTTCTCAAGTGTTTCACTAATGGTTTCTCTCATTTTCTTTTTATCCTCCTCTGTCATCAATTGGATGTTTAAACCTTTAAATCGGGGCTCTGAATACCAACTGATATGAATCACAAGGGGTGATTTAGGATCTTTAAGGTTAGAACCTTGTAGGAAATTTAGGAATTTAGTGATAAGGTGGGAAGGAAAGAATAACTCTTTCAAAGGAAGGCAACTCACAAAGGATGTGAAAGTCCTTTGATACAGCCAAGTGTTCTTGAATCACTCAAGAACTTAGGAGAATCACTCTCACTAAGATAAAAGAGATAAACTCTAATATTTCTAAAAATAAAACTCAACTTGCTATTTCTGATAAAAATGGTTCAGCTTATAAAAAAGCTTTGCCATTAGAGTTACAAGTATTTATTAAAGGAAAATAAATGCTAATAATGATTTATTAACCTAGGAATTGAAAACTACTTAATGATTGATTGTAACTGAAATTGTGGCATCCAAAAGTCAATCAGCTATGCACCCTTTTGGTCTCCCAAAGACTGATAACTAAATTTCCAATTGGGCCCTTATTACAACTTGCAATAAAACTAAACTAAGGCCCATTACTTGATTAATCCAAAACACAATTTGGTCAACCAACAATACTTGTTGAAGAGCTTCATTTGCTTCCCTTGCTCTAGCCCTTATCATAGGTCATGTTCACATCATTCTCTCCCTCTTGAAAAGGATTTGTCCTCAAATCGGATTCGTCATCTACATTAAAAAGAGATAAGTCTGAAAAATTAATTGTATGACAAACATTATTCTCACTTTTTATGGCTAAATAACTCTCCCTCACTTCAAGTGTTTTACTCTTCTTTTGATCACTATTTTTCTTCTCAAGTGTTTCACTAACGCTTTCTCTCATTTTCTTTTTATCCTCCTCTGTCATCAATTGGATGTTTAAACCTTTAAATCGGGGCTCTGAATACCAACTGATATGAATCACAAGGGGTGATTTAGGATCTTTAAGGTTAGAACCTTGTAGGAAATTTAGGAATTTAGTGATAAGGTGGGATGGAAAAAATCACTCTTTCAAAGGAAGGCAACTCACAAAGGATGTGAAAGTCCTTTGATACAACCAAGTGTTCTTGAATCACTCAAGAACTTAGGAGAATCACTCTCACTAAGATAAAAGAGATAAACTCTAATATTTCTAAAAATAAAACTCAACTTGCTATTTCTGATAAAAATGGTTCAGCTTATAAAAAAGCTTTGCCATTAGAGTTACAAGTATTTATTAAAGGAAAATAAATGCTAATAATGATTTATTAACCTAGGAATTGAAAACTACTTAATGATTGATTGTAACTGAAATTGTGGCATCCAAAAGTCAATTAGCTATGCACCCTCTTGGTCTCCCAAAGACTGATAACTAAATTTCCAATTGGGCCCTTATTACAACTTGCAATAAAACTAAACTAAAGCCCACTAATTGATTAATCCAAAACACAATTTGGTCAACCAACAATACTTGTTGAAGAACTTCATTTGCTTCCCTTGCTCTAGCCCTTATCATAGGTCATGTTCACATCATTCTCTCCCTCTTGAAAAGGATTTGTCCTCAAATTGGATTCGTCATCTACATTAAAAAGAGATAAGTCTGACAAATTAAATGTAGAAAAAACATTATACTCACTTTTTATGGCTAAATAACTCTCCCTCACTTCAAGTGTTTTACTCTTCTTTTGATCACTCTTTTTCTTCTCAAGTGTTTCACTAACGGTTTCTCTCATTTTCTTTTTATCCTCCTCTGTCATCAATTGGATGTTCAAACCTTTAAATCGGGGCTCTGAATACCAACTAATATGAATCACAAGGGGTGATTTAGGATCTTTAAGGTTAGAACCTTGTAGGAAATTTAGGAATTTAGTGATAAGGTGGGAAGGAAAGAATCACTCTTTCCAAGGAAGGCAACTCACAAAGGATGTGAAAGTCCTTTGATACAGCCAAGTGTTCCTGAATCACTCAAGAACTTAGGAGAATCACTCTCACTAAGATAAAAGAGATAAACTCTAATATTTCTAAAAATAATACTCAACTTGTTATTTTTGATAAAAATGGTTCAGCTTATAAAAAAGCTTTGCCATTAGAGTTACAAGTATTTATTAAAGGAAAATAAATGCTAATAATGATTTATTAACCTAGGAATTGACAACTACTTAATGATTGATTGTAACTGAAATTGTGGCATCCAAAAGTCAATTAGCTATGCACCCTCTTGGTCTCCCAAAGACTGATAACTAAATTTCCAATTGGGCCCTTATTACAACTTGCAATAAAACTAAACTAAAGCCCATTAATTGATTACTCCAAAAAACAATTTGGTCAACCAACAATACTTGTTGAAGAGCTTCATTTGCTTCCCTTGCTCTAGCCCTTATCATAGGTCATGTTCACATCATCAGAGTTATCTTGAAGTCTTTGGAGAGCTTCTAGGATGAGAGAAGGGTGTGAGAGTGTGTGGAATGAGGGAAATGGGGGTCCTATTTATAGGGAATCGAGTCAGGAAAAGTGGATGACCGTCTAGTCTAAGTGGAAGGCAATCCATGGCCAGAAATGGGCATGGACGGTCGTCTATTTAACATGGACAGTCGTCCATAGTTGAAAATAGGCATGGATGGTCGTCTGGTCCAAATGGACGGTCGTCCATTGCCTGAAAATAGGCATGGACGACCGTCTAGTTAACCTGGATGATCATCTAGTTAGCCTGGACGATCATTCGATGTTCCCGACAAAATTTTCGATTTTTATTTTCTTAGAAAACCCGCCTTATCTTAAATGGAACCTAGAAAAGGGTATTAGGGACTTATCAAAGTCTTGACTATATTCGATATGGAGGATTTCTGGCTTTATTGCTAGGCTGGGCAAGATTTGGGGCCTACACATTTCATTAAAGACATCTTGTTAAGAACTATAATTCATGGAATTAGTAGAAGAGGTAGAACTTACACTACTGGTTGGAGAGTCAAGATTAGACATCAAACATAAATTTGCTCTTCTTCATTTGAATTTTCTATAGATGATGTATCATTATCATCCTAAGCAATGTAGGCTCTCTTTTTAATCTTTTCATATTTCTTGTCTTGATTCTTGTTCTTCTCAGAACATTCCATTCTTACATGCCCCTGTTTACCACAACCATAACACTTGTAATTGAAAGAATTTGAGTCTGATTTCTTTGTGTACCTTTTTTGCCCAGATTTGTTTTTAATCTCTTTTTTGAGAAATCTATTGAATTTCTTGACTAGCAGACCAAGATTTTCACTTTCTTCTTCAATTTCTTCTTATTTATCTTCCACCTTAAGTGCTATGCTCTTTACTTTCTTCTCTGAAACTTCCTGCTCATTGAACCTTTTGATTTCCATTTCATGTTCTCTGAGTTTACCAAGTAGAGAAGTTGTGGTCATGATAGATAGATCCTTGGATTCTAAAATTGTTGTTACCTTGGGCTGCCATGACCTATCAAGACATTTTAAAACTTTGATGTTTAATTCTTCTTCATCAAAAGTCTTACCAAGACCCATCAAGTGATTGATGATGTGGGTGAAACGTTTCTGGACATCAACTATGCTTTCTCCTTATTGCATCTTGAACACCTCATATTCTCTTATGAGAGTGTGCTTTCAGGCCCTCTTTACATCAGTTGTGCCTTCATGAGTCACCTCAAGAACTTCCCATATTTCTTTGCCAGATTTACACTGAGATACCCTAAAAAATTCATCCGTGTTAAGAGCATATGTTATGATATTTTTTGCAATACAATCATACTGAGTTTTCTTCTTTTCATCATCATTTTGTGCAGACCATTCTTTATCAGTAATTAATGGACCTAATTCAATAACATTCCAAATGTTCCTATCAATTGATTCAATAAAGATTTTCATTCTAATCTTCCAAAATTGATAATTTGTACCACAAAACAGTGGAGGTCTATTGATAGAAGCTCCCTCAGAAAAAGGTAATTTGTTTCCAGCCATTTCAAAAAAAATATCTAGGACCGAAAGTCTTGAGTAACTTTCAAAACCCTGCTCTGATACTAATTGTTAGAATTATAGGTTGGGATCAAGAGGGGGGTGAATGGATCTTTACAAACTTTTTTGCAACTTACATATACAGATTAACAATTTCAAAGATTAAGAGATATGATCAAGTATCAATCCAAGAAAACTTAAACAGATATAAGGAAAGTGAATAGTGAAGAAAAGAAACACCAAGATTATACTAATTTACCCAAACCACTCGGCTACGTCTAATTCTCAACCAATTTCTAGTTGAGTTCCACTAGATTGAAAATATTTTGATTATAGAATCAAATTACAACTGCACCAAGAACCAAATTCCAATTCTTGAACCTAACCTCCAACCAAGTTCTAGTTACTAAACTAGTGTCCAATCTTCCAGACACCAAGAGTGTAACACCCCTTTCGAGATGCCACGTGTAATTTTTTTCCACAATTATTTTATCTCAAATAACACTTGATAAAAGATTTATCCTAAACCTCTTTATTCATCAAAATAAAATTTTGTTCATCCAAACAACTAACTTAAACCATCAAAATGAGACTTAATATCAAATCTTTTCAGTGCAACCTCAAAATCACTCTAGTGCAACCTCAAAATCACTACACTATTACATTATATTCAAAGGACATTTTCAAATATCTAAAAAAAACTCCCAAAGAGCTTCCCCTCGAGCTCCTCACTGCTAAGCTTCTCTAACAGTATCTGCATCAACATCTACTCCTACATAACACAAGTCATACGATCATCGCAGGTGGAAACCAACACCACAAACATGCAAGGGTGAGCAAAACATGTATCCCATCACATATCATGCATGTCATCATATAATTCACCTAGCATTATCATAATGTAACAAAACTCATTCATAATATCCACAAATACATCTTTTCAACACTACAACAATAACAATTTATCATATTACCACCAAGTAAAAATAGACGGTATAAAATTCTCTCATAGCCAACCCCTATACTTTTCCTGCGCACCAATGCCTCTTGGAAAAGTCCCTATCATATTACCACCAAGTAAAACCAGACGATATAAAATTCTCTCATAGCTAACCCCCATACTTTTCTTGCGCACCAACGCCTCTAGAAAAAGTCCCTATCATATTACCACCAAGTAAAACCAGACGGTATAAAATTCTCTCATAGTCAACCCCCATACTTTTCCTGCACACCAACGCCTCTTGGAAAAGTTCATTCCCCGACATTCCATAGACTTACAAGCAACAACTCCACCCGCTTGACAAAGCCTTGGATGGAGCACTCTTGCTAAGCTCATGCTAAAGACTTATAGAGGAACAAAACCCCTTTACCATGCCGCAAAGTAGTCCTCTAGGTAAAGAAATCATTCTGGATTTATGGCTATCAAAGAACTCATAATGATCCCTCACCTATGTACACACATATGCATACAACATCTTATCGCTGATCAAACATACATAGATGCATCATGTAATTACATCATATCACAATTCAATTACTTTTTTTCCTTACATTTAAGGATTTTAACATATAACTCCCACAAATTCTGCACCAAAATAATATAGACAGCAGCAACAAAAAAATAAAACAGCAACAGAGTAACATGAAATGAAAACATGAATAACATCGTTTTGAAGATTCCACCACCAGGGCAGTACTCAAAGATATATTTTTATAAAATAAAATAATGGTCATAAAATTACGAAATTAAATATAATTAACATATACATACAGTCACAACTATGATAAAAATTTCATCTAAAAAAACTTCAATCTCGATTTTATATGGTTTTTCGAAGTTGTTGGGCGAACATAGTAACTCTGTTTTGCCCAACTCAAAACCTAATCACTTCCAAGATTTTTCACGGAAAAACTACTTGTTAGAAAATTTTGACATAAATCATACATGAACTAGACATCTGAAGTTTCAAAATTAAAAACCAAGTAGATATTTTTACATAATTTCCCAAAGATACTGTTTACATGCATATTTTTCCAACAACACCTCTCAACACATTTTTCATCATCTTCCTCTAGAAAAATCCAATTTAAGTGATTTTTCTATCTAACTCTAGGTTTTGGCATCCAAAGAATCTATTTCTAAACTCTAAAATATGAAAGGAGGATTGTAGAGTATCCAAAATACACTACAATAGCCATACGAAATCTTTATCAAATATTCTTGTTTGGTTCCAATTCATATAGGAATGAGATAAATGGTGGTTTAACCTAGGATTGATGACAAGAAGACTCTCCTTACAAATCCATGTTGGCAACTCAAGAAATCAACCGGTTCAAAAAAAATAAGAAACAAGTTTTGGTACCCCTTACCTCGATATTCTTCCCGCAAGATCACTTGGCTTGCCCCAATCTCTTTGGCTCCGAATCCACGTTGCATCTCACCCCTCTGTAGTCCCCAAAACCCTAATTTTCAAATTAGCTCTCCTGACCCCTTTGCTTTCCTTTACCAAACTATATAAATAAACAATTTAAAAATTATATATGATTATTATTTTTCTGATCCAATTCCTTCCTCTCTTAATTAATTTGGTGTCTATGTAAAGATTCAATGTATATGTCTCAAATGTTCACCTCCCAAGGTACACCATACAATTTACGAAAAAAATATACATTATTTCCTCATTTTTACTCTAGCCAGGATTTGAACTCACAACCCCCAAGACTCAAGCATTACTCCAAACCATATCATTCATCATATGTTTCTTGTCAATTCACACACATAGTAAAAATTACAATGTACCCACACACACAATGCATACAAGAAAACAACCATTAACCAATAATTTATAAACGTCGCAATTTAAAATTTGCTAAGTTCCTAAGCATACTCAACACTCAGGCACACACATGAGTATTTTCTAAACAATTATAAAAAAATAGAAAATTATAATTGTTCTAATGAGAATAGATGGTGACTCCCCAATGGAGTCGCCATCTATCGCCACCGTCAGAAGAGGCGGTCGGAGCGACGCGATGATTTTGAAATGACTCGCGTTTTCTTTGAAAGAAATTGTAGACCCCAAATCTTGCCCGGCCTCCAAATAAAGTCAGAAAGCTTCCTATTTGAAGACGGTCGGAGCTTAACAAGCCACTAGGAGAGACTATTAGGCTCCCGTACCAAGATAGGAAGGTTTTTTGGCCCAAAATAAAGTTTCTCGCCTTGAAGGGACGAGACCGCCGTCTGGGAATACCAGACCGCCGTCTCATTTCAGTGCCAGGACGAGACCGCCGTCTCGACTTTCCAGACGGCGGTCTCGACACTCGCAAAAACGAGACGGCGGTCTGGGTTTTCCAGACGGCGGTCTCGATTCTCGCCAAGTCGAGACGGCGGTCTGGATTTTCCAGACGGCGGTCTCGACCCCGTGACATGAGCGAGACGGCGGTCTCGAATTACGAGACGGCAGTCTCGACCCTGTCAGGCGAGAACGGCGGTCTGGACCCTGACAGCGCGAAAAACTATAAATAGGGGCTCTCCCCCCCTCATTTCCACACAGAAAAACAGTAGCTCTCCCTTCTCTCTAGATTTTCTCTCTCTAAGAATCCCTCCGAGGCATTTCCGGAGTTTCTGAGCGTCTCTAGGCATAGATCGAGCGTTCTAAATTTTCTTAAGAATCCCTCCGAGGCATTTCCGGAGTTTCTGAGAGTTGTAGAGTGAGAGGGCTGCCACAAAGCACCCTTTTTTTTAAAAGAATATAAGAAAGCTTGCTTCGAAGGTTCATAAACCTCTTTCTTTACTTTACCGCTTTCATTTAAATTATGCAATAGAAGCTAGGGCCATGTAGTCATAAATTTAAATACCGCATAATAAAAGGGTAAAAGCGCTATTTTCCAGTTTAATTATCTATTCAAATTAGCCGGCCTATCATAGGGAACCCGAAAGGGGCGTCGTAAAGGAACTAATACTTCCTTTACACGTAACTAACTCCCTTACCCAACTCTGGTTCTAATGACCAAGTTGGTTTTCGAAAACCAACGCCTTTTTAAACCCCTTTTCCGATGTTTATGGTAAAAATATCGGTGGCGACTCCATAGAACCCAAACTAAATAAATCCCTGGGTTAGCCCGGTTATCGGACAACTCAGGGATACTTTTGAAAACCTTGTCTCTAGGTTAGCCCGGTTATCGAACAACCTAAGGACGTTGTAACCACCAATAAAAAACGCGAAAATCAAATAAAGAGTCGAAATACCATCGCGTCGCTCCGACCGCGCCCCATTTTCTGGGAGGCGGCGACAGATGGCGACTCCACTGGGGAAACCTAGAGAGTTAATCCCATTTAGTGATGGGCCAGCTTAAACAATAAATAAACCAAGAAAATAACACTTTTGCCCTTAACTTGTATTATAACATGCTTTATTGTTTGGCTTTCAATAAACTGTTGTTTGTTTATACTTACGCAATTGCTTGATATATAAATTGCACACAGTCCCTTGCACACTACAGTTCCCTCTATACCCGGGGGCAAGTGAGAAAACCATAGGGAGTGGGTGGCGGGTACGGTTCGCTGCGAGTTAGGGCCTTGTGCCCACCGGTGTGATCGGAAACCACCACTCAAGGTGATAACCTTCCTCTTTTGGCAACAAGACCGACTACGGCCTTAGTGTTGAGCATGGTCGGACGGCTGGAGAGTGGGGACCCTATAATGGGGGCACCTTGGGGGCCTTAGCCTGGTGAGAACGAGTTAGAACCAACCCTTGCCAATGCACTTTTACGCAGGAAAACCCTACCTCGTGATAAAAATGAATTCTCGCTTTGTTCGTGGATGATCGAATTGTGTGTGCATATGTTTGTTGCATTTGACTTGTTGCATAGCATAAACAAACAACAGAACAAAATCACCAAAAAAAAAATATTTTTTCACAAATAAACACCCTTATCTCGGACGATCTGCCTTTTAGCTAGCCTGGTTTCGGGTTCTTTGTAAGCTAAGTAGTCACGCGAGTTCAGACGAGAAGAGATAAGGGACGCTAAAATATCCTTTCGTATAAAGCCACATTTTATCTCGGACGATCCGCCTTTTAGCTAGCCTGGTTTCGAGGTTCTTTATAAGCTAAGTAGCCACGCAGTTCCGACAAAAAAGATAAAAGGCTATAAAATAAAAAGCAATAAAAATCAAAATAAAAATCCAAAATAAAATAATAACAATAAAACATTTATAAAAATAATGTTGACAAAGTCGTATCATTCATATTGCATCATAAGTGGAAAAAACAAGAGAGAAAATAAATACATAAGGAGAGTCTGCATATGCATCATTTTAATAAACCTTGTTCTTCACCCTTTTCTCTTCGATTTGATATGTTGTGCGTCCAAATCGGACATCCCAGTCAAAAGTTATGCCACTTTGAACATCTATTGCCCTTTTGTACTGGTGCATGCATAATAACATTCATTCTAGGGAACACTAGATATCCCTAAGACAATGGCGAAAGAGGCCCCGAGCACATTTGTGACCTTCGCGACAAGGAAGGAATGAGTGTACTAAGGTGAAATGGTGATTGCCATTATACTTGTCAAGTTTGTGATGGGGAAGGAACCATTACACCGAGGTGGGTATGATACCCCACAAAGCATAAGCTTTAAGGAGGATACCTAAGCCATAGTCTTAAGGAATATCCATCTCATAAATAATTCATTTTAAACAAAAAAAAAATCTTTTTGCATTCTAGAAAGCGGCTGGTATTCTTCACGCCCTCATCCGCATACAAAAAAAACACACAAAATCCCAAACACTATCATACATCATGTTAGAAAATAAAACATGATAATGTTTAGGAAAAAACAAACACTTGCATACATGCATCCACCAAACTTCATCCTCATAACATCATCTAGAAGTAGGCGGTTGAAGAAAGTGGACATTCCTCAATACCATGTGAAGAGGATAAGGCATTCGCAAGCCATGCACGGGAAGTCAAAATGAAAATAAAGGAAAATTCTAACTCTGCCTATGGGTTCATTTAGGCTTCTCAGCTTTTCATTCAAAAAATATGTACTTCAAAACATTGCATTGAGGAATGTACAGCATGCTGGATGAAACAAATAAAATTGTTTGTCTCAACAGTCTACTACATTCATGAATTGCATCCATAAATTGCATTCATTCTCACTTTAATAAAAAGAAAGGATTAGTCGATGTGCTTTCCACAAATCGAAGTAAGATGGAGAGTAAGCCTTTCGTCATCAAGTTCTCCCCAATGGTTGATCCGCCTAAGGAGGATAACAAGCCTGAACCATTGGATATCCAAGTTAATAAGGGAGAGGGGGCAAGGATGTCAAGGATGTCATCGCGTTTGTTCATGCCTCCCACATCAATAAAGTCGTACCATTGAGATGCGCAGAAACGTCTTCCATCAATGAAGATAGCTCCAGTATAGCCAACATTCGGGGGAAAAATTAGAAGTGAAAGAATCTACACCCCCAGGAGCTATAAGGAAATGCTCCCAAGAATAAAGAAAAAATAAAAAGACCGAAGAAAAACATAATCCAAAAAGGAAATTGAAGAGACTTTTGGATTCACGACGCTGAGGCAATTCACGACGCTCCACCAAAAGAGACAAACTCATGGTAGGCGACAAGTTAGTCACATTTTGAGCTAGAGACGACATTCGGATCAGCAAGTCGTTTGCCCTACATTGAATGGATGCGGCGGAAGAGGATCTTTGAAATATCTTTTGCCAATATGAAAAGACTTCCCCAACAATATGAAGGTGACCCACATGATGAGAAAATATGGATGCCGCCCAAACCAAGGGCTCATTAGAAACTCTCAAGGAATAAGGGAGCCACCAGATTTTAAAGACAATCCCTTGAAGCTTACCCTACAAAGGATCAAGCTACATAGAGAAAAGGGAAGTCTCCCCCCTGCACCTCAAATCAGATTTTCCTATATAGAGGGGTTCAAGCGTCAAAAGCGACTTTAGTCATTAGGTGTTTTCCTTCTAATTCTTAGGGATTGTAAATCCAATGACTATTAGAGATTACTCCTCGGGGCCAGCCCGACCCCCGAGCATTGTAGGGCACATATTTCCCTATTAATTACAAAGAATGTCATTCTTACTATTTGCTTCTCTTCTTGCTATTAATGTCTAAACCTCATTAATAACCATGTTTAAGCAAACGTTTTCAAAAGTGCGTCAAAATAATCAAAATGTGCCAAAATAAAAGTCAAACCACTCATCACCACTGATTGACTAGAAACACAAAATAAAGTTTTACCTCGTCATAAGTAAAGCCGTGTTTCGCCAATGTTGTGCAAAAAGAAAAAAAAAATCAAAAGAAGCCCATAAAAGCCAAAGGCCAAAAAGAAAGGGCAAAATACCCGGTAGGAAACCCACCAAAGGGGGCTACGCAAAAGTTAGGGTCAACCCGGTAGGACACCCGAACAAAAATAAAGGGTAGCCTAGGCAAAAGTTAGGGTTACAAAATAAGGTCTGCTAGGATTCCCCGAAAATATACAAAAAGTAGGAACCTAGACAAAAGATAGGGCCAAAACACAATATCCTAAGCTGAAAACCCAAAGGGCAGACTAGGGAAGTCAATCAGTCATAGCAAGTGCCATAGAATAAGACGCCACTCCATAAACAAAACGTTTGCCTAAAATAGCCTAAACACTCTAACCAACCTTGGCTAGCCGTGCTTACAAAAACCATTTTTTGTCAAAATAAAACAATTCTAAAACACAAGCCTTTGAATTAAATATCCTCTTCCTTCTTTTCTCTTGACCCTTACCATTACGACATTCTAGTGATTAATAGGGAAATGTGGAGATAGTAATCAATAGGAGAATCGACATCCCTAAGGAAAGGAAGGGGCGCACTAACATGGCAAGTCGCTCTACAATTAACACAATCATTCTTCGATCACGGCAAAATCGAGACGGCAAAATTGGTACAGCCTATCCCTGTCGACAAAAGCACATGACGTCAGAAGCTCATCAGAAGTAAAAACACATTGGTTAATCCTTTTGAAAAATTAATTGAAATAGTATTATAGGATGCATATCACAAACATTGCATGCATATGATAGGCTCCTATCTCTCAAAAAAAGAAGATAAAGAAAAAATGACAATAAAAAGAATAATGCCTGCTAGGAGATTCTTAGGCAAAAGTTAGGGTAGCCCGCTAGATCGAAAACCCGCAAAGGGCGGTCTAGGCAAAAGTTAGGGCATCCATAAAAAAGGAAAAAGCCCGCTAAGATATCCTAGGCAAAAATTAAGGCAGCCCGCTAGATCGAAAACCCCAAAAGGGCGGTCTAGGCAAAAGATAGGGCTAAACCAAAAAATGAATAAAAGAGAAGAGCCCTTCATCATAATCATAAAAAAGTCCAGCAGGAGAATGCCAATCACTTTTCCAGATGCATCAATAAAAAAAGAATAGATAGCATTTAGGGCATCCACACACAAGTAGTCGCACAAAACGACTTTGTCGATGTCAAAAATGAAAGAAATAAAAAATTACTTCAAACAAATAACAAAAAACAAAAAGCATTCATGCATATAAGGAGACTAGCTCCATGTTTGTGATTGAAAACAGGATCACTGAGACTGAGTCTCCAAATAATGCCCTCAAAACGAAGCAAGTCGTCAATCAAGCGACTCAGTGGAATAAGAGCTTCTGAAAATCAAGAGCTCCAACTACCATCCTTCTACCCAGAAAAGAAGGCACAAGAAAGTAATAAGTCTTCACACAGTGCTCTCCCTTAAGAAAGAAGAGCGAGTTGTCATAAGAAGCTTCCAGAAGCCAAAGCTCCAATCATCACCCAATAAAAGAGGGCACAATCATCAGACATCATAAAAGAAAAGCCGACGGAAAGGCTTAGTCATCCCCAAAAGGATCCTTGCCTACTCCAGAGGCAAAACAAAAAGATTACCTCACGACTCAGCTGCATCACCACATGAGTCATCGACCACACTCACCCAAAGTCGCCTCCACACTCCCTAATGGAGAATAAAGGCTTCAAGAGCCCACCATCATCAACAATCAAAAGAGTCCAGTCTCCATACCAACAAGGGCTCAACAAAAAAGGAAAAAAGAAGAAAACCCTTGCATCCCCGAGCGGATGTCCAAAAAGGCCATGACGAGAGAAGGCCGAATAAAAATCCTCAAGTGGATCTCCAAAAAATTCAACAAAAAAAGAATCAGAAATTCCCACTCTCCAGTGGAATAAGAGCTTCACAAGTTTAGCTCGCATCAACATCAATCAAGGAGACAAAACTCCATCCCTAGAAAAGCAAAAATCAGATCCCCAGGAAGTCAACCAATTCCCTGGTGGATCACCAAAGAAAGAAAACGTCATCCCTAGTGGACCTTCCCCAAAAAGAAAGGAAAAGCCAGCGTAATAAAAAGAGACTAAAAAGTAAAAAGGCTTACGCATTATCCCCACAAAAGCCAGATTTCAAAATCGCGATAAAAAAGAGATAAATCGCGGAAAAAAGGCGAAATCAAAACCATTGCAGCAGAATAAAGAGCTTCAAGGAAAAAAGCTCTAACATTCTACACCAATAAACGAAGGTACACCAGAAAAAGCCAACGGAAAGGCTTGATCATCCCCAGCGAAATAAGAGCATAGGCAAAGCCAGCTCAAAACAACAGCATTCAACAAGGAGTCAAAAACTCCATTTCTCCCTAAGGGGCAAGACAAAATAGATCTCCGGGTAAACAATCAAATCCCCGACGGATCATCAAAAAGAGAAAAATCATCTCCAGTGAGCCTACGACAAAGGAAAATTTCATACTCACATCCTTAGAAGAGTCATTTGCCTAGGCATAGGCAAGATCTGGCAAGCGAGAGCCCATTTCCCCAGAAAGGGACATCAACCTATTCGGAGGCAAGCAAAGTATAAAGTCTTCACCAATGAAGCATCCGCCTACTCAGAGGCACAGTAAACAAAAAAAAAAAAAAAAAAAACAAAGAATCCCCGGCCACCAATGGAGCTGGATGAACAAACCAACAAAATTCCCGGCACAACCCGGATGAACACATCTACCAAAAGCAAGAAGTCACTCCCCAGGGAACCGGCGCATGAGCTACCCGAGCAGTAAGCCGCCACCACCACCAGTCCTACACAACGGACTGTACCAACCTGATAGGAAGTTTATACCTATCAACCAGCACACAAGAAGCGCCGAACTGGCGCATGGGCCACCTGAACTATAAGTCGCCGTTACCACCCTGATGGGGGGTTCATACCCATCCAGTCCCACACAACGGACTGCACCTACCAGCCTGATGGGGGGTTTATACCCATCAACCGAAGGATCGGCTACGTCCAGAGTAGTATCCGGAGGTTCTACCACTCATCAACCGAAGGATCGGCTACGTTCAGAGTAGTATTCGGAGGTTCTACCACTCATCAACTGAAGGATCGCCTACGTTCAGAGTAGTATCTGGAGGTTCTACCACGTGTCAACCAAAGGGATCGGCTACGTCAAGAGTAGTATCCTAGAGGCGCACAAACACAACATCTCCCCAGACGGGACGTTCGAAGGGTAGCCGGGCAAGAGGGTCAACTCCTTTACCTTCCTGTCAATCTGTCTGGCACAACAGGCCAACAGTTGACTAGTCAGGTAAAGGGGGGGCAGCTGTAGACCCCAAATCTTGCCCGACCTCCAAATAAAGTCAGAAAGCTTCCTATTTGAAGACGGTCGGAGCTTAACAAGCCACTAGGAGAGACTATTAGGCTCCCGTACCAAGATAGGAAGGTTTTTTGGCCCAAAATAAAGTTTCTCGCCTTGAAGGGACGAGACCGCCGTGCAGGAATACCGGACCGCCGTCTCGTTTCGGTGCCGAGGACGAGACCGCCGTCTCGACTTTCCGGACGGCGGTCTCGACACTCGCAAAACGAGACGGCGGTGCGGGTTTTCCGGACGGCGGTCTCGATTCTCGCCAAGTCGAGACGGCGGTCCGGATTTTCCGGACGGCGGTCTCGACCCCGTGACATGAGCGAGACGGCGGTCTCGAATTACGAGACGGCGGTCTCGACCTCGTCGAGCGAGAACGACGGTCCGGACCACGACAGACGCGAAAAACTATAAATAGGGGCTCTCCCCCCTCATTTCCACACGGAAAAACGAGTAGCTCTCCCTTCTCTCTAGATTTTCTCTCTCTAAGAATCCCTCCGAGGCATTTCGGAGTTTACGAGCGTCTCTAGGCATAGATCGAGCGTTCTAAATTTTCTTAAGAATCCCTCCGAGGCATTTCGGAGTTTCGAGAGTTGTAGAGTGAGAGGGCTGCCACAAAGCACCCTTTTTTTAAAAGAATATAAGAAAGCTTGCTTCGAAGGTTCATAAACCTCTTTCTTTACTTTACCGCTTTCATTTAAATTATGCAATAGAAGCTAGGGCCATGTAGTCATAAATTTAAATACCGCATAATAAAAGGGTAAAAGCGCTATTTTCCAGTTTAATTATCTATTCAAATTAGCTAGGCCTATCATAGGGAACCCGAAAGGGGCGTCGTAAAGGAACTAATACTTCCTTTACACGTAACTAACTCCCTTACCCAACTCTGGTTCTAATGACCAAGTTGGTTTTCGAAAACCAACGCCTTTTTAAACCCCTTTTCCGATGTTTATGGTAAAAATATCGGTGGCGACTCCATAGAACCCAAACTAAATAAATCCCTGGGTTAGCCCGGTTATCGGACAACTCAGGGATACTTTTGAAAACCTCGTCTCTAGGTTAGCCCGGTTATCGAACAACCTAAGGACGTTGTAACCACCAATAAAAAACGCGAAAATCAAATAAAGAGTCGAAATACCATCGCGTCGCTCCGACCGCGCCCCATTTTCTGGGAGGCGGCGACAGAAATGGTTCAACGTCTTTAGGCCGTCCGATAACCGGGCTGGACTTAAAGGCGAGCTTTTCGAATAGGTTCGAGGAGTCGCCATTAGTGTTTTAACCTTAAACACTGAAAAAGGTAAAAAGAAAAAGGTAGTGGTTTTAGAAAAAACCAACTTTGGTCATTACAACCAGAGTCGGGTAAGGGAGTTAGTTACGTGTGGGGAAGGTGTTAGCACCCCCACAACGCCCCTTTCGGGTTCCCTATGATGGACTAACTTAGAAAATAAACACTTAAAGAAATTATGCTTTTACCCTATTATTCTATTTACTTGTAGAATTTAAATATCTACATGGCTCTATTATTTAATGCACACAAAGAAAGTGATAAAGAAAGCAATAAAAGAGACAGAGAATAGAGAAGGAACCTCCGAAGCAAGCTTTATATTAACTCTTCGAAAACGTGAGGACGCTTTTTGGCAATCTCCGCACTCTACAAGCACGCTCCTCCCGCAAAATAAAGAAAAGTCACTCTACCGAGGGCCGGATGTCTCAAAAAGAGACTTCCTTAATCGATTTCAACCTTAACGGAAATCTGAAAGCTCCCTCGAACCCCAGAATAATGCTCGGGGTCACTCTCAAGTGCCAAAAGGCTTCCAAGAGAGTGGAGGAGTGTGAAAGGTGTGAAAAATCGAAGAAATGAGGCTCCTATTTATAGGGATTCGGGCCTGGAAAAGGTGGACGGCCGTCTGGACAAAGTGGACGGCCGTCTGGACAAAGCGGACGGCCGTCCATGGCCTTAAAGTTTCCATGGACAACCATCTGTTTGTCTTGGACGGCCGTCTGCCTGTTCTGGATGGCCATCCACCTGTTCCGGACGGCCATCTGCTGTCTCCGGCAGATTTCCCGATTTTTAATACCTCTTAAAAACCCTTCCTATCCTAAATGGAACCTAGAACAAGCTACTAGGGACTTGATAAAGTCTTAACCATCTTCGGAATGGGCGATCTTCGGCTTTATTAGGGGTCCGGGTAAGATTTGGGGTCTACAGCTGCCCCCCCTTTACCCGACCAATTGACCATGGGTTAACATACCATGAGGTCTATTGGCGGGTGAAGGAGTTAACCCTCTTGCCCGGCTGTCTTCTGGATGCTCCTCTTGCTGTGGAGGCTGACCCTTCGGACGATATGTTGTGAGGCTTCAGGATGCTCCTTCGGTGTGGTAGCTGACCCTTCGGCTGACACGTAGAGAATTTTGGGATGCTCCTTCGATGCGGTAGCTGACCCCTTGGTTGATGAGTATGAACCCCCATCAGGTTAGATGCCTCAGGATGCTCCTTCGACGCAGTAGCTGACCCTTTGGCTGTGGTGGCGGCTTACTGCTTCTGGTCATGCGCCGGCTTTGCCTGTGTGCAGGTCTTCGTCTTCAGATCTTTCTGTTTCCTGAAGAGGTGGTGGCGTCTTACTATTTCTGATCATGCGTCGGTTTTGCCTGGTGTGCAGGTCTTTGTCTTCAGGTCTTTCCCTTTCCTGAAGAGGTGGTGGCGGCTTACTGTTTCTGATCATGCGCCGGTTTTGCCTGGTGTGCAGGTCTTTGTCTTTAGGTCTTTCCCTTTCCTGAAGAGGTGGTGGCAGCTTACTGTTTCTGATCATGCGCCGATTCCATGGGGAGTGATTTGACTTTTGTGTAGTCATCTGGTATGCCGGGGATTCTTTGCTTTTGGCTTTTTGTTTAGTCGTCCAGCTTCTTGGCTGCTGGGGATTTTTGATGAATGCTTTCTAGACAGGAATCCATTGGTGATTCGACCCTTTATTGGTTGTGGTAGTTGGAATACTTGATTAATTTCTCAATTTTTTGCGGTTTTATTCCTCTTTTTGGTTTTTTTTTTTTTTTGGAATGACGCATGTGCCCTTTTATTTTCTTAGTTTCTTCTATGCATGTTGGTTTTTGTACAGAGAGGCAACATGACGAAAACATAAAGTCTTATTTATTTATTTTGCCGAAAATTAGAGTACAATAGGAGATTTATAAAGATCTCAGCTTTCCGGCTCTGAGCTAGATGCTGATGATGGTGATGGCGAAGGGAGTCGGCGGAGTACGCGGTGCTGGAATTCTTCCTGGCTTTGGATCATGTCGTGTAGGTCCTGGCCCATCGTGTCCATTCTCTGCATGAGGCCGTCTACCCTCAGGCTGAGGCTTTCACATCCTTGCTCATAGCTCTGCTGCCTTAAGGACAACTGATCGATCTGTTGGCACAGGCTGGTACTGCCTATCCGAATGGGCCCTGTCATCGCTCATGTGCCGGTGCAGGCTGGCGAGGCTATCTTCATATTGTGTCTGTTGTTGTTGGGATCCTAGAGGGACGGGCGTCTCTTTTGATTCTGAAGCGTCCATCTCATGGATATCGAACGTCATAGCAAGGATGGGGTGTATGACCCAAGAGGTGCCCTGACGGGTGAGCATGCTCATGTGGGCGAGTACCAGACCATCTATGAGTTCTGGTCGCAGGGCAGCGGGGATGTCTTCTCCATCAGTGCATCCCCAATACTCAGCTAGAGGAGTGATAAGAGGGCCTACCATGAGGGATCTCGCAGGGCCTCGTGTCCCAAAGTCCTTCAGGGCCTTCAAGAAAAGGTAGCCCGGGTTGCATCGGATCCCTTGATGCATGCAGTAGATGACAAAGAGGTCCGCCTGGGTGACTTTGCCTTGACTTTCCTTCCGGCTATGAAGGGTGCCTGCTAGCAACTTATGACAGATGCGGAGAGGTGGGAGGAAGGCGGTCCCTTTTGGATTGGCGGGAACATGCTAGGAGCCGGTGATCTCCTCCCATATCTGACTGGTGGTGAGGGTAGCTGGCCTTTCACAGAATACCCCCCTGTATTCCGGTGTCTGGATCTCTGCGGGCTGGTGGAACCCCATGAGGACGTTGAAGTCATCTATGACATTAGTTCAGTAAGCCCCATTCATCCAATAGGTGACTGCTGGGACAAGCGGAAGCCCGGGGATCATAGATGGTAGGTCTATGAGTGTAGCTATGGATGGATGCGGGTAGGTGGATCTTTGAGCAGGAAGTCCCACCCTATACCTTGGATGTACCTCCTTACATCCTGATCCCAACCGAACATGGCTAGGATGCTGAAGTCCAACCAGAGCATAGGGTGCCAAACATACTGGTTGATATTGGCAAACCTAGTCTGGTGTTGCTCGGTCAGTTGAGTGGGAACCTGAGGAGGAGGGATACTCCTTATGGGTCCCCGGGAGCGCTTCCGACGTGTAGACGACTCTCCACGATCCATTACTCAACAAAGAACACTCAAAATATGCAGAGGGAGGTGTAGGAGGAAGGGAGAATGCAAGAATGAGGTGCCATGAGCCATTTGGGGCGCCTAAATTTATAGGCAAAAAAAATAGGGGCGGACGGCCGTCTGCTCTAGGTGGACGGCCGTCTGCCCCTAACGGTTACCCATGGACGGCCGTCTGGCAAGGGTGGACGGTCGTCTACCCCCAACGGAAACCACTGGACGGCCGTCTGGCAAGGGTGGACGGTCGTCTGCCCCCAACGGCCCCTTCTGGACGGCGATCTGCCTTAAACGGACGGGCATCTACTCTTTTTTTGTTGTTTTTTGTTTTTTTCTTTTGTTTAATATTTTTTTATAATTTTCATTAGAACAATTATAATTTTTTTCTAAACAATTACAAGAATTGAACTCATGACCCCCAAATCTCATGGCAAGGACCTATTCAAATAAGTCACTCTTCATCTCTGCAATATTATTAAATTCTTAATTTAATTACTTCCATTACTTCCAATTTCTATCTTAAAATATATAATTATTTTTCCTAGGTCTTACATTCTCCCCAACCCAAAAATTTTCATCCTCGAAAATTGTACTTACCAGGAAACATGTATGGATATAACCTCTTCATGTTGTCCTCCAATTCCTAAGTTGTTTCTTGCATTCCTCCATCCCAAAGCACCTTCACCGTGCGAATATCCTTTCCACGAAGCATTTTGACTTGCACGTCTAGCACTCGTACCTGTCCAACATCTAGGGTTAAATTATCACTAATCTGAACTTCATCCTCCTCCAGCACATGCGTAGGATTTGGAACGTACTTCCTCAACTGTGATATGTGGAATACATTATGTAAGTTTGGCAATGACGGTGGTAACGTAATCTCATAAGCGACCGGACCAATCCTCTGGAGAATTTGATATGGCCCAAGAAACTTCGGTGTTAACTTCCTCGATCTAATGAACCTCCCAACACCAGTGGTCGGAGTCACTCGGAGAAATACATGATCTCCCATCTCAAACTCAATAGGTCTTCTTCTCTTGTCAGCATAAGATTTTTGTTTGCTTTGAGTTGCTCGCATTCGGTCTTGGATCAACTTAACTTTCTCTGTGGTTTGTTGCAACAATTCTGGTCCTATCATCACTGCTTCCCCATCTTGATACCAACATAATGGTGTTCGACACCTTCTCCCATACAAAGCTTCATACAAAGTCATCCCAATGCTAGAGTGGTAGCTATTATTATATGTGAACTCCACCAAAGGTAAAATCTCACTCCAACTGCCCAGATGATCTAGTACACAAGCCCTCAACAAATCCTCTAAGGACTGAATAGTCCTCTTAGACTGTCCATCAGTCTGAGGATGATATGCTGAACTCATCCTCAACTGTGTACCTAAAGCTCCCTGCAACAACTGCCAAAACCTCGACGTAAACCTTAGATCACGGTTTGAGATAATGCTAGTTGGCACTCCATGCAACCTAACAATCTCTCGAATGTACAACTTTGTCAGTTTATCCATCGGCCACCTGTGGTTGATAGGAAAGAAGTGAGCACTCTTTGTTAACCTTTCGATGACTACCCAGATCGAGTCATGACCTTTTGTCGATCTCGATAAATGAGTCATGAAATCCATGGATATGTTATCTCACTTCCACTGAGGAATATCCAATTATTGTAGCATACCCCCAGGTATTTGGTGTTCAATCTTGGCCTTTTGACAAACCAAGCATGACGATACGAACTCTACTACATCTTTCTTCATGCCACCCCACTAGAAAGTCTCCTTAAGGTCCTTGTACATCTTAGTCATACCTAGATGTATACTAAGACTACTCTTATGTCCTTCTTCAAGAATCATCTTTCTCAACTCATCCTTCGCTGGCACACACACTTTGTTCCTGAAGCGGAGAATACCATCAGTGCCCAATTTAAAGTCCTTAGCCTGATCTGTTCCCAACGACTCCACTATATGTTGTAATGCTTCATCCCCCACTTGTCCTCCTTTAATCTCCTCCAAGAAATCATTGGTGATCATCAAACGACCACACCATATATGATCCTTGTTCATCTGTATCCCCAAATTCATATCCCGTAATTTTTTTATCATTTCCAACTCCTTCACCATTAATGTCGATACTTGCACTCTCTTCCAACTTAAGGCATCAGCTACTACATTGGCCTTGACTGGATGATAGAGGAGTTCAAAATCATAATCCTTTAAATACTCCATCCACCTCCTCTGCCTCATGTTCAATTCCTTCTAGTCGAACAAGTACTTCAAACTTTTATGATCACTGAATACCTAGAATTTCGATCCATACAAGTAATGTCTCCAAGACTTCAGAGCAAATACCACTACAGCTAACTCTAAATCATGTGTAGGGTAATTTCTCTCATGCACTTTCAATTGTCGAGATGCATAAGCAACCGGTCTCTTCTCCTGCATTAGAACACACCCCAGACCTTGATAAGACGCATCATAGTAAACTTCAAAAGCTTTAGCCGTATCTGGAATAGCTAGCTTCACAATTACCGGTCCATGAGAAAGGTTGATCCTTCTAAGTTAGTTGTGTCAAAGGGATTACCATTTTAGAAAATCCTTCCATAAACCTACGATAATAGTCTATTAGCCCTAGGAAACTCCTTACCTCTGTGATAGTCTCGGGCCGTTCCCACTTCATCACAGCCTCCACCTTCACTAGGTCCACCGATATACCTTGTGCCGATATCATGTGACCCAGAAACTGCACTTCGTCTAACTAGAATTCACACTTGGATAACTTCCCATACAACTGATGTTCTCGTAGTATACCCAGCACAACCTTCAAGTGTCCGACATGTTCTTCTCGGTCCTTTGAGTAAATAAGGATGTTGTCAATGAACACGACAAAAAACTTATCTAAACATTGCCAAAAAATTTGATTCAGGTAATCCATGAAAATTGCAGGTGCATTTGTTAGCTCCATCCTTCAAGTCTTGCAGAATCGACTGAACCGAACCTAGTTCCAACCCAGTCGCCTCCGGAAACACCACCTTATGTTGCCCGCAGTCGATAAGAATATGATTAGCAGTCAACCAATCCATCCCTAGAATGATGTCCAACCCTTCTAGTGGTAAACAAATAAGATTCACCACAAACTTATGCCCCGCTACTTCGATCGGACATCCAACACAGACCAGGCTAGTTGAGACTTGTCCTGACGTTGGTGTAGAAACCACCAGTTCACACCTCAAATTTCCCGTAGACAAACCAAGTTCTTTCACACATGCTTCAGATATAAAAAAATGTGTAACTCCATAATCAAATAGCACACACACACATTTTCTAGACAGAATATAAGTAAAATAAATCGACCTAACAATATAAGTATTTCAATCATCCAAGAACAAAATATATCACCCAAGCATCACAAGCATACAATCTAACCACATCTGAATTCCAATATGCAGAATGAGTTTCTTCACAAGCAAGAACAAAAAATTCCTTAAGAAAGAATTCTGAAATTTCTCACTGGAAGAAGCACGCTTCTCTCTTGAAAAGATCTCTAAAGATTGCTTGAATGATTTCTAAAGGATGTTTTTTAAAACGTTGAAGCAAATCTACTTATATAGAGATTTTTCTAACTAACTGAACTAATTAATTGATTAATTCGCTCTTTAATTAATTAAAATATCTTGTCTTTAACGAATTTAACTGATAAAATATCATTTAATCGATTAAAATTCTATAGATTTTTCTTGAGGTGTTTTAACTGATAAAAAAGTAGTTTAATCAATTAAAACAGTTGTGCGAAAATTTCTTAAGTGATATTAATCGATTAATTTTATATTACATTAATTAAAATATCTGGTAGAGGATTTCTTAAAACTTCATAAGTGATTTTAAGTTATAAAAATGTGTTTTAATCAATTAAAACAGTTGTAGAAAAGTTTCTTAAGTTATTTTAATCAATTAATTCGAAGATATATCGGTTAAAATATCTGACAGAATATTTTCCAAAACTTCTTAAGTGAAAATAATCGATTATTTTGAAGATGTATCAATTAAAACTGCGACTAGAAAATGTTTTTACATGTTTTAATTTTAATCGATTAATTCGAAAATATATCTTTTAATTTGTTTTAATCTATTAATTAGAAAATATATCGGTTAAAAATGCGATAGAAGTGTTTTCAAGTTCCTTTAAGTGATTATAATCGATTAACTTATAAATGTATCAGTCAAATCCAAGACTTAAGAGCAAATTAACCAATTAAAAGAATTTTTCATAGATTAAAATGTTTTGAGGCATTTTTATTTTTTTTCAAATGATAAAACCTCATGTTGTAGGGTTGGTTAGATGATTATACCTACTCAATATTGATGCAGACTCACTAAAGGACCATAACACTACATCTCCTATTCCATAATTACTTTGACTTCATCAAATCTTTAAGAACTTCAATATTTCTTCATCATCATCAGTTATTGGTTATAACATTGTGTATATGTTTTTAATTTGCTTTGGAAAAGGCAAATCATGTATGGATTTTATTGAATTGAAAAAGGCAAATCATGTATCCAACTCGCTCCATGAATTGGTTTGGTCGCGCATGATTCAATTTTTTTAAAATCATTCTAAAATTAATATAATAATTATTTGTTATAGATATAATATGTGTACACTGTTAGATATTGTTTAGATATAGTTTGATATTGTTAAGATATTGTTAGATATTGTTAACTACAATATCAAACAATATCTTCTGTTTATTGTTTACTTTCGGTTACTCTTTTAGTTGTACCTGTCTATTATAAATAGATTACCCTATGTGTGATTTATACACAAGGGAGATTAATTTCAAACCCTATTTCCTCTATATTCAACATGGTATCTAGAGCGAAAGGTTATCTTGGAATTTTTTTTTTTACTTTTGTCCACTGCTGGAGCCGCCCCACTACTGCTAGAGCCGCCCCACCGCTACTGGTAAACTGATCCTCCACATAAAAAAAAGAATTATCTTTGTTACTGAATTTTATTTGGTAGTGTGAAAGTGCATGTCTAGGAAAGTTTTGGCAAGAAAAGACTTGGTATTTAAGTGTGTCCATTAGTGACCAACCTCTCTTTCCTGGGAACTTACCTGGTGTACTAGTTCACGTTGTTGTCACTACTGCTGTTGGAGCAGTCACCGGATCCGCAACTGCCGGAGAATTCGCCGGAATTTCATTTTTTGACAGGTGACATATGATTTTGCTTGTCTCGGTCAGGTGACGACCGTGCCGTTGAGATCACCACTATCGGAGTTGGTCGTCTGATTGTCTCCTGTGTCGTTTAGTCTTGGCGAACTTATTTTTAGTATTCTCATTTTGGATTTGTGCTTCGTGGGTTGATTGGATTACTTTGGATTGTTTTAGGATTTGTTCTCCCGCTCTTCATGATTTCTTCCACTTCTTCTACTATTTCCAATTTTATTAATGATTCTTTTGTGTTGACATTCCATCGTGATGACCGAACTCGCCCTCACAAACAGGGAAAAGGTCGTCCTAAGTGTGAACATTATGGCAAACTAGGTCACAAGATTAACAAGTGTTATGCATTACATGGTCGTCCTCCTCGATCTGCTGCAGTTGTTCAGACCAATCTTTCCCCACCTTTATCTGTTGGGGATCCTCCTTCTTCTGTTGCATCCGACAGGCCTACTATGTTCAACAAATTTCTCAAATGGTATAAGGATCAACAGTCTTCTAGTTCCACTATGTCTGTCACACATACAAATACATATTTTGCTGGTCTGGCCCAATCCTTTTCTCCTGGTCCTTGGGTTTTTGATTCAGGAGCCACTGATCATATTACTGGTAACAAATCTTTGTTCTCCTCTTTATCCTTTCCTAATCATTTACCTTTTGTTACACTGGCTGATGGTTCTAGAGTATCATCTCATGGTGTTGGAACGGTTAAACTTTTTCCTTCTTTAACCATTGATAATGTTTTGTATGTCCCTAGGTCTCCTTTTAACCTGTTGTCCATCACTCGTCTAACTCGTTCTCTTGATTTTGTTGTTACTTTTACCAACAATTCTATGTGTTTGGCACAGGACAGGTGATTGGCACAGGATGTGAGTCTCATGGTCTTTATTATCTCTGTCCCTCTACACATGTTAGTATAGTTATGGAGTCTCCCTCTCTTCTTCATGCTCAGTTAGGTCATCCAAGTCTTGCCAAGTTACAGAAGCTTGTCCCTACCTTGTCCAATTTATCTAGTTTGGCATGTGAGTCATGTCAATTAGGCAAGCATAGTCGTACTTCCTTTCCTCGTAGTTTCACACGTGGTGCTTCGTCCCCTTTTGCCGTGGTTCACTCTAACATTTGGGGACCTAGCCGTGTTAAGTCTACTTTAGGTTTTCAATACTTTGTTACTTTAATTGATGATTATTCCAGATGCACTTGGTTATTTTGGATGAAAAATAGTTCTGAATTATTTCATATCTTTCAAACTTTTTTTAATGAAATTCAAACTCAGTTCGATGTTTCTATTAGAGTTTTGCATAGTGATAATGGTCGTGAATATCTTTCTCATTCTTTTAAAAAATTCATGGCTTCTCACGGTATTTTGCATCAAACTTCTTGTGCTTATACACCTCAACAAAATGGTGTAGCTGAATGTAAAAATAGACATCTTATTGAAACAACTCGCACACTTTTAATTCATGGAGAGGTTCCTCAACATTTTTGGGGTGATGCTCTTCTTACTGCATGTTATCTCATTAATCGCATGCCTTCTTCGGTTTTAGATAATAAAATATCTCATTCCATTTTATTCCCTCATGAACCACTTCATCCTTTACCTCTGAGAGTTTTCGAGTCTACATGTTTTGTTCATAATTTCAGTTCTGGTCTTGACAAACTTTCTCTAGATCACATAAATGTATTTTCTTAGGGTTTACAAGATCACAAAAAGGATACAAATGTTTTTCTCCTTCTCTTAACCCTTATTTTGTGTCTGCAGATGTCACCTTTGATGAGTTGTCTCTTTATTTTAAAAGTCAATCTTCATCTCCGTCTCCATCCAATCTTGTCAACACTCCTAGTACATTTAATGTTCTTGTTGTTTATGACCCTCTAACTGTGTCTTCTTCACCATTAGTTCCTGCTCCGCAGTCAGCTTCTTCTCCACTACCTCTTCAGATTTATAGTTGTCGAACCAATCACAACCACCACCATGTGACTTCACTCAAGTGCCAACTACTCTATCTCCTCTAGATCTGACACATGAGTCTGACCTTCCCATTGCCCTCCGAAAAGGAATTCATTCTACGCGTAATCCCTCTCCCCATTATATTTCTTTGAGTTATTATCAACTATCATTACCTTTTTATACATGTCTTTCCTTTATTTCTTCTGTGACCATTCCAAAAATTGTCCGTGAAGCTTTAGCCCATCCTGGTTGGCATCAGGCCATGTTAGATGAACTAAGTGTTCTTCATAATAGTGGAACTTGGGAATTGGTCCCGTTACCGTCTGGGAAATTTGTTGTTGGTTGCAGGTGGGTGTTTGTTATCAAAGTTGGACCTGATGGTACTATTGATCGCCTTAAAGCTCATCTTGTGGCCAAAGGTTATACTCAAATTTTTGGGTTGGATTATGGAGATACATTTTCCCTGTGGCAAAGATGGCTTTTGTTCGTTTATTTATCACCATGGTCGCTCTTCAACAATAGCCTCTCTATCAACTGGATGTTAAAAATGCTTTCCTCAATGGTGATTTGCAAGAAGAAATCTATATGGAGCAACCTCCTGGGTTTGTTGCTCAGGGGGAGTCTTCTGGAATGGTATGTCGTCTTCGCAAATCCTATATGTCCTAAAACAGTCTCCCAGGGCTTGGTTTGGAAAGTTTAGCAAGGTTGTTCAACAATGTGGTATGACTCGGTGTGAAGCAGATCATTCTGTCTTTTATCGACACTCGAGTGTTGGACGTATTTACTTGATAGTATATGTTGATGACATCGTACTTACAGGTAGTGACAACCATGACATCTCTCAGTTGAAAAAACATCTTTGTCACCATTTTCAGACCAAAGATCTTGGCAAACTTAGATATTTCTTAGGTATTGAGGTGGCACAGTCCAATGATGGTATTATTATATCTCAGAGGAAGTATGCCATAGATATTTTGGAGGAAACTAGGTTAATGAGTTCAAAGTCTATTGATACACCCATGGATCCCAATACTAAACTTCTACCAAGTTAGAGGGAGCCTATATCTGATCCTGAGTAGTATAGAAGATTGGTTGAAAAATTGAATTATCTTACAGTTACTCGTCCTGACATTTCCTTTGCAGTCAGTGTGGTAAGTCAATTTCTTAATTCACCATGTGAAGATCATTGGAATGCAGTCATTCGTATCTTGAAGTATATTAAAGGATCTCCTGGAAAAGGATTGTTATATGGTTCTAATAACCATACAAGAGTTGTTTGCTACTCAGATGCTGATTGGGTAGGATCTCCTTCGGATAGAAGATCTACATCTGGATATTGTGTCTCTATTGGTGGTAACTTGATCTCATGGAAAAGTAAGAAACAAAGTGTTGTGGCAAGATCCAGTGCAGAAGCAGAATATAGAGTTATGGCCTTAGCTACCTGTGAACTTGTTTGGCTCAAGCAATTGCTTAGAGAGTTACAATTTGGAGATGTCACTCAAATGACACTTGTGTGTGACAATCAAGTTGCTCTTCATATTAGTTCTAATCCTGTCTTTCATGAGAGGACCAAACACATTGAGATTGATTATCATTTCATTCGAGAAAAGATTATGTTTGGAGATATCAAGACTGAGTTTGTTAACTCAAGTGATCAGTTAGCAGATATTTTCACTAAGTCTTTACGGGAGCCTAGAATTGATTATATTTGTAACAAGCTTGACACATACGATTTGTATGCTCCAGCTTGAGGGAGAGTGTTAGATATTGTTTAGATATAGTTTGATATTGTTAATATATTGTTAGATATTGTTAACCACAATATCAAACAATATCTTCTCTTTATTCTGTTTACTTTCGGTTACTCTTTTAGTTGTACCTCTCTATTATAAATAGATTACCCTATGTGTTATTTATATACAAATATTTATTAAAATTAATGAAAAATGTTATAAATGGTTAATATCAATTAAAAATGTTATTTATTTGAAATCAAGCATGATGAATTTTGTTAGTCACCAAAGTGACCCAAATTTGAAGGTTATTTGATTTCAAATTATTAATGATTTCATTTCAATTACCCATGGTATGAATACTAAAATTATGAATAATATATTTATGGGTTAATTGAAGCTCATTGTTATAAGGCATTTTGAGATCACCTAAAAGTTGATTAATTGTTATTATAATTAATGAGTATGAAGGTAGATAATTTTGTGTGTGTCACTAGTTTTATTTATATACCCAAATGTGTTAGGTGATCTAGTGGATGCATATTTTAATTATCATTAATGTTATAAAATGGTTAGCATCATTATGTTTGTGTATTAATGGATCTCTCAGAGGAGAACATTAGTATACATAGAATGGTTATTTATGTTTGAATCTGTATTTATATTTAGTTTTTATGACTCAAAGCATTAATGTTAGGCATGTGATAATTGTAGTGTATGTTCCTGTATCTCTACATTCGCTTACTTCGTTTGTTCCAATCTTTAATGGGTTAAATTTCCCCAAAGTGAACAAGGCCAATTTCACTTAGGTGTGTCCTTGATTTGGCTTTCCAAGTTGAAAAATTGGCTATTATCGTTGATGCTACTAGCAATGAAGAGAAAACTCATTATAGAGCTTGGGAAAGGTCAAACAGACTTAGCCTTATGTTTATGTAAATGAGTATAGCAAACGATATTAAGTTTGCTCTTCCTAAAACTGAGGATGTGAAAGAGTTTATGAAATTTGTGGAAGAGCACTCCCAAACTATTGACAAATCCCTCACTGGAACATTAATCAGTACATTGACCACCATGAGGTTTGATGGTTGTCATATTATCCATGAACACATAATCCATATGACAAATATTGCAGCAATACTCAAGTTTTTAGGAATGGTAGTGGAAAAAAAATTCTCATGTAGTTCATTTTGAACTCGTTACAGTCTGAGTATGGTTCGTTTCAGATGAACTATAACACCATAAAAGACAAGGAATATGCATGAATTACACAGTATGTTAGTCTAGAAGGAGACTAGACTCAAGAACCTAGGAAGTCACTCTATTCTTTTTGAAAAATCAAGGAGTTGAAAAGAAAGTTGTTCAAAAACATAGAAAGGGTAAAGAACCATTAAAAATTAACGAGTCCTCTACTAAAATTTAGAAGAAAAATGACAAATGTTATTTCTACGAGAAGTATGAATATTTTCAGAAGGACTGCTTAAAGCGTAAAACTTGGTTCAAAAAGAAAGGTGAACATAGTGCTTACGTATGTTTTAAATCAAACATAACTAAAGTTTCCCATAATACTTGATGAATTGATTCTAGATGTATGACTCATGTTTCTAATGTGATGCAGGGATTCCTTTCAACCCAAACCATAAACCCAAATGAGAAGTTTGTCTTCATGGGGAATAAAGTGAAGGTTCCACTAGAAGCTGTCAGGACTTATCGTTTAATCTTTGACACTAGATATCACTTAGACTTTATGGATAGTTTTTATATACCTAGTATCACTATGAATTAAGTTTCTTTGTCTAAGCTTGATGTTGCTGGATACTCTTTTAAGTTTAAGAATGATTGTTTTAGTTTGTTTAACCGTACTTGTATGATTGAATCTGATACACTTTATGATGATTTACATAAATTGAATTTGGATAATTTATATGATGAAACTCTCATGACCTTGCATCATAATGATAATACTAAACGTAGTTTGGTGGATGAACGATCTGCTTACTTGTGGCATAAGTGTTTGGGACATATTTCCAAAGAAAGAATGCAAATATTAGTAAAGAATGAAATCCTTTCGGATTTAGATTGTACTAATATGAATATATGTATGGATTGCATTAAAGGAAAATAAACAAAATACATAAAGAAATGAGCCACAAGAAGCACCCAACTTCCTGAAATCGTACACACATGTGGTCCATTTGATGTAAACTCTTTCAATAAAGAGAAGTATTTCATCACCTTCATTGACAATTTCTCGCATTATGGATATGTCTATTTATTACATGAGAAATCTCAAGCAATAAATGCCTTGGAAGTTTATATAAATGGAGTGGAGAGACAATTAGATAGAAAGGTAAAAATTGTCAAGTCAAATAGAGGTGGTAAGTATTATGGAAGATATGATGAAAGTGGGTAATTGATCGATGTTGTACACGGTCAAATAAATAAAACAGATAAATGTAGTACTAGGAAGCTTTCCTAGGTCGTCTCCCAAAGACCACGAATTCATATCAAAGCTTGTCAATTTTTCGAATTAGAACAGAAACAAAAGGGGTGACTTTTCATATTTAAAATATTATATGAAACAAAACAAAAGAAAATTATAAAAATGTGGATTAAAAACATATTAGAATGCAATTGATTTCCTGATTTCAATGCAGTGTCATTTATCTTAGATTACGAAATTAATTCGAAATTAACCTACTAAGCGAAGATAAATCCCAAATTATATTCCAATCCAAAATTAGTCAACTAAGTGAAGATTAATCCCAAATTAGCTTTAGCCCTTATTCCAATATGAAATTAACCAACTAAGCAAAGATTAACCCCAAATTATCCTTATACAATTAAGCATTGCATACATCACATAATCTCATCTCTAACACAGAATTAAGCAAACTGTGATATTCGTTTCGATTTATTAAGCATAAACAAATTATAATTCAACACTGAGATTAGAAGATGAAAAGTTAGGAGAACAACCGAAATGAAATTGAAGAACAAAACCTCAAAGATCTACTTGCATTCTCCTCATAAAATCAATATAAAGATTTAGCTATCCATCAACACTTAATTATCACAATAATAAGAAATTGGAATTTAATTACGAAATTAGAATGCAATTAAATTAAGAAATTGAATTTGAATACTGAATTACCGAAATTTAAATTGCAGTAGGAAATTGAAAGTGAAAATTCAGAAAACTGAATATGTGAAAATTTGAAATTGCAATTGGAATTTGAAATTGAACCTGAACTGCAGAATTGAATACGAATTGTAGAATTGAAATTGAACAAAGTGCAGAACAAACCAAAATAAAATTGTACGTAAAACCCTAGTGTCGATGCTACCTCCATACGTCTATTCTCTACGTAAAACCCTAATCTCCCCCTCTTTATTCTTTCTCTGCATGGCTATTTAACCTAGGTTTCTCCAACTAGGCTCATAAAAATTCTGATCCACTCACTGCATTGGATGATCTAAAGACAAATTGGCCCAGAACGTAAAATATGATAAAATGAAACCCAAATCCAGACACCTGTAGGGCAACTTCCATGGTGGTTTTTCGTACTCAACTTTGGCCATCTTCCGGTTGGATCTGGACAATGCACGTGATCGATACATTTTTATCTTTGCCTCTTAGCTTTACAATGCACTTTGAATTTCTTAATTTGGAGTTTTGTAGCTCCAGATATGGCTTTATTATTGAGCAAAGGTCAAACTGCCAATAAATACGAAAATTAATTAGTTTTCCAATTAAGTCCATAATTCAAATGACAGTTAACAAACATCATACTACCACGAAATTAGGTCTAAACGTGAGGGTAATTAAGGCCATAATGATATGTATTTACGCAATAAAATATGTTCCATCAAATACCCCCATACTTAGCCTTTTGCACTCCTGGGCAAAATCATGAAATGCAGCAGAGCAGGGAAACAAATCTAAAAATATTTAAAGAAAATCATGCAAAGGACAAAAACACAAAAACATAAACAGATTTACATACTCCTTAATAAAACCTGAGAAACGAAAGGAATCGACAACCTCCAACATTCAAAGAGTCAAAGAAACCAGACATCTCTGGACATCGTCCAAATAATTCAAAACATGTCAAGAAAATCAATATGCTCAAGAGGTGAATGAAAATAAACATAACTCACAAGATATGCAGTGTATCACTCAAGTGTTTAGGCTACTATTTACTCTCAAAGAATCCATGAAAAACAAGCACCACATAGACTTGGCAAGCCTCTAAAATCAACAACCAAAAACACATACACAAAAGGATCAAAAGGTCTTTCCAAGGTTGTAATGGAGCAAAGGACAAGTGGAAGATATCATATGGGACATAGCTAAGAACCTTAGGAATTAGAAGAGCAATGGGGAATAAGTCAAAAATAATCATCAGAGCATGCTCAAAGACCTCTAATATCAATCCTTTCAATTTCCTTTTCCTCAACAACACTTTTCTTTCTTTTGAACTTCTTTTTAATTTTCACATTTTTTTTTAAATTAAATTGCATAAACTGTTCATTAAGGAACCAACTAGCCAGTATATCATCCAATGAAAACACACCCATACACTTATTCAGTTATTCCTAAAACGATTCCAAAGCTCCAAAAATCCCTAAGGTTAAGGTAATCATGGGTTTTTCACTTGAGGCTTGTAATGAGCTTTAAAAGAAGTAAAGGGAAACATAGGCTCAAAGGGGCTATCAAGGGAATTGATTCAGGGTAGGCTTATTTGGTTAGAGGTTAATCACAACAAAAATTTCCTTAATCAGCTCCAAACATGCATGTGAATCAAGAAACATAAAAAAAGAGTCAAGCCAAGGCCACTGTGCAAGAAATCAAGAGGCATTACACACAAGAAAGAAAGAATAGAGAGTGACTCAAAACCTTACATAGGGTAAATCTCTCACTTCCAAATTAACCTCTCAAACCTCAAAATCAACTTGGCATGCAAAGAAGAACAAGGATTTCAATCCATAAAGTATCAAGCAACTTATATCCAAGAGTGAAGAAAATTCCCAAAACCTAAACAAAACCCAGAAATTCAAGAGAAGCATGCAAATTGTACACAAAACAAAGAAAACTAAAAATCTTAAACAAAGAACAATCTCCCCCACACTTAAATCAAACATTGTCCTCAATGTAAACACAATCATATCCACTAAACAAATAGGACAAGCAAGATAAAAGAGTTGAAGGAGAAAGAAGAACTCCCTGATCATGGTGGAAGAGAAGTGGGATCAGTCAGGGATATCTAATCCACAACTGCATCCACTAGAGAAGGATTGCTGAGGAATGGTTTCAATCGATGCCCATTTACTTTGAAGCTGTTTTCTGTGGATTCACTTTTGATTTCAACTATACCATAAGGATAAATATTAGTAACAACAAAAGGTCCAATCCACTTTGATCGTAGCTTACCACCCATGAGCCCAAGCCTAGAATTATACAATAACACTTTTTGGCCAACCATGAAGTCTTTCCTAGCTATCAGGCTATCGTGGAACTTCTTGGTTTTCTCTTTGTAGAACTTTGAGTTCTCATAGGCTTCCAGTCGAATCTCATCTAGCTCATTAAGTTGAAACTTCCTTTCCTCCCTAGCCTGGTCAAGTGAGAAATTGCAATTCTTCACAGCCCAATAGGCCTGATGCTCTATTTCCATAGGTAAGTGACATGCATTTCCAAAGACGACCCGATAAGGTGACATCCCTATGGGTGCCTTGTGGTCAGCCCTATGCGCCCAAAAAGCATCCTCCAGTCTGTTGCTCCAGTCCTTTCTGCTCAGCTGGACAATCTTCTCTAAAATCCTCTTGATATCCCTGTTTGAGATTTCATCCTGCCCATTAGTTTTGGGGTGGTAAGGTGTAGAAACTCTGTGAACAACCCCATACTTTTTTAGCAACACCTGCATAGACCTGTTACAGAAATTGGTACCTTGATCACTAACAATGGCTCTGGGTACTCCAAACTAGCAAAAGATGTTAAATCTAACAAAATCCATCGCATGCCGTCCCTTTCCGAACGATCTGAGGGGGACGTCCTCGAGACGCTCACCTTGCTACAGCCACGCGAAAAGATGGTTTAGACCGCGTATTTGTTTTAAAATGTGTTCATTGCTTCTGAAGGTGTTCGACAATCTGAATTATCCTCTGAATAAAAGCAAGGTTTTCGAAAGGGGTTCTGTATGGAGTCGCCACCAATATTTTGACCAGAAACATTGGAAAAGGAAAAGCAAAGGCCGTCGATTTATAATAAAAAACAACTTGGCCATTATAACCAGTAGTTGGGTAAGGGAGTTAGTTACGTGTGGGGAAGGTGTTAGCACCCCACAACGCCCCTTTCGGTTCCCTATGACGGATTAATTCATTAAGTGAAGATTATGAGAAATTACGCGATTACCCTATTTTATTGCATAATATTGAAATGACTATCTACATAATTTTATATAAATAAAGCTAAATAAAGCAATAAAAGAGATATTAAAATGGCTATCTACATGATTTTATTCTACATGACATAATAAATAAAATAAAACAATAAATAAAGCAATATAAGAGAAGGGAATTGAAAAGAACCTCCGTAGCAAGCTTTATATCGAGAGTTTAACTATGAGGCCGCCGTTTTGGCAACCCCTCTCTATAGAGACTCTCCTATGAGATAAGTATCGACTCCCACTAAAAATTTAAAGAAGAATCAAATGCCGGAATATAATTCCCTTAACCCAATGGTTACCTATTTAAGGCAATCCGAACACCATTTAGAGAGGAGACAGACAAGCAAGTGCTCTAAGTGCTTTCAAGCTCTTGCAGGAGTGTTGGACTTGCGAAAAGTGGCAAATGAAGCCTCCGATCGCAGTAGTTTCTGCAAAGCCCGCGCACTGGCTGGGACCACCGTCTGGGCTCTGCTGGGAATCCCTTGCCCCCGTACGGGACGGCCTGCCCCAAATGCTCATTTTCACACAGGCCAGACCACCAGGCACCTACGCCTTGTCCCCACTCGAGATTGGCCTTGTGCCCGCTGCCAGTTCCGGGAGCCGCGCTGCCCACTTGACTCCTGGAGGTTGGGATGGCCCTGGTACGGCATGACTCTGCCCGCGTTCGGGACGCGCGCCTGCCCGGGGATGACCTGCGCGTTCTGGGACCCGCGCGCGTCCTTGGCACGGCCTGCCGCGTTTGGCAATGACTGCCGCGTTGGGCCTCGCCTGTTGGCCTGGTCTGTCCCGTGCCCGTGCACCACCTGCGCGTCTGGGACGACCCTGCCGGGTTCTGGCACGACCTGCCGCGTTCTGGGGCAATGGACCTGCCGCGTTCGGGTAACCGCCTGCGGTATTGGCACCACCTGCCGTGTTTGGCACCACCTGCTCGGTTTGGCGTCACCTGCCGCGATCCGGCACGCACCTGTCGGTTCCAGTACCCCTGCAGCTTTTCCTTTTCCTTTTTCCGGACATACACTCCACGTCAGATGTGTTGTCCGCGAGCTCCACCTTCACACAGCAGTTCTCGGCCTTCATTAAGATGCCGGGCCAGCTCCCGCCTCTGCCTAGGAGCCTCTCCTGGCTTCTATCCGTGTGAATGAATGAACTTCCGCCTCTTGCCCGCCTGGAGGTCCTTTCGTTTCTGGGAAGCCCCACTAACTCCACCTTCGGTGAGTTCCTCTAGCTTTTATTCCCAGAGGCCGGGGAATGAGGGGTCTACAGCCGCCCTCGGCCCGTCGGACCATCCTTCAACAAGGCCGAGAATTAGCTTGGGTAGGGAAGGAGTTAACCCTTTTGCCGCCTGATCCTTCCGATGAGCGTCCTTGTCTGATCTCCCTAACCAGAAGATTCCAGAGGAACCCATCCCCATCCAGTTTGAGCCTCCTTTTATAAGGCTCTGAATGCAGTACCCACCCCCACCTGTACGAATCCCATCTTTGCTAGATTCTAGTGGTTTTTATACTTCCACTCTGTGTGAACCCGCATATCTACTAGGTTCTAGTGGTTTTTACACCCCCACTCGGTGCGACCTGATTCCACAAGGTTCCATTTGTATCAGTTGCATTCTACGACTCTAATGGTTTTCACACCTCATTGGTGCGACCTGATCGCAAGGTCCAGTGGTTCACACCCCCATCGGGTGCGAACCTGCACTCGCTGACAAAGGTCTCAGTGGTCTTCACACCCCATCTTGGGTGCGAACCTTGGATTTCTTACAAGGCTCAGTGGTTTTCACTCATTCGTGGCCAACCTCATATTAATGAGGCTGAGCTGGTTTCACACCCCCATCTGTGCGACCCCATCTTCCGAACAAGGTTCAGTGGTTCTCATCCCCCACCTGGTGCGACCCCCATATTCCCACATGAGAGGGCTTTAGTGGTTTTTGAGACACCCTCATCTGTGTGTCGAACGCCTATTCTCACAAGGTTCTAGAGTGGTTTTCACACCCTCACCTGGTGCGAACCCCATATCTACTAGGCTCTAGTGGTTTTTAGATCCCACCTGGGTGTGAACCCCATCTGACAAGGTTCTAGTGGTTTTTACACCCCCACCTGTGCGACCCTATTCTAACAAGGCTTCTAGTGGTCTTCACAATCCACCTGGGTGCGACCCCATATTCCACCAGGCTCAGTGGTTTGACACCCCATCTTGGGTGCGAACCTGGATTCTACAAGGTTCTAGTGGTTTTTATATCTCCACCGGGTGCGACCTGCATATTCACTAGGCTTGCTGGTTCGGACACCCCACCCGGGTGCCGAACCTCATTCTAACAAGGTTCTAGTGGTCTTCACACTCCATCTGGTGCGACCCCATATCGACTAGGCTCTAGGCTGGGCTCTTTTACGCCCCCATCTGGGTGTGAACCTGCATATCCACAAGGCTCATTGTACGAGTCTGCATCTGACCCACTCTAATGGTTTTTACTCCACCTGGTGCGACCTATTCTTTAACACTGCTTCGATCCGTCTGGTGACGTTTTTTATCATGCGCCACGGGAGTAATTTGATTTTGACTTTCTCGCGCTTCAGTCATCCGTTTGCCCTGTATTTTTCTGCTTCTCTGGCTTCCCTTCAGCCATCCGCTCTACCTGGGATTCTCCACTTCTGGCTTTCGCTCTCAGCCATCCCTTCGCCTGGAACCTTTGTTGATTGCCTTCTTTAAGGCAGCGATCACTTGGGGATTTTGTTATTTCGATTTTGCCTCCTAATTAGGCGCGATGTCTCATTCTAGCAATATTTGTCTCAGGATACCTCTGAGTAGGCGAATGCTTTTTG